>OX596243.1:8152018-8267971 GCA_951394255.1 Polyploca ridens | reverse complement strand
CAAACGAAAAAAAAACATAAATGACTGGTAATTCTCTGTTTCCAGGTAAACTGGGACAGCTTAAGGCCGGAAAATGAATTATACGTGAGTGATGTAAAAGAGCTTTTAAACGAAGCTGTACGCTCTAACCTTCCGTGTCCCCTTGCTTGATCCGCCACTCACTGTTACGCTCCTCTCGCTTTATCTATCACAATACATATTACGCTACCACCATGCTATACGTATATATCCCGCGCCGATTATCATGTACCTCTCCAGTGTTGAAATAATATCTATTGAAATATAAATTGAGTCACAAGCGTAATTGCTGTCGTATGTTTGTTGAGTGGTGGGGGTGGGTAGAGTAGGTATGTGTAACGTGTGTGTGTGTGTGGTGTTTCAGTACTTCACGTCGCACCCGTACCAGTACTTCGCGGGCCCGACGCCGCCGATCATCCAGATGCCGATGGAGAGCGAGCACGCGTCGACGGCGGCGTCGCCCGACGAGGCGTACCAGCCGTACCCGCCTCCCAAGTAGACCATAAGCCACGCTACAACAATACGTGCTGTACACGAGCCAAAAATCAAAGCAACTGTGACTTTTTACAATGTTAATTTGTTTTAGTTTTAATTTGCGGCCGTTATAGACTTCATCGAAAGCTCCGCTCGCGCGGCACTCTCGTGCCGGCAGCGCCTCCTTCTACCTAGTTTGTAAGCCTAATGATACTTTGTAATTATCGCCTCGACTATTTATTTTCTCGACGGGCTTCGTCTCTGGCCGACCCTCTCGGCTCACGCTGGAAGTTCGATTCGCTGTGATGTTTTGATGAGGTCTTTTGACGGTTCGAGGAGAGGATTTGATGTATAGATATAGCTGCAATTTTAAATGTGTTTTTACATTATAATTTTATTATTGTTTTATGAAAAATTACATTTTAAGATTTTAGGCGCAGGTTTTGAACATGTTGAGAAGATTATTTAAGATAGTTAGGTATTTATTTTAGCATAGTATAATTTCACGATTGAAAAAAATTAACTCGTCCTCAGGACAAGAACATTCTAAAGTTTATTTTTAATTCAGTGTCATATTTAAAACTAAGAAAGCTGAATTTAATGATTTGTCGATCAACAAATTAAACATTGATATCGAACAAAAAATTGTGCAATCCAGATTATTCAGAATCTTTCTTATTTACGTATATTTTAAAGTAATTACCGAGTATGTATAGCTTCTATATAAAATTCGAAGAAAGTTTTATTTTCCCGTAATCATCGGAATTAGGAGGAAAGCAATATCTTGAAGCGGTCGGATAGAAAGATAAGTGGGATTGGTCATATCATGTGGAATCAAAGAATCAAAATATATGCTAAATGAAATTGTAAAGAATATTGAAATGGCTTTATGTGTGTTATGGTTAGTAAGGGTGGAAACACCGATTAGAACTTGTACGATAAACAATAAGCTGAAGATTTAGAATCTTCTAAAACGTATTTTTAAAATACAGTCGAAAGATTAACTCTCGTTATGTCATAGTTAGATGAAAAACATAAATTCAGGCAGCTCCATGAAGCAAACGTACAATAAATAATGATGCATACTAATCATTGACAACAGTTGACATTTTGGAGTGGGAACCTCGGGCACTCGGCCACCAGCGCGAGTCGCCGCCCCGGCCGTAAGGACGGTATTGTAGGTACATGTTCAAAATAATGTTTAGCGTGGTGCTTTAGCTCATTTCATTTTGAAAAATTATTCTATACATATACAATGCAGTATTATACAATCATAATATTTCATGATAGCGCAACCTAACGGGAATCGTTTTCATTCGTTTTCGAGTATTCCGGTATCAAACTATGTAATTACCTACCGACAACACATTTGATATCATGTGCAAGATCACAACCGATGTTCATTCGTCTAATGTGGTGATGTCTACACCAGCTACTGAGTAATAAGTGCAATTTATTTATGTGCGTATATTTAGTTTACTTCTGCATCACAAATAGATGTAACGTTTTCTTACTTTCATCTCTAACTCCGAGTACGCAGTATATATTATATTTTGAATACAAGACACGTATGTATTAACACATTTCAGTAACAATAACGTCGTTGCCAAACCCGAACACAGACTGAATTTATGTATACCTACTGTTAACTTCCAAACATTTGTTGATCCGCGTTTTGGTTGATGAGAAGCCAGCATGTACATACATTTAGCTGTATATCTGTCGAAGCGAACGCGAGCTCGACAGCTACCGAGCCGTGCATCGCACGTGCGCCTGCGCCGTGTGACGTCACGAGCTGCTAGTTCACTTCCAATGGTAACGTCTGCGCTTATAAGGCACGACAGTGCTGATGATACGGCAACATTTAGCAATAAGCAGTTGTATGTAAAGTCTATTTATACATTTTACGAGTCTATACAAATTTTTGTACGTTGAAAACTCATGTTTGAATACGTGAATAATGAAGTGATCCTTTTTTGAGAATCATGTACTGAATCAACTGTAGTTGTTATTTTGTAGGCGGTCAGCACATTCCACTAGAAAACTTCAACAAAAATTCCACGATTGATTTCCACATTATGAAATGTAATGGATTTGAAATCCAATGTGTGAACACCGTTTTGGTGTAAATTAACACTTTTTGTACCATCACGTAGGTTTTGGGTACACTTTATGACTTTATATGAAATTTGATATTTTTATATTGAATATATATAAATTATACATGGATATGTATACATGTATATACATTGTTGATGGGTACGAGTAAAAACCTACTATATCGCAACTGTTTAATTCTATTTTGGCACGTCAGAGTTTCATCAGAACCAAAGTATACAAATCATTAAAGTCGAGTAAGAAGTAGGAAAATATTTATACAACTCAGGGACTGAAGACTAGTTAAATGTTTGATATATTAACTGTATTTTAACTGACGGCTAAGCGGTAACCACTTTATTCAAAACCTGTGAACCGACTTGAAATAAACAATACAGGAACTGAGTATAGCTGACAACAGGTTTTGAATGAATAACGTAGATTTTGAACGAATAAGTAGATCTGTACTTGTTTTCTTACATTTTTTAAATTCAGGTAAAGGCTGAAAATGTACTATTTATTGTTTCGTAAATTAATTCCTTTTTGGTATGTACATAATTAGCTCGTGAAATTTTCACACGTTACATAAACTAACTGCTGAACAACATTCGCGTAGAGATAAATATCCAGTACTAATCGGTGAACAGAGAAGCAAATGCGAACACCGAGCCCCGAATAGTTATCTAGCTGCCTGCCTGACTGTACCTACTGCACGATCGCAATGGTTACGACGATGGTTTAACTCACGTCACAAAGGCTAATGAAAAGTGAGATTTTACTTAGTATAACATTCGAGTAAAACGTACTGAACCATAATACTCCGTAGATCAGTATTATATCTTATAATTTCTGATCAAGCCAAATTTATTGTACTGACTAAAAACCGCCTTTACTTCTTGTGAAAATTGAATAACCATGAAGTGCAATGTAGTACCGAACGTGTCGCGCGGTACTTAGTTAAGTAATATGATCGTTTAGTGGTCGACGTACACTGTGGCTTCCTGTAAATGCAGTCTTCCGATAGATATTTCCGCTAAACTTTGCATTTAAATTGATGTCAACGTATTAATATAATACCTACAAATTTATTTTCCCTTGTATAGAAGTGCACCTAATCTTCGCTTACGTGAACGATTGTCTGTTACGTCTCCGTATGTTATGTTATGTTACGTCTTATTTTCAGTCCAAAATCTAAAAACTACTGAATTAGTTTCATTCCAGAATGAGAATCGTTGTTCCCTTGTTGAATGGATGTATCTGATGCAAATAATTAGATTTAACTCACAAAGTCTCCAATACCAATCCATATTAAGTGATTTGTAGTAACATAGCGTGCCACGGTCCTGTATAGAATAATACCGTCGAATGCGAAATATTTTAGCACGAAATTATTTTTCTAAGCTTTTCTTCCATTTTATAAGCAATAAAATTAATTTGATGGTAGTGCCTTCAGCTTCCTTTAAAATAATATCAGATGAATAAATACAATATAGCAGTTGCACGTGCTTTACACGATATTTTTACAGGTAATAGAGAACTTACCGTATTCATAAACGTAGTGATAATGTAAAAACTATGTTTAAAATATTTTTTATTAACAACTAAAACAAGATAATGTGGCTGTCTAATCGTTGCATTTTTCACACATGATGTAAAAAATTAAACTCCGGAGTAAAGTTGTAGATGTTCCTAGTTACACTCACTTCCAACATTCTTTGACATGACATGTGTGATAGATAAACTATACTTTACTTTGAGATTACGGACGACGCGCCGCGACGCGATACGACGTGTCGCGACGCGACGATACGATTTGTTGTACATACATGTGTAGTGAGAATAATCGAAACGTAATAAATGAACGAGCACAAAGTTGCATATTGGGGAACCAATTCAAGAATACCAAAACTATGATACAACTGAAAATCATGTCGATGAATACATTTGAAGTGTTAAGTAAATGTTTTAAAATAAGGCGTTAAATATAAGTGAATGCTCGACACGTTATTAACAGTGAATAGTGAAGCTATAGGAACGGCGACGAAACGATGGCTAGTTTTAATATAGGCTTAACTATAGATAGGTTAGAATAGCAAAAAATGTTTGGACGCTAAGATAGATAGAATAGAGCCCTAGATTAATATATTTCCAATGGCGAGGCGGGGCGTGCGCGCCCCCTGCCGGCTCTAGGGTAGTTTGTTTCTTTGTTAGTTTATTAAATAATTTAATTTGAATGGACTGAAGTCGGCACTGAGCGGCAGCGCACGCGCCGCTCGCTCTAGCGCGTAAGGGAACTCTAACAATATTAGTGAACACATTCTTCATCTAAGTTTCAGTTGAACGAGTTTGCTTTCACCTCTTTTGTTATGTAGTTGACTAAGTGTAAAGAAAGAAAACTAAATTAAAAAAAACTGTCAGCAAGTGTCGATACGAATGTATTTGTCCAATGTGTATTAATATAGTATGGTGTTCTACCAGCAGACTAGTCTAGATAGTAGAATAGTTTAGGTAACAATTTAGTTAGGTAGTCTAGAAATACGAAATGCAAAAATAAAACTTCATAAAATGTAAAAAAAAAGAAATGAAATTGTTGGTAAGAAAGAATATTTTTAAGGGACATGTTGCTTCGTTGTGTTATATGATGTGAGGTTTGGCATAACTATGATAATAGTGTAGAAGCATTTCTCGCAGAGAAAAGACAAAGATGAAAGTTATGTATCTATTTTGTTACAAAGTGTTTGCAAGTTTCTATATTGTGCTATGAGCATTTTATGTGACCCGCATTATTTATAGTTATGCTGAATGGAAACTAAAATAATATATAAATAAATCAAAATGGTACTAAGAAGCATGTTTTATTGTGACGAGTCATGTTCCTTTGCATTGAACATATTTTGTAAGAGCAAATGATTGAAATAAAACAAGCGAAACCAAATCTAGTTCATTATTTCATTCTATTAGCTAATGCCTGCACGCTGATCACAAGTCATCACTAGATTAAAACAGTTACACAAGAAATAGAAACCGCCACACAAATCCCACTTTCGACCACTTTATGTATGCCTACAAATTGACTTCAACACACAGACATAAATCTAAATAGATAACGCAAATCTCTCCATCCGTATGAAAACCAAGCGTGTAACCTTTTTTGTACCTACCATAATGTCACAAGATTGATTTAGTTAGGTTGGTATAAGATTGTTACCGTGAAAATGAAGCTATCCTATTTGTCAGCTAAACATATCCCTCGCTACACATATCGGGTGGACATGCAGCCTTATGCGAGTTCCCTGTCCGCGAGCGCCATTTTTGCACAGATTTTGACACGCGAAGTACATACACTCGCGTCATCTATTTAGATGTATATCTGTGCATCAACACGACTACCAAACTAAGATCTATTCTGTGAACTGCATCAGAACTGCATTTCAGCTGCACTTTCCAGTTAACTTGCAGTAGTTCTAAGTATTATAAATACAGCGTTATTTTTAGTATTAAAAGAGAACCGATATACCCCAACGCGATGTTAAGCTGAAACTGCCGTATAATAAAAAATACAAACACCTAATTACGTAGATAATTTTGGTTGTTTTAAAATATTTTTTTCCATACATAACAACGTACAATGCACTGTTTTTGATCAATTTTGTCACAAAATAACATGGCATCGATTCATGGGGATCGATTCTACTGGTGATATTGAGCAACTCTTCCATACAATGAATAAGTAGCCCAAAATTATTGCCTCGAGACCAGGGAATAAATATGGGTGCTCGCTTAATCACCCCTGAAATTTTCGAATAATATTTAGATATACTGTTTATTTAGATACCCAAAGCATATAATATTGTGTTACTTAGGTATAAGTGCATAATGGTACTCATAATGATAACACAAAATGTTAGCCTTTCAGAAAATTTCGACATCCCTCGAAAATGAGTCCTACCCGAACATGGGTCTTGGCTACCGCCCTGTTCGAGACTAGATGAAGTAATATAATGGCCCTGATTCTGTTGTTCACAACTAAACTAATTTTAATGTCACTATATCTCTTTCTAACAAAGAACATAAGAAAAGGATGTAAGAAATGTAGTCCTGTCAAATTAGTCCAATGCTTGTTTTCAATATAAAATTAGTCGCCATCTATCGTGGTTATTCCTAAATACACGCAAAATAAGACGGCAAAGATTAATTTGACAACTTAAAATATGTTCTATCCTTTTTCAATAATGTTCGTAAGAAAGAGATGAGATGTGACTAAAATTAGTTTAGTGCGATTTACAACAGAATCGGCACCATTGTCAACTAATTAGAATTATGAAAATAATGTCTTTGATTTTAGAATCTACACAAATATGTGTTCTTTATGTGTGGAGGGTGTGTGTGTGTGTGAGTGACTCACACTTGGGTGACGCGAGAAATAAAATATCTGATATAAAACTTTTCATATATTCCCGTTAAACTTACTATGCAGTTTACAAAGCACAAAACATAGGGATACCTTGTAAGGTATATTGTATAAGTAACAGTGAGTTTTAAACCATTAACATTAACTTAAGGCCAAATTCATAACTCTAATTCATTGAATGCCGTGAGAGGCATCAATCACTGGAAGGTATGAGCTTTTAAACATTCAATTTGATGGGTAACAATCTATAACTTAATGTTTAGACCCTAGTAGGTATGTCAAAATATATAATGAGGTCGAAGTATGAATTGTTACTATCCGAATCAATAAAAGCAAAGAAAAATGAACCTTATGCATTGCCAACAGCATGTTTCGCTTTAAATATTCTGAGGGTGTTGTCACACGCGCCGCTGACGAGTAGCGCTGGGTTCGACCAATCGCAGCACAACACTTTGTCTTCGTGCCCACTCAGGTCGTATAGGGGAGTTCGGGGGCTGAAATGAAAAAAGAAGATAAACCATATTTATTTATAAAATAAAGGTAAATTATTCAGTAAGTAGTCATTGGTAGCAAATATTATAAGTACTGGGGCGTATACTATATAGCACACTTGGAAAAAACATTTGGTATGTCGCTATTTAACGTGTTTTAAGATTTTACTCATATTTTTTTATACAACTAATTCGGTATGCAAGCGTACAGCCCGCCTGATGGTAAGCGGTTACCGCAGTCACTTGGACGCATACAACACACGAAGCATCGCTCACGCGTTACCGACTTTTCCCCGCTCCCCTATGAGCTCTGGCGACCTCACTCACGCGCAGGAACACAACTTTACACAACATAAAGTTATTTGGCTGCGGTGTTCTGTAAGGCGGAGGTACTTCCCCAGTACTCTCTTAAAATTAATTACCTTCTCGTCTCCCATAGTTTGACCTGCCCGTCGTATCCCGCGGAGAGAAACAGAGTATCCCGAATCTTGGACCAGCGGACTGCTTGCACCCAACCAGTGTGGGACGTGAAAGTAGTTTTCACTAAGCTTTCTGAAATAACATTAGATCAGTTAATTATGGGTTATTATGATAGAGGTTACAATTATGATACTCTAGATAAAGGAGATACACAAAAAAAAATAGACTAACCTGTTGATCTCGGATCATACAGTCTGATATGCCTGTCAGCTGATGCAGCTATAATATTATTATTCAATGGTGACCAATCTACATCAAAGAAGGCTTTATTACCTGAAAAAAAAAAAAAAAAAAACAAAGTTAGTTTCTGTTGAAATGCTGGTTAGTAAGTAGAAATGGTGGTTTACTGACCAGCTATCTCCTGCTTGATGCCACCGAGCTCACAATCCCAAAGTTTCAGCAGGTGATCCCAACCACTAGACAGTACTGTGTTGTAGTCCATCCACTGTACACCTGATACTGCCTCACGGTGACCTTTTAGTGTAGTTAGGGGTTCCTAAAAATTAAACAACAATGTTATCAAAAGGTTTTCCCAATCTATATTCCGGCAGCTGTATTTTAAGGGCCAAGAGTCGCCAAAGTTTTGTCTTTTTGATTCTAGTACAATACTTTTTGCCAAGGGAGAATCTTGACCTATGACAGGCTACAGGTTATTATTAGAATCCAGTCTGCAAATATTAAGGACAAGCCATCTTTTCAAATCAGATAGCATATCTTAGACAATGAGTGCGTGGCTATTTCATAGAATCGTAAGTAATCATAGATTAATCAATGAAATGGAAGAGAAATAAATGAATGAATGCAATACTTTTTCCTAATTAATGTGACAAAAGTTTTATCAAAAATTTTAATACTCATAAATCCTAATCCTAACTATACTCTATTTCACATAAGATGAGTTGTCAAGGTCAAGGGTTTTTTACCAATATCTAGTGAAATTCCATTTGATTACTCTGAAATAGTACTCAAAATATTTCATAAAACCTCTCTCTATCACAGTATTCCTTTATTATATCGAAATGAACATTAACCATTGAGAAATCTAATAAAATACCATGTGTCACCAAACTCATGCTATTCGAAATCTACTATAATATTATAAATGGCTTCGTGAGAATGTTTGTTTGTTTGTTACGCTTTCACACTTTAACAACTCAACCGATCATCATGAAATTTGGCATGTAGATGGTATGGAGAACGAAATAGGCTACCTTTTAACCAGGGGAACATTGGTGAAACCACGGCGGATAGCTAGCCATAAACTAATTTTCGAAGTAAATTTGGTAAGTTACTAACTCTTGTGTTTCCATGTTCTGGTTTGCTTCTTTTTTTTGCTGGGGCATTGTCCTCATCTGATAAACCTAAACATAACAAAATCTAGTAAATTTTCTGTTTAATCAAAACCAATGGTCCAAACTATTTCTATCATTCAGAGAAACAATTTTTCTTACTGGGGTACAGTAGTACCCAACTAATAAGGCGCGTCGTGAATCTTCGTTCGCACAGAAAAGAAAGTATGGCCCCGAAGATTAACGAAAGAATGCTTAAAACTTACAATCAACCTTAGATCACTACTACAAGGTTCATAATACACAGCAGCTGTTAGTTCCGTCTCACTCGCAAGTCACGCCCCTCCGCACAGCGCGCGCTAACATGGCGGTAGCTGCCGACCAAAATAGCACTTCCCGCGCTTTTAAAATGTATCTTTTGCGCAGGTACATCGGTAAGCCATATCAGTTGGGTACTACTGTAAGTAACTTTTGTTTCTCTGAAATTATAATGGTCTTATAAAAATTTGAATACTTACTAGTACTCCATAAGCAGACATTGTTGTCCCAGCTGCCTGTAGCAAAACGGTTAGCATCAGCGGACACAGCGAGACATTCAACTCCTTTATCATGTCCACGGCAAGTCACTACGCAGTCCACTGAGTTACGTGCCACATTCCATACCCATAGCATCGCTGATTGGTCATGTGAACCACTGGTAAAAAAAAACTCTAGAATGTATGGTATAAAAAAGATTTGGGTACCCTTAAGATGACATTAGTGGCAGAGAAACATTTTAAGGTTTAATGAGATAAAAACATTTTTAACAGACTTTAAGAAAAGGAGGAGGTTCTCAGTTTGTCAGTTTTTTCTTTTTTCAAAGAAGTATGTATATTATTTCTATACAATAAGGTATATATAGATCAATCTTTATATAGATGTTAGATAAATCTTTGGCAAAATTAATCATTTATCAAACTGTGAATTCCATTTACCTTACAAAAGCTGCCTGATCACCATTAAAAGATACCCAAGATACTGCTTTTACAGGTGATGTGTGGCCTGGTATAGCAAGTTTGTGTTGTCCTTTAGTGCTCCATATGTGAATACTATTGTCATAACATCCTGAGAGGATCCTGAAAGCAATATCAATGCATATAGCAGTGTTACTTATTTTTATAACTACCTTTACACAGATTTTAGCCATAACTATTCAGACATCAGTAGCTGAAGAGTTTGTATGTTTCAACCATGGACATATAAACAATATAGTCACCCTATAAACAAGTGAAGCACCAAAAGGAAGCCGGCGTTCTTGTAAATACATGGCCTCACACACACACATACACCATAGGAAGCTGATTGGTTGTCATTCTACATTGAGACGTTGACAGTGACAATAAGGCTCAGTATCATTTGTGACTGATCGGGCCAGTACTTATTTTAGACAGACATACGTAAGAAATTTTCAGCTTCACTTCATTTTCGCTTGACACTCAATTGATTTTTTTATATGGTTTCAACACTCTAATCTGTGGAAGTAAGTCTGATTTGTACATTTTGTTTTAGATAACCTATTTAATAACCTTTTAAACGCTTGATACGGATTTTTAAGACAAATGTTTTTCGGGCCCATTCCACCTATGTCAGCCTGGGCGACAGCTAGTTTAGTTTACATTTGAGACTTACCAATTATTATGTGCATGTACTGTTGAAACCCAATCATCATGCATCAAACAATCCTGTGGAGTTGGTGCTGGGAATCGTTCCAAATACTCTATATCTAGAGTATCCTCTGTAGAGACACTTTTTTCTTGTAAGTGCTCCGCGAGTGATGACGTTAGTAGTTCCCCACATACTAGAAAATCAAACTCAACCGCTTTTTCTATTGATGGTACTGTTTCCTTCAGTAAGGCATTGACCAAATTATTCAAGTCTGATGTTTGAACATTACTCTGTATAGCGTAAGGACTGTCTGATACTGCATATCTAAAAAGGATTTAAATAAAATATACAAGCATATTATTCATCTTCAACTAGTACATCTATACTAATATCTCCATCCAAAGGTTGCCTGGTAGAGATCACTTTTAGTGATAAGGCCGCCCATTGTAGCACTTTCACTGTTTGTTTTAAGTTTTGTTTGTAATAATATGTTTTGGTGTAACAATAAAGTATTATCTATCTATCTATCTATCTAATATAATAAATGCGAAAGAAAATCGGCATGTCTGTTACCTTTCACGCCTAAACCGCTGAACACATTGCGATGAAATTTGGCACACAGATAGCCTATAGTATGGAGAGGTACATATCTTACTTTTTATCCCCAGAACACGGGTGAAAAAGCGGGGGACAGATAGTTCAATATATTTAATTCGACAATACAACAATGCACCACGCTGGATAATGTGTTTAAACTTACTGTTCCTGTTTGGTTACAAATCGCACTTGAAGTTGCACTTCTGCTACATCAACCGACATTTTATAACGTTCGCACACACTATTTATTTAATGATAAAGATTTAATTCAAAATAAAAACCTCAAAAAATACGAAAATAAAAGACGACAACTGCATGCCTTGCCCTTTGCTTTCTTTACGAATTTTGTTTGATTTGACAATGACAAATGAAATGACAGATAAATGCGTTTTTTTTTTTCTCAATTTGTTCGTGACCGTGGATAGAAAGTCCTTCAGTTGCATACATTTTATTTATATATCACCACTTTCATCTCAGATAAAGAATAGTACCCTTTATCTGAGACTTTCATATAGTCCGCAGATAATGTATCGATGTAGTGCGCACATTAACTTTCACATAGTCCGCATTATCAGTCACAGTCATGTTTTAGTAAAATGGTGCTCATTGTACTAAAACTTTTCAAGGACTTTTTGAGACAACTTGTAAAGTCACGATACACATAATTCATTTCATTTCACTTCACTGGTGCACATGTATTGATCTTTATTGGATAAAATACCTCCGATAATATGCAATAAACTCAAAATACAATTTATGAAAATAAAAATGAAAACGCAACGTCACTCTGCAAGTTCCCGCCAAAAAGTCCAGCGGGGCTATTTTAAAACGTCGGATTCGATATCGGAAACGGATTAAAAAAAAACCGAGGCGAATTTCAGCAATTGCTATTTTAATTTGACAAGAGACTGCGGACAGTTGTTGTCTTCCTCGATCTTGCCAAAGCATTCGACATAGTTTCGACGCAGTTTCGACTCGAATTTTACTGAAAACAAAAACAAAAACTTCCCAGTTTAAGTGTATTCCGAACCGGAGGTAAATTCAACTGTATGTACTAATTTAACGTTTATAAGTGCCTTACTAGGGCCTAAACTGAATAAATGACATTTTGATTTTGAAAAAAATTTAGTGCCTGATGGGTGTCGGAGTTACTTAACCAACTGGCAGCAAATGGTTAAAGTCGGGGACAGCTTCAGCGACTGCCTTCCTTTCGGATACGGGGTGCCGCAGGGTAGTATACTGGGCACCTTTCTTGTTCACCATGTGCATGAACGATATGTTAAATATTAACAGACCACAAACGGACGTAATTTGTTATGCAGATTATACCGTGCGTCGTCGTGTTCAGTGGTGCCACTTGGAAATATGCTATGACGGCTGCTGAAGAAGGAATGAGCATATTGTCTGGCTGACTTGACAAAAATCTACTCACGCTTAATAACCCATAAAATGACAGCTAACAACATACAAACACACCCCCCCACTCATCTTACACACACACCTCACAAACACCTCACACACATCCTTCACATACACACCAATTGTACACACACATCACACATACACGCACCCGTCACATACTCACCCATCTCACATAAAAATATTATTATAAATGTAAAAGGTAGTATTCAAACAGTATCAATTAGAATTTTATTTGAATGTTTAATTCGATTGTTTTTGTTTTTTTTCTTTATTTACTTTTATATTGCTTGTAGAAACTCGAGGAGTCCAGGCTTGCCTTAATTTAGAGTCCACTGATATTTTCAGCGTTGAATTTATGTGTTATTCTGCTATATGTAACTATTAAAATCTTATTTTCATGTGTGCTTTTAAATAATGATTATTATAATTCGCAATAGGGCACTGGGTCTCGAAAGAAAATACCACAGGCATATAAGAAGAAGCAGACCAAACATATTTTACGTTTCTCTATGTACGGATTGAAGTATTTTTCGCCGTCATGTCTGTCATGATAATCAAAGTGACGGGTCATCAACTGTTTTTTATTTGGTTTTTATACGAATGTGTGAAACATGTTTTTGTATAGATAGGGCTAAAATCTAGGATTAAATATGGTTAAGTGTAGTGCCTATAAGTGTGATAGTTCAAGTAATAAGAAATCAACAGGAATATTGTTTCATCGGTTAGTTTTGATTTAATTATAAATTCAATATATTTATCATGGTGTTTTTATTAAGAAATAATTACCATTCGTAGCCGATAATTTGAAGATATGATAAATAATTATGTTAAAATTATGATCCATACGTTTTATATAGAGGAAACTGCACATAATATAAGAAATCTAAAGATTTATGTATTGTTTACATTTAATGTCTTGGGGGGACGGATTGGGTAACTTAAAATTAAAGGGCGTGTAGAGTTATAAGCTTGGCTCCACATGAGAGAGATCTGATAACTTTTTGGCAATGCGAGACATATGGTCTCGTCTTGCCAACATTTTACATGAACATGTTTTTGGTGGGATTTCACTTCTTTTTGTATGTTGCTTACGATAAAAAAAAAATTGTTTTTTTTTTGGTAAAAGTTCCAATTTTATAATTTATTTGGTGTTTGTGTACTAATACAAGCTTACATACCAAATTTCAGCTTTCTAGGACTTCAGAAAGTATCCTAAGAGTTTTGATGATCATCAGTGGGTCAGTGACGAAATCGGAGTTTTTTAGATATCAATAAAATGTAAAGTATAAGAGCTTTTTTTTTTTTCGTGGGGAAATCCTCATAGGATACCCGACCACCCCGGGGGAAGCGGCCAGGTTATGCCGGACTTGTACCGGCTAAAACCCCACGGTGATCGCCATCTGCGCTGTAGAGGGGGGCGGACTCTCGTGTTGAACGCGTACCTGCTCACCCCTCCACGCGCGGCGCTAAGATAGCTCGTCCCGGGGGAAGTGTGATACCTCCCCCCAGCACCCTCGCTGTGCTATCGCACGATGAGTCGTGACCACATCGACCCATCGTCCTCCTTGGGGTCGCTTTGGTATAATCCAAACGATGCTGTGATCTACGGTGCTGTGTGAGTCACACAGCACAAATTAGTGTGCGTGTGTTTGTCGACAATTAATTCAAGTTCTGGTTCATAATATTGTGTTCGCTTAGGTACACACAGCAACACATCAAGCTCGACACCCTATATACCCATAACTACGCTACATACATTACAGACTTTTGCGCGAAAGGGACTTATGCATCGTGGCAACGGCCAATGACAGGCCGGTAGCGGTTTGGTGCCTTGCGCTTACACACACAGACGCAATTTTTTGGCATTGTTTGATTATTGCTTTTTGTTTTTACTTTTGCAAGTTTTCTGTATCAGTCAGTCGCGCTAGAGTAAAGTATTCAGGCAGTCGTCGCCCCAAAAATCGTCAGACTAGGAGTCTCGCTCGTCATTATTTTATTATATAAAAACTGAAAGATTTTATGCAAGTGCGTGATGCAAATATTTATGGCGCCCCAATTAACTCCACAACAGCGGGAGCTGATAGTGGTGTTGAGGGATGGTGGATATTCCATTAAAGAGATTGAAAGAAGGACGGGGATTACGGTGAGTGATACTTTTTAATATTGTAAATAAACTGCATAATATAGAAATGTGTCCCTCCCTCTCTATAAAATTACGTCTCTTTTAATATAAACTGACCATGATTACCTGATGGTAAGTGACGATTAGGAAGATTTTAGTTGGCTTCAGCCATAGCCGTTCACACTCTTTCCGTGAAGTGAAGTGACCTAAGTAATATTTTAATGAATGAATCATCTAGGCTCAGACATCTAGGTATTTATTTTTAGTTAACAATTTCACGAACCTACTCAAATACCTTTTTTTTGTTCAACAACGTCTAGGTATCTCATGTAATGATTGTTTGTAATACTATTTTTTAATTAAATTACATTATTTTAGAGGACAACGATTAATTTTTGGTTGCGACGCCATGAGGAGACTGGGGGCGACCTATCGGCTCACCACCGGCAGCTCTACCAGCGCGCCACCACCGCTGAGCAAGATGCTGCTATTATAGCGGTGCATAGCAATCAACCATTTTTATGCACGCAAGTTACTGCCACACAATATAGCGTAAGTAGTTTTTTTTTATAATTAGCGCTTCAGCTCCTTAATTTGAATTATGTTTTTATAATTTTTTCAGTTACTAACGACAATATAAAATAATTGCAATAAATAAATAAATATACGTATTTTATAAGAGCATATATATATAACATACACCTATATTATTGGCGAAAAATAGTAAGAAATGAAAAATAGAAAAACACTATTTTGTAAAAAAAAGTATCTTGTGAATATTTCACATGATATTTTTTTAATTTAAAATAGTTTATGGTGGCTAGTTAATATTGCTCGTTAGTTTAGTTCAAGATTTCTATATTCGTTTTTTTTTTTCATTATAAATTCATGACCATACAATTATATAACAATTAATACTGAATGATTAAACACCCACTTAAAAACTTAATAGTATTTTTGTCCAAGTTTGTATTTTCCTTCTTTAACGAATTAAATTACTTTTTTTTGCCTCAAATTGGTGTTTTTAAATCCGTTATTAATTATATTTGATTGTTGCTTTTCACTTTAAGAAGCTATCTTGTGTGATTTCAGAAATATTTCATGATAAGTTATTGGCTTTTTATATTGCTCGTCATGCATTACTCAGTATAATCAACAACAAGTATTTAACAAACAAAATGTCTTGTCAGTTTACCTTAAAATCCTACATACCATAATACACTCTTTATAAAGCCTATACGTGAAAAATACTACAGCAATAAATTTTTATTATTGACCTTATTTATTTTTCAATCCTTGTAATTGTTCAACTAAAAGCCGACAAAACCTTTGAGGTGCCGAAATTTACAATTTGTCCTTTTGTTAACAGCTGCGTTGTTTTTGTTCATTTTAATACTGGTAATTGTCTATACATATAATTTACTATTCTAGATAAGGAATCGTTGTCTTCAGAAAAGCTAGGTCAAAGCTACTAAAGACAAAATAATTATTAGTCGTTGGCTTACGACTAATAAAACTTTTGAAGGCATGTTATTGTTATTTAGGTGTCACATAATTATGGAAAATAAATCGCTAATCGACTATTTACTATCACCACTATTCACGGTATTCCTAACGTGAGAGTATTAAATCATATTATTAAAGTTAGTATTTTTAAAGGAAATAATGTTTTTAATGTTGTTTCAGGTATCAACCCAAACAATCCGGCGCAGATTAAATGTCGCTCCTGCACATGCTCAAGATAGAATAAGTTTTTGTTTGCAGTATTACAATTTTGATTGGGAGATTATTATATTTGTATTTGTTGACGAAAAGACTTTTAAATCTGATAAAGATGGAAGAAAAATAATTTTGATAGTTATTTGATATTTAATACTTTTTTCAAGTCATAAATATATTACCTATATTATGTAATATCTAACTATTTACACAAAAATACCCTAGCTTGTGTTATACTATGTGTGTAGTTAGTGGTAAAATTTTATATGCCATCTTTAATTATGGATAGAAGGTTTACCGATGTTTTAAGATGGATGAATATGAACAACATATTATTTATGGTGTTGATTCAAATGCTCATATTTCAACTCTTACTTATTGCATTGTTGATTCAGATTTTTAACTGTTATTGGTTTTTAAGTCAATTTGTAGCTTTGTTTAGATTTTGATAGTTATTTTATATTACTCATTCATTATAGACTTTTAAGACTAATTTTGATTGTTGTCAAGTAATTTCGGAGACACATTGATGATCCATGCAAAGAATGACTAGAAAGAAGGAAATAATTGTGATTTTAGTGTCTAATAAAGATTTATTTCCCATATAAGAGGTTGTTTATTTATACTTGAAGTTGTTTCAGTATCAAAACCTATACTCGGGGATAAATTAGCTTCCTATTGGTGAAAGAATTTTTCGAATCCGAATGGTAGTTCCAGAGATTATCCCTTTTAAACAAACCCGGGAACCGCGGGTGAAACCGCTGGGAACAGTTAGTCTACATTAAATGTATAGGTAACGAAAATATTTAATTGGATAATGATTATTACCTTATTGGTCGCAAATCCTTTTAAATGTTTTTAATTCATGTTTGAAACATAAAAATGGTTACTGTATGTCAACCTTAGGAGATAGGTATATGCCACCGCGGACTTTTCTGTTGATATTTGGATGATCTACAATTATCTAGCTATTTTGTTCTATCAACAATAGTTTTCGCAGCGCATGTGATATTAGGAATATTATAGGTATTTTTTTACACCTTGGATTATTGGAGTTTTCGTAGGATGCCATTTTTTTGAAAATAAAATTGGTAAGAGTAGCTTTTACTATTCTTCATAAATCTGGCAATCTTATATAAAAAAATAATCAAATCCGACTAATAGTTCAGCCAAAGATTATCGCGTTTAAATAAACAAAAAACTCTTCCGCTTTATATTTATATTAGTATATAGATGGTTTACGGGCGCATCGCGCAGCGCAAATTGAAAAGTAACTCGTGAGCTTGTAAACACAAATTACAACGCGACGAGCACAACCTGTTTTTAAAATTTACTATACATAATACGTATAGGTAGGTATGGATATATATTGCGGCTGCGGGGCGCGGGCGCTTCCGTGCGCGTGAGTGGGTCGAAATAACAAAAACATCGCACTCGCTCGCACGATTCGCGCAGTCCAACTTCTACTAGTCCAAAGTCCGATCAGTCTAGGTTGATGTGTCGCTGTGTGTACGTAAAGTTTTATTTTCTTTTGTTTTTCAAATTCAAATTTTGTCAAGTCCAAATTCTCCAAATCTACACCCATGCTATAAATCCTCTATTAAAGTTCCTGAAACAGTTAGCTTATAGCCAACATTAAAACACTGGTTGTCATAGTGACCATTATATCATCCAAAATAGTGTATAATGTTGTACTGAAACTCATTATGCAACTCTTTTTTTTTTGCTTTTTCGGTCCATTCCTTACTCATCAAACAGCCACATTCTCCGTGATACGCTTATGAATTTCAAAAAAAGAACATTTTCATGCAGGCGCATTTCACAACCACAGCGCCGTAATAAAAAAAAAACTTAGAGGTTATTTGAATTAACGTCGTATCCCGTCATTTTGGTTCGATATTAGAATTGCAGAAATATATTACTTTGTTGTTTACAAAAATGATCATAGGTGTAGATAAAGTCTTGTATGCAACTATACATAATTAATTATTAAAACCCTCATGTGATACAATTATCAACCCACATTCGTGTTTTAATACCCCTTATTATACAACAGTTGCATAAATAACTTTTGTTTCATTTAAGTAATTACTTTTGGTGTATATCAAATCTTTATTTACAACAAATATGTACAAAATACAATCTATATATAGAAAATTTCCTCAAGCCTGCCGCTGCTTCCGATTAACGGCAGGTTCCCAGAAGGCTGGCAGCGTTTCCTCTTTGGCTGACGCGTTGGCGGAAAAAGCTCCCCGCCCGCTGGTCTCCGGAGGTCTCGATCAATTTTGATGACAAGGTGCGAGCAAAACGGCGAGCTTCGGACCCCCACGGTCCCATGGTCTCGACCGCAAAAGGCACAAAAATATAATTGGGTCCAATCGATGCGTATTTTTGAATTTTCCGCACTGGCCGCAGCTGCCCCTGCTTTACAAGTCGCCGGTAAGTGAGATGGCGCTAGTGTATCGACACATGTGGCATCCCACACCAGCGACTTGCCGACACTCCAAGGGATCAAAGATATACCATCCGGTCTCTTGCCATCGCCCCGCGCAATACCGACTGGTTCCAGTACGGAAGGCACGTTAGCGACAACAAGAGCCCTGCGGATGAGCATGAAAGCCCATGGTGGCCGGCTCGTTGACGAGATCTCCGCAGCGGCAGCGATGAGGTTGATTGGTCCTGCAACCAAGACGAAGACAAATACACAGACTTAATGTTATACGGTCTAACATTGTCCCAGTATTTGTGGATGGAATAGCTTGCAGCCAGTGACCTGAGTCACTCTGAGAGACAGCTAACAAGAGCGCGCGGTCTGTATCTATAGAAAAGTTAGAAAATAATTTTTGTCAGGTTTTTTCACAAAGAGGCTGATCCCACGCTCTCTGAGAGTGACTCAAGGTCGGAATATTTGTGCCTGGACAAGCTGCCTGCCAGGCGTCTCTAGCATCGGACAGGTATGAAACCTCAACAGATCCAATAGAAGGGTCCAAAACCGAACTGACGAGGTTGCCCACACTGTATACCGAAGATAGAAACGCCGGTACTGATATGCTTGAAATTTTCCGCACTCCTAGGCCACCATAACACACGGGTAGAGTGACCTGAGACCACACTTTGTTTTCTTAAAAACTTAGAATTTAGAATTTTGGAAAGAGACGTTTTGATCATATTATCCAAAGTATCTAATATGTGACCGAATTTAAATAAGTGCGTAGTGCGGAGCAAAAAGGTAAACTTCGGCACGAAAAGGCAGAGTCGAACAATAAAAAATGCATAATGTAATGAGCATTAATTTCATAAAGTCTATTTGAAGAGTCATTAAAATTTTGAAGCTTTTTCTCAAAGAAACTAGGAATGGATTCGTCTAAGACTGGGGCTCCAAGAAGATGAAGCGACTCCTTTGACAGTACCTTAATATTGGGAGCCAAAACATTAAAATTTTGAACTAATTATGGTTTTTCAGATTCTGGGGAAGAATCTAAAATAAGGAGCTCACATTTGGAGCTATTGAATTTTAGGCCAATCTTTTTAAAATTGTCTGTCAATGTTTTAAAATCACTGAGAACGGAAGCCGCATCACCCCCCAGCGTACCGTCGTCTAGATAACATACATTAAATTTTGATTGTAACCCGAAAATAATTGGATGGATGGCCAAACTGAAGATAGCTGGACCGAGAGGGACGCCCTGTTGACAACCCATGGCGGAAATAAGTGGGTGTTCTCTGAAAAAAAAGGTTTGATGGATGCCCATAGCATTGCCAAAGGTAAGGATATATGTCAGGGCAGATATCCCGAATTTGGGTCAATAAAGCACCCATATCGACAGAGTTAAATGCATTTTTTATGTCAACTTTAAGCAGCACTTCACCTCCGTTATTTAAAAGAAAGGTCCGAGCCGCATAAACAGCTGCCTCACAACCTCCCTTTGAGCCAAAACCGAGTTGAATGGGCTGAAATATTTCCGAGTTTCGGGAGAATGTGACGACAAAAAATGCGCAAAGGTTGGCCCCATAGATGATCTCAGTGAATGGGCTTGGCACCTTGTTTTGATTCTAAAGCAGACAGGGTTTCAGGTGTGTCTGAAGCGACAACATCACTCGAAAATAGCAGATGTGCTGCGACCTTACTTTTGGTTATGTAAATTTACGTGACGTACGGATAGGGGGGCCCACAGGCGGGGATTGCTTAGGGCATCAAGTAGTATTAATCCGTCACTGGATGTCCCCCGAGGGTTGCCCCGCGTTCCCGGGATAAAAAGTAGCCTATGTCCTTCTCCATACCAGGCTATCTGTATACCTTTCATGATGATCGGTTGAGTAGTTGAGGCGTACAACCGTAGCAAACAAACACACAGAGCTACTTTCGCATTTATAATATTAGTATGGATTATCTCCGCCCACCGCCCCTCATTGTTTTAATTGCTTACACATGTACGTAAATAAAAAATTTACAGGCCTTTGTTCGGCTCTGTAAGGACTACACCTTCTATGTAGGTGTAATTGGCTTCAAAATGTTTAGCGAATGCTTAGTCTGCTTTTTATATTATGTCTGTGGCTAGGATTTTTGGGCTAAAGCAGGCTAAAGCTAGCAGATGGCTAGCAGTTGGCAACACTGGTCTGAAGTTGTCATTTTTATATATTTGAGGTTATGTCATGTTGTACAAACAATAAAAAATTGTGAAATGTGTTTTCAATGAATAATTTGAATGAAAAAAAATAACTTGATCGAAAATGGTTATCAAAGCTGATAATAGCATGGCGGATACAAATTACACCTTCCATAGGAAAGCAGGCAGGAGTATAATAGAACGTCGTCCCGTGTTTTCCCCGGATGGCGAGTATGTAAATAAATACTTTAATTATACTCTACTAAATAATAGGCCTCTAAGGCAGTACCTAGTATTAGGGGCCTATACTATACTGATACTTTTTTTATTTAGATAAGTATCAGTTGTACAATAATTTTTGTCATTATTATTTTAACCCTTTAGATTTAATCCTAATAATGTTTAAAAATCATGAAAATTAAGTAATACAGCATATCCATAATTTCAGATCAATTGCATTAATAGTAGAAAACTTTGTGCGAGTATACAACATACAAACAGGTGACTGTGTCCGAACACTTGAGACGGAGAGTGCTGTTAATGAACTAATTGCAATAGAGTTCCCTGAGAATGAAGATTACAATCTGTATGGTTGTTCTGACACAGGATGTGTTACAACATGGACGTGGGAAAATGGAGCTGTGCTTAGACAAATTGTAAGTGATAAATTATAACAAATATAAATAAACTCATGATTACTGAGTATAGAAGCAATATTCATTACCCCCCGCCAGTTCTTTTCAAGGTATTTTACAGAGATTTTTTTGCTGTGCAATGACACTTCCGTCTCATTTTAACCTCTGTATCTTGTAGGCTGTACCACAGAATAGATAATAATACTGGCATCATCACCCTTTCTCAGTCCATTGCAGGATATCAGTCTCACTATAGTATACAATATAGTAATTTTATTTATAAAAACTAATACTCACTGTATAATTATTTCTGTTACAGAAACTTCAGATTCCACATAATACGAAAATAATAACATTCAACATGATAAATGGCACTGATTGTTTTGTATCAGCAGGAGGTACAAAACAATGTCTATACCTTGCCACATTCTCTGTGAGAACTGGAGAGCTGCTATGTCATTATAATGACTGCAGACCCTGGAACAATGAGTTCGTGAGGGTTGCTCTTGGTTGGTGCAATGGAGACAGATTTGCAGCAATAACAAATGGAATGAAAACATTATACATTCAAAACTTATTTCAACCGCATTTGGGATCACAGTAAGATTTTTTTTTGTTTTTTTTATTTCAAGTTCTATGTCACACCTTTAGGAAATGCTAACACACCTCTTTCTTTAATTTTACTATGGATATTCAGGGTATAATCTGTTCAAAATAGGATATACCTGTACAATATCTCGCCTAAATTACACCCAATTTCCTAAAATCCTTTCTTATTGTTTGCCCTACATCATTAAAAGGCACCTTCTGTTCAAATTTTGCACATCTGCTTTCAGTAGTTTCGCCTTTGTATTGATCAGTCAAAAATTCAAAATTCAAAATCATTTATTCAAATAAACCTTCGCAGGCACTTATGAAAAGTCTGACTCTAATACTCTAATACCGGTTCGGAAGGTTGCATTTGCTGAGAAGAGCCGGCAATAAACTCAGCAATTACTCTTTTCAAAACAAGCTTAGATTCATTACATAATATTTACATTCTAATCGCACTGACAACAATTGCGTGCCCCGGCGCGGTGGGAAAACTACAAAGTAGACTGAATCTATATTTAATAAGTAAATAAATAAAGTCAGACTGTCATCAGATTCTTTGTAATTTTTTTAATGTGATCACATTTGCCGCGCTTGGGCAGGTGTGGTGCATGTAGGAAAGCAAACTGGGCTACTCTATTCGACAGCACAGTAGTTCACAGTACTAAGTGTCAGACTATTACACCACTAATTATTTTTAATATTTACAGAATAAGTAATTTAAATAAATTTCGAATAATGTCAGTGGCGGCACATCACAAAGAGAATGCTGTAGCCATAACAGATACGTTTGGCCGTGTGGTCATCATCAGAGGGAATTTGTACGACAGTAGATGTGTTGCCAAAGAGGTGATGCATTGGCATTTCCTTCCACCACTTGCTGTATGTTTCTCAGTACAAGGTAATTTAGTATTCATATTCACTGCATGTTTTACAAGTAATGGCAGTTTAACATTTTAATATTTATGTTATAGGTAATTATTTGTACACTGGTGGAATGGAGAAAGTATTATTGAAATGGACCATTGGTACCTTAGCATTCAAAGCCAATGAGAAAGCTTTTATACCTCGTCTGCCTGGAATAATCAGATACATCTCCACAAATAATACACATGTTGCAATTACATTGTCAAATAACGGTATGTTTTCTACAAACTGTATATCAATTTTCGATTAATTGGAAAATTTATTGTAATAATTATAATGAATGATGGTGTATGATTTTAGCGGTGGTAATAGCAAATGCACAAATGCGGGTAGTGTCAACAATATTGGAGTGCGGCGGTCTGTCGCCGGCGGCGCGCGCGCTGGGCTCGGCGCTCGTCTACCATCAACAACTCGGCGCGCTACTGATGGCCGGACGCACGGGCCACTTGCAACTCTACTCCACTACAACCGATAAAGTTCTTTATAATGTAAGTCATATCAATCGTTTTGAATGTACATTAGTATCTCAGAAAACCAATGTTAATATTTTATAAATATTCTTTGCAGATAGATATAACAGAAATGAACAGTATACCATCTGAAAGGTGGAATTTGTTACCACCAGAGATGGAAGTGATGTGCGCTGCCGTCAGCGCCAACGGTTCTTGGCTCGTCACTTCTGAATATAGGAATGATGGTAGCATCTACCCAGAAGAGAAGTTGAAGTTCTGGTCTCTTCAACCGAAACATGCAACGCCGTGTCTACTTAATACCTGCGTTAATCTCTCCCACGGTGGATGCCAAGTTGTAGCTTTGGCGCTGAACTTTAAAGGCGATTTTTGCGTATCAGCTGGTAAAGATGAAAAGTTTAGGATATGGAGAAAAGAAAAGGCGTCACAAAGTCGCAAAAAGAAGTTCTCATGGATTTGTGCCACCGCTTGCTACTACTCTTCTGGTATAGGGCAGTCCCTCTCGCATGGAATCTTGAATGATATCAAGCATAGCGAGATATTTCAACCAGAAAGGAGTACTTATCCTTACATGCTTGAAATTACTGAAGATGACATTGTTAAAAAAATATTTAATATACACAAGGAGCATTCACTTTACGATGACAAAATAGTAGATTCTAGAATGAAAAAGGATGATGAATTTGCAATGGGTGGTGTGGCGATATCTCAGGATGGTTCTCTGATCGCGGCGTGGTTTGGGTGCAAGCTCACATTGTGGGACACTCACTTGTGTAATCTTCGAACCTCGTTGTCCCATCCGGCGTTGCGTCCTAAAGGAATACATGTACAGTTCGGAAATAAAGATGCAGCCCATTATGTAAGCTAGTAGTTTAATTTTATATGTATAACACGCTGAATACTCATGATAGCGATGATAGCTCAGTGGTAGTGACGTCGGATACCGAGACGAAGGTACCGGATTCGAATCCTACAATGAGCTTGAGCTTTCGGTGAAGGAAAACATCGTGAGAAAACCATGGCACGATGGTAGGGTACTTTGTAGTACCCACCTGGTTGACTACCAACCTGAAGTTGAAAATCTGTCGCCAAGCACCTATCAGCACTTAAGCCAGTTCTTTCTAGGCTTTGTGTGCTTACCACCTTCGGCGACATCATCACTTACCATGGTGAAATTTCGATCAAACATAGTAAAAAAACGATTCTTTTAAAACATTTATGATTCTCATAATTATGTGCTATTTTTCAGTTGGTGTGTACAACAGATAAGTGTGTAGCAGTTTGGAGTCTATTATCGTTGACTATGAAATGGATAGTCCAGATTAATCCTACATGTCTCGCCGCACATCGGTTTTCAAACAAAATGGCGGTGGTCACATCTACTAATGATGGTAAGATATATAAGTTTGGAGTTCTTAAATATTTGTTTAACCATAATCTTATTGTGCTGCGTGACTATGTGGCATAACGCTACCAAACAAAGTCTAGTACTGGTTCTGAAGTCCAATAACTGCTGAAAAACACTGGTAACTATGCTTATCGACAGATAATATTCAAAGGAGCTTTTTAAATTTTTGTTGTTTTTTTTATTGATAGGTTTGTTTTAGACCGCAATCTTGCCACTTTAATGCAATCCCGCGCATTTTTATATTTTTTTTTATTGTATTAAATTTATTTTTATTTTTCAGTATATGTATTTAGTCCACACAGTTCCACTCCAATACTTGTAAGAAAACGCCTTCTGGATCCTAAAACTGGTGTATTCAAACAGTGTACATTCGGTGAAACAACCGGCGACGAAATAAGGCTGTACCTCATGAGAAATGATTCTGTGAGTATCCTATTATACTTGAGAGTACTTTAGAAATTAGATATGTTGTTTCGAAACGTATATTAAGAATTACGCCACTTTTAATTTATGACCTTAAAATTTGAGACTTGTCCAATGTTCCTGTGTCGACCTGTTTCAGTATTGGGCCGTAAGCGCCTTTGCACATTATCAGACACGACCGTTCGACACGACAAATTTCTTGTCTGGTTCATCGTACACATTCATGCAAGATTTCTTATCCGCTGTCTGTAACCACCAAATGGACAGAGGATAGAGTTTACAGTGATTGACTTGTACCATAGACATAGAAAACGGCCGTAGTTGTAGGCATTATTGGATACATCCATTACATATGACAAGAATCAATGAGACTATAGAGCTTAAATGTTCAATATATTCATTTTTATTTTACTCATGTAACATTATATGTTTGATAAAAGTTTAATTAACGTAAAAAATAAAAATTACTATTCATTTTATTCAAACAACATTAATCCACTTCTTAACTTTACAAAAATAACATAACTAGGTTACATGAAAAATAAAACAGTAATAAAAATAAAAGTTATTGTATTAAAATTAAAATTGAGCTGATTTATATAAAATAAATAAATTAACATTCTAAACACGAAATAAAAGCGTGGACACTATAGTTGTTTTGGCTGACGCAGCCACGACGAATGTGCACGCGCAAACTAGTTTCCATATATGAGTAGATGTCGTGTCTAAGCAAGACGTCTTGTGTAGACGCGACGTCGAATATGCAGCCGACGACGACGCGTGTCTGATCAGACATAAGAAAAAATTTCTTGTAATGTGCACGGTCTCATATAAGAACCAGTGCGACTGAATGTCTTATAAGACATGTCTGATCAGACACAAGAAATTTTCTTATAATGTGTAAAGGCGCTAAGTCATATTAGTGCCAAAAACATGGCGGATATCTAAAAAATTCTAGACATCGATGTCGAAAATGTGAGAATCGAGGGCCTGTAATCTAGTCCTAATTTAATTTGACATCACAGACGTAATAGAAATTCAGACGGAACACGACCTGCATTAAAAGTGAAGCCAAAACAACTCTGCTCCTATCACGTATACTTATACCTACACCACTCACTCACACATGTGCATGAAACTCTGCTCAGCCCCAACATTTTATTGCACACATGCGCATAGACAAGTGGCTTCAGTTTGCTAATGGCAGCGATCCGTCTGAACTTCTTTATGTCTGTGTTGAACATACAAAATAACTTTCTTACAAAGTGTATATCTCTCCATTGTAGGAAATATACTGCATAGAACCGGAGCAGACAGCGGAGGGTCGGCTAGAAGTGATATCCCGGCGCAACCTGCCGGCGTCCAACTTCAGCGCGTTGTTGGCGGAGCAACAACTGTCCGAGGTCCAACCACCAGCCGCCGGCTCGGTCGACGCACTACATGTCAACGCAACCTCTGCTATTGCACAGGTATTTATTTTGACCAATCATATTATAATAGACTATCCTACCCTCATACTAAGCGGCGTTCAGTTATTGTTGAATTAGGTGAATGCGATAGATAATACGGAACGTATGGTACAGAAAGTCATATGTAGCCGCTAAGCAAAATTACGACAATTGTCTGAATTTGTCTGAAACAATTAGCGTGCATTAATGCGATATCTACCTCTTTTTATCATAATATCATTGATTTTGACTATAAAATATGTAACGGAAAGGGTATATCTATCCGAAAGGGATGAAGACTACATCTACTAGCGCTCCTTGTTCTTGGTCTTTTTAGCGTAGCGAAAAAAAATTAAGTTTATGGTAACTGAGATGCTACAGGGATAAAGAATTTGAGAGAATAGGCATTTTCTATTACTTCTCGTGGTCGTTGTTCGAGTTGTTGGCCCAATACAAGCCTGATGTCAAAAATCTAATGGATTGGATTTGAAAAAAATATCCTGGGACATTTTTCACACACGGCCAACGATAAAGTAAATATGTAATGTAATAATAGACTCGGTGCAAACAGACATGTTCAATGTACACAAATGTTTAGGTATAAATTATACATTAAACTGTCATGAATGTTTGTTTAACTACCTACAATTTAATGGGATAGGAGGTGCATGATCTATTGTAACAATTGTACTTATCATTTTGTTTCATTTATGATAAGTTTTGATACTAATAATAGGACTTAATTCACATTTTATGATACCTTATGGTTATTTATTTTGTATATCCTACACTATATTACACTTGTCAATTATGTGTAGCCTGTTTCAATTTTATGAGACATCCGTTTATTCATAAGTTGATACGGTTATTCTATTTGACGAAGTAAGCTCCGGTACATAAATAAACACACCAAAATTACACACACACACACACCCATACTGAGCGGACATTGTCAAATAGAAGAACCGAACTTAGTGAAATGTATTTTATACAATCTGTGAAGATCAATAGTTAGCTACTCGCAAGTTCCGCATATGATACCTACCTTGTATTTTCTTTTTATTGTTCCAGTTTTCTTCGGCAGCCCCACACATGGTACCGCCCGTGAGTCTCATCTGTACGTCCTTTTTGCAACACATATCGGGACAGGAGCAACTTGAACAGAATGAGGATAGCCAGGAAGACAGGGTTATGGAAGTAGACGAACTCTCGAGTGATGGAGAAGATATGAACGATTCTAGACTAAATGGACCTTACGCACCGAAAGTCACCGAGCTATGGACACCTAATTACGAAGCTGTGAAAGAAAAAAAGATAAGCAAGATCATGAAAGAACCATTCTTAGATTTGCATTCAACTAGCTCGATGTTTGGTGTGTGAATTTATTGTTAATAAATACAGTTTTTAAATTTTAGAATTATTTTTATTTGTTCTCTTTTAGTAGGTGGGCATAATAGCGATACGTTAAATGACCAACATTATTTGGTTAAGTATTAGTAGGTACATGGTACCATGCTTGCCGGCCACAAAGTTCCGGGACAAAAGGAACCCTTATGGTGCCACTCAACGGACAAACAGACGGACTGTCGGTGTGTCACAGAGGTACATTTCAGCAACCACTAATGCTATTTATTAATTTGAAATTTGGAAAATTTGAAACCCTCGGTTGGCGAGTCAGACTCGCACTTGCCAGGTTTTTTATTTGAAATGGTCTTGAAGATGTAAATCGGCGAGCGCTGAGGGCTTTCAACCGGAATGGTCCTGCTGCTTGCTTTACAAGCGTGATTTGGGTCTCATGAAACATAGTACGAAGAAAACAACTATCTGGAAATGCTATGACTGAGGTATCTTATTCATATTTGCTTTGCAAGATACACATGATATGATAAGAAGATTCTGTTTAAATACTTCATTTACGACTAATATTATGTAAACGTTTATAGGCTGAGCGCATGTGAGAATATCTACGTAACTTTCCTGTCAAAATCAGGATGTAAGTATATTGCAGAGTTTCGTTACCTCACCTGGTTCGTCCCTTGCTGCCAGGTACCTAATTCTGGGGTCAAGCTTGGAGCTAGCAATTTTTTTAGTTTGTCTTAAGTTGTATTTACTTTTAACAGCATTTTCATTATATAGTAGGTATACAGGGTTTTTAAAATTGAGCTCATGGCTCTTTCCAGCGTTTTTCTCTAAAATCTGCAGGTCAGAACCTACCAATACTGGCTAGAAAAAAATACTCGGTATTCCTTGGCTTAGGAGCAAGAAGTCGGTAACAGTCTGATGGACAAACGTAGTTCGTTTGTCCACCATAAAAATTATTAAAATTTCTCAGTATTTTTTTTCGGTACTTAGTTAAATAGATCAAACAAATGTATCGTAATAAGAACATTCATTAAATTGTATACAACTTACATTAAAATAAAAGATAGCGTACATAGTTCATAAATTGTATCTCGTCCTATAACAGAGATAAATGTACCAGTGTGTAGGTACTTATTACGTAAGGTATGTTACTATTAAATTTCATTAATTCATTACATTTTTAAATGTATTTGGCAAGAGTATCTAGTACTGTAGTCATAGAAAAATAAGTACCTTATACCAAATAACTAAAATCGTATAATTCATTGCAATGGATATTTCAAAAAAAGAGCAATTTTTTTCAAATGTAAGTGAAAATGATGTTAAAATGATTGTATCCAAGTGTGAATATTCAGGTAAAGAAACAATAATAGAAAGTTATTCGATCAACAATGCTAGTGACAAGATGTTGGGTTTTTTATCTGACTATTGGAAACTTAAAGTGCAAGTGGCTCCAAATAAAAAAGTACTTAGTTTCTTTATAAAAGCAATATCCATAACGAACAAAGCAAAAGCTGACATGGTAAACGAAATGAAATTATTTGAAAAGGAGCTTTATTTTTATTCAGTTATTCGGAACAGTATCAAACGATCAGGTAATTATTATAGCATTCTATTTAATTATAAAAAAATATATATTGCAATCAGTAGCAGATAAAGCTAATATTTTAATACCCGAATCAATATTTTATTTATTTATTTTAGGCATAGGTTCATGGAGCGCCAATCTTATAACATCTTTAGATGCCGCAATGGTTTTTGAAGATTTGAATGCCATGCAGTTTGAATGTCGCAGTAAATTCAAAAGATTTGATATGGCCCACACTCTTCAGGCTTTAAGAACTTTAGCTAGGTTTCATGCATCCACCATAATTTACGAAGAATACAAAAGTAAGGTAATCAAACGCTGTTACAGAATAAACGAAGATCATGAACGTTATTTAAACATGGGTGGGTATCATGACTCCTCACTTTGGTTTATCCAGTGCATGGAAGGAGCATTAGAAGCAGTTAAGACATTTTCTAAGTTTAGCATAAAAGACTTTAGCTTGATTGAAGACCGGTGGTCTGATATTTGGAATTCGGCACTGTCTTTGAGTGACTTTTCATCCGAGTACCGCAACGTGATTTGTCATCGTGATTTATGGAATAACAATATATTATTTCACTACAAAAAAATCCTGGAAAATCATTACGAGCCAGATGACTGCGTATTGGTGGACTTCCAGGCAGTCAGATGTCAACCACCTGCCGGAGATGTCATGCTCCTTCTATATTGCAATCTAGATCCCAAGTTTCGAGAAGAAAATATGGAAATATTTTTAAATTTCTACATCGACGAATTACATATGATACTTCAAAAACACGACATCGAAGTGAATGACATTATAACTAAAGAAGATTTCTTGGTATCTGCTGAAGATCAGCGGAAATGGGGACTCGTTGTATGTGCATGTCTAATGCCTCAATTTTGGTTAGATGACGATTTAACAACAAAAACTTTCTGTGATACTACACAGTTTGAAGCAATAATGACTAAAAACAAAGCGTTGTTTATAAAGAAAATGATGCAAACAAATGACCGTTACCGTGAAAATGTGATCGAGATATTCGAAGAAATAGTTGTAAGATATTGCCTAACGAATTGAAGTTCCAGAAATAAATAAAAAAGGTGTTTTATTTAAACTAACATTTATTATGTTTAGGTGATCAGAACTATAAAGTTTTTAAATGTTTAATACTTATTTCCTATGTAGGTAGAGTAATTATGTGGTAAACTAAAGTATGTATCCATCTACCTAAGTACCAACGTACACACTTCAACACGTTGTTTGATTTATTAATGATTATTGATTGCGTGTGATTAAAATCTAAATACCTACCTCAAACAAACTCAAAGCTCTGTCGATACTATCGGAACTAAATAGGTACATAATGTATCTATTAATATCATTACAAAACCTTTAAAATTAACAAGAGTTCTTCTCTATGGAGCGTTTGTGCTCATTAGTTATGAAGAGGATTTACTCTGTTGAAACTCCACTCCCAATTTGGTTTAAATTTGTTGTCTTCGAGGCGTCGAGTGCCAAATTTTCTGTGCCAAGGATCATCATCGCGACGACTATATATATCACAAAATGGACGTAAAAGTAAAATGTAGAATAACTCTACGAAGCTTAAAATACTTGCACCAAGAAATAGTCCACCTGTACCTCCTGTCGACACTGTAACAAAATTTGTATATTACGCACGAATAACAAGTTAAACTATTATCAAAAAAAAACGTGAAGACAAAGATAGAGTTTAGTTTAATTTGAGTAAAAAACCAACGTTTTTCTTCTAATGCTATATTATTTATGTAACCGCCTAAGCATATGATAGAGCACGCTTGCCTAGAATATAATAATAAAGTGAATAGGGTTTTCTGTGCAAGCGTGCTCCACTCCACTTATGTGGCCACATGGGTCCCTAATTTGCAGGAGTCAGGGAACAAACGCTGGAAGCATGTTCCACTCCTTTGTGGTCTGAATTACAAATAAGGATACAAAATGTTATGTCCGTATATTCGGTTTGACAACAACAAAATTCCTGCCTACTCTACGGGTAAAAATTACCGGCGTCTATTGTTGTTCGGTGTACGAATGAGATGATAGATCCAACTTATTTTTTATTATTACTAATATACCAACTGATAAAAAAAACAAACTTACTAGGATAGTATACTTTCTACGTTTTATAGGATTTTGGACATTCTTACCGACTAAATCAAGAACTCCACGAACCACATTTCTTCTGTACCTTTCGCTTGGCAACATGGCAAGCTCTATTTCCACGACAGCATAATTATCTGATGTTGCAGTTTTGAAATCTTTCACAATAGTTATTTCTGCTTCAGTGCAGGAAGGTAGGCAGTTGCAATATAGACCAGATCTTGAAGACCACGGAGCCTTGAGAATCTATTTAATGTATTTTGAAAATTAGTTGTCGGTATCATACTCAATCTTTTCTTAAGTCCAAAGGAAAATATATATTTACATCTAGAAGGGGTTTATAATTAGGTATCTAGATCAGTGATTCCCAAAGTGGACCAGGTGGACCCCCAGGGGTCCACGGGAGACTCAACGGGGTAGAGTTGAGTCCCCCGTTGAGTCTCTAGTAAGTTTGATAGTTCTACTAATCTTCAAATGTTTTGACGAGCTTTGGGAATATGGTAAAAATGTCGCAGTACTACGTCCACCGAAACCAGAAAATTTTAAAGTAGTTTACGAGAAAAAAAATTGGGAAGCTCTGATCTTACTTACTGAAAGCACACTAAAGTGGTTATTCAAACAAATGATACCACTGATGTTGCATCTGAGATGTTCTGGAACATTGGGCATGAAATAACTGCTGCAGTTGCAGAGACGTATTTGTGCGTCCTTCCTGCATTGCACCGTGCATGCAGTGTACGAGTAGTGGTCATACACGTCTAGGTTGTTTTCGTCAGTGTAGCGACATTTGCGCTTCACTGGTGTTATCATGCGAGCTCCAGCGTCGTTTTCGATATTGCGTATTGCTATGTAGCGCCTAAAATATGTACAGAAGGCAAATTAACAGAAATATCTGATAGGTATGCTTAGATAACCTTCTTCTATATTCTATAGGTACGGGTAAATACCCTTTCGAGTCGCTTCACCATTGCTATTCTGTGAATAAACATAGAAGTTTAATAAGTAAAATACCAAGTTCTAGATGTAATTTTTTAGGTACCTGTGCAATATTTCTGGTCCAACAGTGAGCACATCAGATCCTATAGTCGTGAGTGCAGGAACGTCTTCTTCGTTTAAAACATAAACATTACCAGTTACCATAACGTTAAACCTTATAGATCCTGGGCCCGTGCTTCTATTGCTGACCATGGGCAATTTAGGTGGATTCTTTTCGCTGAAAAAATATAATGGGTAACACAGGTAAGTACCATAGTAAAAGTTTTTGTTAACAATAAAGGATATTCGAAATACATAGGCGATTACCGTCCTTGTAAAGTATTGATAGTATAGCATGTTCCAAGCTCAGTATCCATTGGTCGGAAATAGTCGCAACATTTAAAGGAAACTCTATTCCAGGAACAATTTTTTAAGGTATCTTCACAACGACTCCGAACCTAGTAAATGGCAAATGAATAATAAAATATATTAAACTAGTATTTATTTAAAATATTTGTTTTACTCACAAGATTGGCGTAATAAGATAGATTGGTTTTGATACAGTCTGGTAGCGGATCATCCAAGTTGCAGAACTCTGATGTATAGTAGGTGTTACCTTTGAAATAAGCCAACTCCTTCAGTACTTCTTCCATGTTGAAATCGTGATCTTCTCCCCATAAGCTAAAGAGATTAAACGGAAGATAATATACAATGAATTTATCTAAGTTTAAACAAGCTTCTTTCTGCATATTTTTTTATAGTATAGCATATTCTTCACCTATCTGATATTTGTTCGACTCGTTTAGAGTTGTCGTTCTCACAAACGGCGACAGAAGGAAAATGAGTGTCCCAGTCTTTATAAGTTGTCTCCACGACGAATGATATTGCATTGTTCTGGAATGCATCGTATTGTGCTGCGATAAGTAAAGATGATCCATACCATGATAAGGCTACAAATAGCATCCAAAATATTCTAGAACACGAGAATAAAAACGTTGAAAATTAATTTCAGAAAAAGTATGCAAGAGACTTAAGTTACATGATTTAGGCATGTGTTGAGGAGAGAAAGAATGGCTTAAAAAGTACTAAGCTTTACTTGTATGACTGTAGAAAATAAATAAGCAGTGTGGAAGAATATTTGATAGGCGATCTAAAAATAGAGATACCGCACAAAACCAAAAATGGGTGACTTTAGCCAGAAATGCATAACGAGGAATACGATCAAAAATAAACAAAACAAAGGAAATTAAAGGGGTAATACTGCAGCCATTGCTATGGATCTCTGGTGAAAAAACTTTTAGGAGATTGCATAAATTTAAGTGATATATGTTTCCATTTCTAAAAATACTTTACCTTTCTGCCCAATGCCTATTTGAATCGGCAATAAATCTAAAACCGTGTATTGAAGTAGTTTCTGGTAAACTTTTGATCCCGTTCCACCATATTTCCAAACTTTTTTTTAGTGACTCACGGGAATTCATATTGCCCGTTCAGAATCAGCCGCATCAGAATGAAATGAATTCGAAATAAAACAATGGTAGGTATTAACTATAATTTTTATTGCCATGCATTTCGTGCGTAACAGTAACAAACAATTCAATAGATACAAACTACTTATAAAAAATAATAATCCACTAATTTCACCGTTTATACGCAACACAATAATAACAAGATTATAATCTGGTGAGAACACACATGTGGCTGATTTGTATTTGATGTGATGGTTGACAGACATTATATTTTCAATCGTTACTGACTACATTATCTATGTATTTGTATGTATATCTCCTATTAATATTGAAATCTAAAACTTTCTGTGTCTCTAACTGCATAAATATTGAGATTGTCAAAGTAGGCAGGTAAGTAAATGAAAACACATACACTTTTATATTACTATGTACAGTGACTGACACCGAATGAACACGCATTGCTTGGTGTGGTAGGGTAGTTAGTAGAACCCGCCTGGGAGGCTTCTATACTCAAGACAGACCTTTTCCATGTATTTCGGGAGCTGTAGGTACTTTGGTGAGATTTTGAGGGAAAAAAAAGTTAATAATTAACAGGAACGGTACATCCAAATTGTGTAGATCCAGTGATCTCATTCCAGTAAATAGGTCGATATCTACTAATTGGTTCCATGTTAGCTGCAACAGTAGTATCGTTAGCGTCTGCAGTGCGATTGTTGCGCCGGCGTCGTGTGTCCACTTCACGAATTAATTTCACAGTGAAAAAGTATATGAACTCAAGCACTGACACGAAGCTGAAGCCAGTTACGAACCCACACGTCGAGCCGATGTTACCTTCATTGTAACAAATTATTTCAATACATAATTAATTAAGCTATATTCAAAGACACGATGCCCTATGAAAATCTTTGGCTATATTAGTATAGAAATAATATTAGTGTGGCGTCTTTATATTATATTAAAATGTGTTTCCCACTTAATAGGGTGGACATTTTAGAGTGGTCAGTAAGGGCATCTACCTTAAGGACTGTAGCCACGCGAATATAGTTTTAAGTGACTGTACTTTCATTTTTGATTATGCTAAAAAAAGCTTGCACTTCAATAAGGAGTTTTCTTATGATACCTCTATGGTCAAAATACTTGTCAAACACGATTTAACATTCATAGGAGTAATCATTGCAAAATGTTTGCTGGGTAGTTCCGACAATGCTCCGACCTTCCTGCCGACGTAGTATATAATTAATTCTTAAATCGTTTCGTTTTTTTCTCATTTGCAATAAAATTGGATAAGCAATATTTATAACTATTCCAAATTTAAAATCAATAGCATCAGTGGTTACTGAAATATACCGCTGTGACAGACGGACGGATACGAGACGGATCCATGAACTCTATAACCTAGTTAGATAATTATTGATTTAATCATTTACTTATGTTAAGTTCAAAAGCTTACTGATTAAATCGAACCACTTCATGATAACATTCTGTCCGTAGCAGTCAGCCACTTCCCTCGCATATTTCACATGCACAATTGAAGTTCCGGTGAAGTTCGCGCCTCGTCTGTAACAAAATGTTTTCACATTGTTCCTGTTCTCAATAATGTTTCGCTAACAAAGCTTGTTCCACATTTCAACATATTGTTGTATTTGCTTCAAAACTTTTCTCATTTATCCGTAGCTGTAACTGAATACTTTAGAAATTAGTATTTGCAGCTCCGCATAGCAATTTAATGGGCAGGCCACATCCTCGAAGAGCCGATAACCGATGGGGAAGAAAGGTTCTCGAGTGGCAACCGTGAACTAGAAAGCACCTCCATGCGGGACGACCTCCCACCAGGTGAACCGAAGACCTGGTCAGAGTCGCTGGGCGCCGCTGGAAACCGTTCCAAGGGGAAGTCAATGGGTGAGGCCTATGTTCAGCATTTGACATCCTTAGGCTGATATGATGATATCATTTTAAGGCGATGGTAGCTCTATGGTATGTAGGACGAATGCCTTTGCGTATATGGCTCTCCAAGTGGGCTACCCTCAAGTTGAAAAGGTCATCAAGCATCCATCGATGTTTTCTGGCAGCTGCCGTGAGAGCTAGTTCCCTTTAAGGCTTTGTGAGATTGTGGTCGAACACATGATCCACCATAAAAACAAATTTGATTCGATTAGATAGACAGCTCATTAATTATTGAATTTACTTGAGGACACTGTCACTACGTATAAGTATGTTAGCGCAGGACATATGCTGGAGAATGTACAAGCTGTTTTAGTTGCCGATGGTGACGGGCGACACGTCCAATCATACAAATAGAGCACCAGCTCTCAGGCTCATCAATTTCAGAAGGGATGGATTGACTTGACTACATTTCAAACCCCAAGATCTACAACAATGTTTCTGTGAAGGTACCTACTACAACGTTATGAAACAATACTAATATATCAGATACTTTATCGCATTGGAAAATATAAACTACTAGAAATCGATAACTTTCTAACTCAAAAATACCTTGTTAGCTCCATGACAACCTTTGTGATACAACTGTTACTGGCATAAACAAACATTTGGTATCGTCTCCCGAACAACGAGAAAAAAACAATAATGGCATATGTCTAAATATGAAGAATGATATCAAATCCATCAAATCATTCTCGACATTGCGTTGTTTTGTAAAATTAATTCGTATTATAATGATAATGGCAACTAACAAGAAAACTGAGTTAATCACGATAGATTTTGAAGTATTTGGGAAAGTGCAAGGAGTATTTTTTAGGAAGCACACTCAACGGAAGGCAACTGAACTTGGACTTAAGGGATGGGTCATGAACACCGCTCAAGGGACAGTTATTGGACAACTGCAAGGATCCTCCGCAGCTGTCGAAGATATGAAGATTTGGCTACAAAAGGTTGGAAGTCCAAAGTCTAAAATTGAAAAAGCTGCCTTCAGGAATGAAGGCGCTATAAACAGTTGTGCTTTCAGAACCTTCGAGATAAGACGATAAATTTAATAGTATTTACATTGATAAAGATTATTTTGGTTTTTGCGAATAATTTAATACAATTTTAAAACTAGATTGATTAGTTTCTCCTCGTACCTGACTTTCAGGCTATCATAATCAGTGTACGCACATTAGTTTACCTTATGTATGTAGGTAAAATATAATAATATATCAATGCGTTATGCAACTTAAATAGTATTGTCACTTGTGTATGGTTATTTAAATAAATAAAATACTTTTATATAAAGTTGATGTCAGTGAAAGCTAGTAGTTTCACTTACAGCCAGTCATCTCGGTCTTGATCGGACACTGCATTGAGTTTGTTCGGGTAAATAATAATATTGTTGAAGTCATAATTGTACGCCGTTTTGGAACAAGTGGGGTAGCACATAGAGCACTTTATCCCTCCTCCGACGAGTTCCAGTTCTAATTCTGGCGGCATTATTTCTACATCTGGACGAACAGTAATCGATTGTGCTGAAATCAAAATAAGGCAAAATACTTAAGCACAAATTTTTGAAATAAATTGCTAGAATGAATCCTAGTTATACTAACCATAATATATTCTGAGACAAGGAACATCTCTCATGTCACATGTCCTTGTGTTAATCATCTTGGGCATATTAAAAGGAGTGCAATTACATTTGGCGAGCAAGAAGAACATTCTGCACTTCAGCATGCAATCGCTGTGTGTGTAAAACGGAAGATACGGTGACTCATCGTAAAACAAGCAATTTCTTAATTTTACCGGAACATGCTGGATGTCTCGGGAGGCTTCCGTGAAACTTGCAGTTACCATAACAGTCATCTGCAAAATTACGAGTCTCATTGATAAATATGAAGTTAGTAGAGCGGCTGCATATTAAAGCTACTAAATTATAACCACTGAATTTAACATTTTTTAGGAATAATATACCTGAACACGTGGACTGATGACTTGCATAGCAAAGCTTCCGCTGGGTGCATCGGGAAAGTCGTAGGCGTCTGAAAATTGTAGCTGTACATGAGAATTTAATTAAGTAGTCAATTTAATGAATAAAAAAATAAAATAAGTAGAGTTAAAGTCACACACTTGAGCACCTTGCAGCGGTATATTATAGTAAAAGTCATCGCTTTCATTAAGACGTAGCAAAACTTTCAATCCTTGATCGAAGTCAAAACTGGACTTATTGCCGTACTTGTACATGTCCATGCTTGGAGTGTGTTCACTGTCTGAGCTAAAATCATTTGATAAAGTGTCAAAATAATATAACATAAAAAGTAATAAAAAACAACTTCAAAATACACTAAAAAGTATGAAACAACTCTAATCTGACACTGTTTTGAAGTCAGCGAAAGAGCAGGAACTTATTTCGCTGACTTCAAAAGGTTTTCAGATGTTTTCCCTATTTGATACCACACCCGTAGCTCTTATCAATAAGCTATATGGCATCTGGGGGCACGGAAGTGCCCCCCGCCAAGACAGCCAAGCGAAGCGAAAGGGCACTACCTACCTTTTCTCGAAGCGCTTCGTCGTTTTTTTTTTAACCCTCATAACTTTGGTGTGGATTATACCAGATAAACAAAATTCTCAGAATACGATGTCACTAGTGAACTTATTAAACATATTAAGTTTCAATAACATAGCTCTTATACTTTAGATTTTATTGATATCTAAAAACCCCCGATTTCGTCACTGACTCACTGATGATCATCAAAACTCATAGGGTACTTTCTGAAGTCCTAGAAAGCTGAAATTTGGTATTTAAGCTTGTATTAGTACATAAACAATAAAAAAATTATAAAAGTTGGAACTTTCAATTAAAACAAAAACATAAGCAACTTACAAAAAGAAGTGAAATCCCACCAAAAACATTTTTATGTAAAATGTTGCCAAGACATATGGCTCGCACTGTCAAAAAATTACAGATCTCATGTAGAACCAAGCTTATAAGTCTACATGCACTTACTCTACAAGCCCTAACTTCACAAACTCTACACACCGTAGTCAAAATATGTGGCTTGGCCGTTTCACTACTACAAGAACGATTGAATAACAAAAAAGTAATGAACAGTGAATACATTTTTCACCTTACTCCCATGTGACAGTAGGGAAACGGTCAAGCCAAATATTTTGACTACGGTGTGTAGAGTTTGTGAAGTTAGGGATGTAGATTTTATGGTCACAATAAGATGTATAGTTTCGGAGAAATGCTTGTACAAACATAAATAAATACCTACACCTATACAATTTTGTATATTTGTTTGGAAGTCTTGAATATATTGCAGTTCCAATAGTATTACATACATACGTATCGAATTCATAATCTCCTTTTATTGATGTCGATTAAAAATAATCGAACAAAAATATATCTACTGATATACTGAGGCTTAAAAAGGCCTACTCCATGCCTACTCACTCTTTAAACTTGACGTCAGAGCTACGCAGATAATTGAATGTGCAGCAGTAGCCGTTCATAGTGAGTCGGAAATCGAAGAGGTCGGAGCAATCCTTTGGTTCCGTGTTCCAAGCGCATCTCACCAATAAGTCTTTGCAAGGGGGAGTGAGCTGCCGAATACACAAATTATTAGGTACCTATAGAAATGCTAATGGAAAATGGTCAGTTAAGAAGCGTGGCATACATTTGTGATAAGTTCATGGACGTCGTATTCACCCAGAGCATGGTGTAGTTTTAGCGGTGGGACAATGTTTTCATTCATCGGCTGTAGATCATAAAGTTGTCCCAAGCCAAAAAGCAGCGCCATCATTTGCTCTTGATTATATTTCTTGTTTCTCTCTGCTTTAAGTCTGTAAAGTTTAGAGTCTCAATTAAATCTATATTCCCTGAGAAAATATCTACTAATAAAAAATCAACTTACAATTTCTTTGCTAGATTAGTTACGGCTCGTCTGCTGATTCTGTTATTGGTACAGATACCGACAGCAGGGAAGATTATTTTACTAACAGATACACCTTCAGGCATTTGGGTGGTCACAAGCGGTGCCATGTAGTATTTCTTAAAGGTTAACCACACAAGAGATATTGAACATACCAAACCAAGGATTAGCATCGTTATCCAAAGGATTCTGTAGGGTAAAATTAAATGACATGTTTTTTTTTTCTTTTAAACAAATATTACTAAATCAATTACAGGTTACGCTAGTGCACCTTGCGTGATATAACGCTTAAGCAGTCCTAAATTATGTAATAACAAGCCTGCCCACTTTAAGCGACAAACACGCCTTAGCCATCAGCGAAAACAAGTTCATAACTAGTTTATCTGCAATACCAAGTAAAGAGTTATGATTCTGTTTATTACATTAAACTTGATACACATACTTTTCAATAAATGGCGTACTGTCATCGACGAGGTGCTTAAGTCCACAAATCGATGACTCTGCACAATATTCTTTGCTGATGGTTTTCACACTATCCTTTAGTGTCTCGAGTTTTGTTGGTGCTGGAACTTTTCTGCGATACCGACGTCGATAATCATACGCTGACATTTGCATATTCCTATCCATTTTATAAACTTGTTTTAAAATATGCTTACTTATTTCACAACTGATACTTGGTACAAGTGGTGAACTGCAGTGAATCTAATTACCTTTTGAAACCCAGTCCTCAATAGCCAAGTAAATAACAGTTGTTAAATATTCTATTTTGTGATAAAATCAAGCATTGATGTGAGGTTAATTGCGGTGATTGATCGACTCCTCTCGTGTTATTGTAGAAGGCACCTATCGGGTTTGAATATTATAAAGTTAAATTTATATTTTAGGCATTAGAGAATTGTGAATATCAAAAAATGTATTAATATATTATATTGCAAAAAGGAACACTTTAATAATCTAATAAAAACTGGCGAAACTAAGTCACATGACAAGAAATTCCTATAGTCATGTGGTATCTTTATTGATCAGAACAGAATATAGTTGCAAAACATATTGCTAAACTATTTGACCATCTCTCCCACCGCCCGCCCACCTTCACTCGACGAAACTGCGTGTAGAATAATGTTATATAGGTAGATATAAATGTAATTATTATGTACTAATACGTACCAACCGTTACGTAAACATCAATGTCAGACGCTTCTCACACAAACATTACCTTACCGGCTTCATGTTTATAGCCCGTAGATAAAGTGCATTAGTATTTTGAGGTACCTGTTGATAACTGGCTAGTCAGTATAATGTTAGAAGTAACTATAGAAGTTACCTATTCCATAACTTTCATTCAATCAGTTTCAAAGTGTAACCGATTAAATATAGCCGTTTTGCTATGACCTATTTTGCGTTCATTTTCAAACATTGCGCGATTGAAAATGGAACTGTTTTGACACTGTTATATTTCTTATCAATTTAGAGGTTGTAATTGAAAGTGATTGCAATAAAGTTACTAATTCTACATGCCTGCTGGGGCACGAATCGCCGAATATGTGAATGTTATATGACTAGGGAGGCTAAAAAGGAAGCTAAAACAATATTGCTAATGTAATTATATTTTTAGAATTCTCAGCATATCTTAGTCACTCATGATATGAAACATTAAATGAAACCACGTAAAGTACTCATAAATACGATCAACTTTTACTCCTACTATGGGCACAGAGGATTGTTTTGTAATCTGTGCTATGGGACCAACTTTACGTGGTTTCATTAATGTCGTATTGTCGTATCCACCCCGTATACAATTCATTAAAATATTCAAAATTTATGAATTGCATAAGACCTGCTGTCAATTCGAAAAAAAAAACCACTAGCAATATTGCTCTATCTTCCTTTAGCCCCCCAGAGGGGTTAATTTCGCCATCTACATTGAATTAGAAGCTGCGAATGTGGCGAAATTAACCCCTCTGGCCATATTACATTCACATATTTGGTCATGCGGTCACAGTTACCAGAGCGGCTCGTCCTTTCCTCATCTCAAGAGGAGACGCTGGCCGCCGCGCCCCGCTCGGTCACGAGGATTTGCGCAAATTAATCTGCATTAGAACATCATAAAAGCTTTTGCTATAAGCGATTCATTCATTGACCTTAGGAGTTTGGTAAATTATTTGTATAATTTGAATTAATGAATATTTAAGCATGTGCTAGGTAGGCTGTTATAATAGATGTTTAATGTTATTGTTTTTACATAATCATCACATCGTGTGGAGTGGTGCCGTAAAGTGATGCAAAAGTGTGTAAATAGCGAGGTAACATGCCATACATTGAAAAACAATAAATACCTATATCATTAACATAAATTGTCACCCAAACGCATACAAAAAAATTCAACTGTACGTGTGTTTGTCACTGAACTCCTCCTAAACGGCTGGACCGATTTGAATGTTTTTTTTTGTATGCGTTTGGGTGGCGCCCTGGATGGTTTATATTCACAAATCAGTTGGTTGTTAAATTGAAAATCACTTGAAATAATTAATTGGATCAGTGCAGGCAGGCCACTAACAATCAACGTTGATTTTATCTATCAATTCACACTGTACGTTGTTGCATAACACTGACACTTTATCGACCATCAAAATACCTATAAGGGTAATTTCGCAAAGAAATAACAATATTCATGAAAATGTAAACAAATCAATAAGATTAGGATCATTTGTTCAAAGTAATTTATTCAGTTTATTGATTCTATAACATTAATAATAGTACTTTGATACAGTAGTTGTAGAGATTGAGATTTAAGCAAAGTAACTAACGTCCAATGTCGCGGCAAATGGCGTAAATAGGTTCGAATCCTACAATGATCACGAGCATTCGGTGAAGGAAACATCGTGAGAAAGTGATAGCACGATGATATGGTGCTCCGTAGTTGGTCTGCATGGCAGGTCACCATCATTCACAGTGCGGCCGTCGAGAGAATGCGTTTCTGACCTGTTAATCTTGACCAAATCACGAAAACGGCTAATCTGATTATGTTGAGACTGAATAGCCCAATATTGACAGGTCAAGGCACGCATTCTCTCGGCGGCCTTCTATCTTCTAGACCATTGACCATACTATAACTTACCATGATGTGAGATTGAGGACAAAAATTCATGTGTACTCGTTTTTTTACCAGTACTTTTTTTCTTCTTTGAAAAGTAGTAAATCATATCCCATCAAAAACATTCTGTAAAAAACTAGCCAAGTCTCGATGAAATGTCTTGTTTATCTCTAAAAAGTACTGAAATCTAGACAAAGTCGTGCCAAGTCTAAGGTTGCTTACTGCGATTTCTTTATTATTATAGTTAATCTTGTGTGACTTGGCCGTTGAACATTCTTTATACGTTAGTGGGTACAAGTACAGATTGGTGCAATGGTGTCATGGAACACCTGGTTTTGTTCCCTTCAACGGCCAAGTCACACAACATTAACTATAATAATAAAGAAATCGCAGTAAGGAACCTTAGACTTGGCACGACTTTGTCTAGATTTCAGTACTTTTTAGAGATAAACAAGACATTTCATCGAGACTTGGCTAGTTTTTTACAGAATGTTTTTGATGGGATTTCACTTCTTTTGTAGAAAATGAAGCGGCCCACCAAGTTGAATATTTTTTGTAAAGGCGGTATGTCGATATCTCTAATAGTTTGGTTGGGCTCTTGTGTTTTCTAATCAGGGTCCCCAGGTACTCCAGATCTTCGATTATCCTAGTTTTTATAGTTTTCCCTTTATGTGGTCATTAAACCCTAACTCTGTACCAAATTTCAGCTCTCTGAGTTTATGGGAAGTACTAGTTCTATTTTGATGATCATAAGTGAGTGAGTGAGTGAGTGAGTGAGTGAGTTTCATAAATGTGAAACTTTGCTTTCGCTTAACTTCGGAACTAAATGACCTACAGACTTGAAATTTTGGATTTGAAGTATGTGATTATAGCTTACTGGATGACGAACATTTCTGCGTTCGGGTCTTATCCAGAGGTTCTCAAATAGGGGCCTGAAAATGCGGCGAAATGGTTCCAGTAAAGGATGGTACGGCAGTGTTTGCTTCGCGCTCGACTCGGCGGGGGCACTGCCGTGCCCCCCGATACGCATTCGATGCAAATGTGAATACTTATTTTAGTAGGTATAGCACAGGTAAAGGGACCACGATAACACTATGGACTATGTCAGTGTTTTTCAATCTGTGGGTCGCGACCCCTATAGGGGTCGCTATACCTTAGTCGGCGGGTCGCCGGCAGAAGGAAAAAGGCAAGGTAGATTTCGCGCAAGCGGGCGTCCAACTTACCTCTTACTTAGTTGCAAACCACTCGCGGCTTCTTGCCTAGACTGTAAAATAAAGAAAATCATGTCTGACAAGGGGGTCGCCAGAATTTTTCAACCTGTAAGGGGGTCGCGAAATCAATAAGATTGAAAAACACTGGACTATGTAATTTTAATAAATAAGATGGGCTGGTTTCGAATTGTTGTGATAAAAAATATCTCACTAATCAATCAAAAATAATCAATGCACTTTTTTATACCACTATCGAGCAAACAAGCATACGACCCGCCTGATGGTAAGCGGTTCAAAGTCTCTCCTCTAAGGAGCTCTAAACCGCTTGTGAGCCCGGGATCGTCGACAATTCTGATGGCACGTCGTTGAATCGAGTCTAAAGGCCCAAGCTGGTATCCAGGTGCCCCCGTCCATGGATGACAACAGTACTCCATATGGAGCCGGACTTGGTACTAATACAGTTGCAGCCTTTGCTCCGATATGAAATACTGCCTCGCTCTGTTGAACATTCCCGAGCTCTTTGGATGCCAGCTTGACCATGTCTTCTAAGTGACTTCGGAACAAAACGTCGCTAGAAATGTCGACGCCAAGGATCCCGATGCTTTTACTGATTTTCTAACCTTGTTATTATTTTATAATCAACTAGCTGTTCGTGCCCAGCATCGCCCGGGTGAAATAACCGACTGTTCCAGTGTTTATTTTTTTGTCTATAACCTTTCCCGGCCTGCACACAACAACCCACCAATGTTTCATCACAATCGGATGAATGGGGTAGGAACGTATCCCACCAAAAACATTTTTATGTAAAATGTTGCCGCCAAGACATATGGCTCATACTGTCAAAAAGTTATCAGATCTCATGTAGAGCCAAGCTTATAACTCTACATGCACTTACTCTATAAGCCCTAACTTCACAAACTCTACACCTTAGTCAAAATACGTGGCTTGGCCGTTTTGCTACCGTCACATGGGAGTAAGGTGAAAAATGTATTCACTGTTCATTACTTTTTTGTTATTCAATAGTTCTTGTAGTAGTGAAACGGCCAAGCCACATATTTTGACTACGGTGTGTAGAGTTTATGAAGTTAGGGCTTATAGAGTAAGTGCATGTAGAGTTATAAGCTTGGCTCTACATGAGATCTGATAACTTTTTGACAGTATGAGCCATATGTCTTGGCGGCAACATTTTACATAAAAATGTTTTTGGTGGGATTTCACTTCTTTTTGTATGTTGCTTATGATTTTTTTTTGTTTGAAATTTCCAAGTTTTATAATTTTTTTGTTGTTTGTGTACTAATACAAGCTTACATACCAAATTTCAGCTTTCTAGGACTTCAGGAAGTACCCTATGAGTTTTGATGATCATCAGTGAGTCAGTGACGAAATCGGGGTTTTTTAGATATCAATAAAATCTAAGCTATTAGAGCCATGTTATTGAAACTTAATATGTTTAATAAGTTCACTATTGACTTCATGTCCTGAAAATTTTGTTTATCTGGTATAATCCAAACCCAAGTTATGACGGTTCAAAAAAACGACGAAGCGCTTCGAGAAAAGGTAGGTAGTGCCCTTTCGCTTCGCTTGGCTGTCTTGGCGGGGGGCACTTCCGTGCCCCCAGATATAGAGAGCAAACATACACTGTCATACAAAATCAGAAATAATTACTGAAACTAATGCGTATTATTTCCTCCGAATCATATAAGTAGATATCCAACCAAAGGTTAATTGCGTACTCTCCAATGCAATAGTTAAAAGTGTCGTCCCTTTCATACAGTATTATCGTTGAGATGCTAAGTTATATTATAAACTTGGAGAATTGTTGTTTGATATACGCTGATTGCAACAACACAAGTCGTGGTGGTGGCTTACAGAGTCACCGGCCGCGGCCGCTCTCTTGACTTCGCTTACCTTCTCAACAACCATTCTTGAATGTACCTGTATTCCATACTATACCTTCCTTGCAGTTGTTAAGTAAATAAATAACAAGTGGTATATATCATAGTGAATTGTGGAAGTAGAGTGCATGCATGTGTTTTCAAAGGTTCGCTTAATCGATTTGTGATCTTTTATAACGGATTATTTTCAAAAGGTAGGGAGTATTTTTAATTGTTATAATTTTTTTTATTTGTTTTGAATTGTTATCCATTTCCATGCCCTATCGTACATACAGGCAGAGAGGAAAGATTAGTTAGGTACCCATTATTTAATACAAAGTATAACAGTAATCAAAATTATCGTGAATTTTCAAAAAATAACTTTAATAATTAGCTGTCTACCTGCTGCGTACAAATAATCTTTACATATTGGATTTTTTAAATATACAGGGTTAATGTTTCAAGCGAGCATGTAGAGACGGTAACTGCTTACCATCAGGCGGGACGTATGCTTGTTTGCCACCTTAGTGGTATAAAAAAAGGAGCCAGACCCCAAAGTAATAGCGAAAAATTCTCAAAGGAGTCTCGAGCCCGATTTTGATAAAAACTAAAACTGTATAAGTACTTAGATTTTCGTTAAATTATTTCCGTGCTGGAAATCGAGCGTGGTGATTTCGAAAAAAAAACAACCTGTATTATTGCACCATCCCATAGTGTCGCTAACGGTCAAGTTCTTGGAAGTAATGTTAATTGAAAATCTATGGAAAATATAAGAAAAAAAATATTATTTTGTTTTTCATACATTTATTAACTTAAAGTTTAAGTTTAAAAAAATAAAATAAATTGGGAATTTGTTATTTTATTATCCAATGAATTATATTTCATATTTGTTTAAATCGGCCTGTATATGTCATATCTTTAAAAAATAAGTTTGATTAGAGATTATGAAATTGTACATTACAAGATAAAATTATGTAGGTAGTAAGAGAGAATAAACAAGACGTGTGCTGGTAAGCCATTAAGCCAAGCTAAAAAAATAACAACATTTGTTACAGGTAGTAAAAGTGCATTACGAGTATTATAGCAATGATGCACCCCAGGCTTTAGAGGCGCACCGATTGTTTTAATTGAACTCCTTTGTTTGAGATAACTCTTAACGTAGTATTTATATACTCTGAGCTCTTACTAACCCGAACGAACCAAAATTACTCAGTTTACGATAATTTTATGATTCTTCGTAATTTGCATTCGCAGATTTACGTTGCTTAATAAACAACTAATTTGGATCATCCGTCCTAGTTTTGTGGTCACACGGTCAACGTTTTGCAAACAACAAAAGTATAGGCAGAAGCTATACCATACACCTATGAATAAGGCACATTCTCGAGCATTGACCAATTTTTGATTGTCCGCTTGTGGATTTGAAAGTGAGTTTTGTTTGGATATCTCAACCTTGGAGTCATTGTCCGAGAGCACGTGCTCACGCGCAGGCTTGCATGCCCGTCAACTCTTTATGGACGGTCATCCATATAATCTCGAAGAACATAAAAGACGAGAAACAAAAGCTACTTTGTTCTTAATACCCATTAGTTTTAGGATAGATTTGGTTTAGGAAATCTCTAACCTTATGGGTACGGTGTTACTTTGACTTTTACTACTACTTTTACAATGATATTTAACATAGGTATCAGATACTGCTTTTAAATATGTTTTTGCAATCACAGATTTCGCAGGAGTCAATGACGTGACGTAAGAATCAATATTCTTTCAAGATTTCAAGAGGAAGACAAAAAAAATCCTTGTAATCAAATGCGCTAGCTAAAAAACAGTAGCATCTATAATAATTTATAACTTATGTAGATCCTCGCTGAATAACTTTAAAATCTGATCGCAATAATATTTTTTTTTATGCCACATGTCCAGCAAACAAGCAATGCATACGGTATATCTAGCTAGAACAAGTGAATTACTCGTATTTAAATGTAATGTTATTTATTAATTTATAAATCACTCAATTAAGTTTTATTCGCTATCATAAAAAGTCAATAACATAAATCATTGCGAAACTCATAACAATTCCAATATGAAATCGTTATTACAACATTTACATATATATAGATATGATACATTAATAGATTCACATACCAATCACAAGATTAATATAATGACCATAAGTACAAAGATACGCACTTGCGTGCAGCAAGTACCGAAGTAAAGTAGTCTTAAATTGATGATCGTGTTAAGTTGATAACGTCAATGAACGACGACATTTTCTAATAGGCGCAAATTTAGGTCAACAGGACATAATATATTGACATGGTACTTGAAACAACTAGATTCTCCCTGAATGAGCGCAAAAATTGTTTCTTATCAATGATCCTATTGTCATCATGATTCGATTGACCTCATGCAGTTCTATGACTATGACAATGGCCATGACTATTGGTATATAAAAACTGGACAGCATAACTAAGTTTGTTTGTGAAGGAATTTTTATGAATTTGAAAAAAGTTGTGCTTGTTAGAAACATCGCTCTATTTTTCCTGTAACATTTATATCTATTTTATTACTCTTATCTGACACTGTTTTGAAGTCTGCGAAATATTTTCTATAGAACACATCATGCGATTTCGCTCACTTCAAAACAGTGTCAGATAAGAGTTATTTCATACTTTTTAGTGTACTTTGAAGGCGGTTTATTTTTTTGTTAAAAAGTTAATTTATATTAATTGTAATCAGTTTTTTTGGGTTTGTATTTTGTTTTTATATCTGTATCGCGCAGTTTCACCCGCATTCCCGAGGGATCGTTTGTTTTCCCGCGATAAAAAGTATCCTATGTGTTAATCCAGAACATATTCTATCTGTGTGCCAAATTTCATTCAAATCCGTTCAGTCGTTTTTGCGTGAAAGAGTAACAAACATTACATCCCTACTCACAAACTTTCCCATTCATAATATTAATAGGATAATATGTCCAAAAATACGCATCATAAAGGAGAATAAAAATCCTGTTTTTGAATGTATTTACAAATGATACCCCACTTAAAATTGTAGTCCTACGTCAAATTTCGGTCCCCATTCCGGCCCTTTTTGAAAATAAAGTTAAGCTATTGCAGAGTTCAAATCAATGGTATTAGTGGTTCCTGATACATACCGCTGCGACAAACTGATAGACGGATGGAGTCGCAAGTCATAAGGGTTCTTTTTTTACCATATTGGTTCGCAACCCTAAAATTAATTTGATTATAGGACCTTCACAGCTCCATGAGGAGGCGCTGTGCTGGGAGTGTACTGGGAGCAGGATTATAAAACCAAATGTCCTTTCCGCTGCCGGCTGCCAGCACAGGGACTCTAGATTTTTCGCAGGGCTGGCAATGCGCGATTGATACCCCTGCTGTTGTAAGCGTCTATGCGCTACGGTAACCACTTAATTTCAGGTGGGCCGTATGCTTGTTTGCCACCTTAGTGGTATAAAGAAAGACTTAATAAAAATGTTATTCAAAGCATCCTCAGATTCTGCCATCAACATGAAATCCGCAATGGTATTGCTGACATGCACGTGCCTGGCGAGTTGTCTACCGCCACCACACCCTGACGTAGTGGCCGTGAGGCAAGAAGAGGAGCTCATAGTACCACCACAGTTACGAAGTCCTGCCTTACATAACCCTCATCTTAGAGAAATTCTACCCCTGACCAGTCTTTTGCACAATGGAGAGAATTTGGTATGTATTCTCTATTCTCAACTCAAGATCGATTTTGGCCAATATAAAAGAATAACGGTAAAAACCGGTCCATATTTGTAAAGTTGATAACTCCGTTGGTGTCATATGATTCATTAACTATTCAAATTATGAAATAGATAAAATTCTATGTTCATTCTATTGTAATCTATAGAAATATAATCCATTATTTATAAGTTTGGGAAAGGCATGATTTGCCGTTCTAAATCGATCGGCAAAGTTAAGTGCCGGTGAGGCCGGTACCTGGATGGGTGACCGCCTGGTGGTATTTTCAACTCGAGCGTTTTCTTTGCTTCGGAAGTCACGTAAAGCCGTTGGTCCCGGTTATCACTTAGTTGATAGTCGTTAAACTAGATGACTCTTCCTAGGCGACTTGAAAACTCCAACAGTAGGTTGACCACTAGCCTACCTCCATCGATCCGCAGTTGGTATGCGTGGTGAGTATCCTTTCACCCTCATTTGTGAAAGGAGGCCTGTGCTCAGCAGTGGGACATTATAGGCTGATGATGATGATAAGTTAAGGCGAAATGTTCCTATGCTTGCTAATATTTTGTAACTTTTTTCAGGTTTTTGAACGACAGGCCCATAGCATATCCCGTAACGAGATTTACAACATCCTTACACATGCGGGATTCATCTCTCGGCATACGAACCGACCACCGAAATCAGAACGAGCAGACCAACATATTACAAACCAACAAAACTATGACTCTCCTCCAGCTTTCCCCATACATGATTATTTACAATACTTAAAGAAGTGATACTATGCTGTTGTTGTTGTTAAAAGTGTATGTGTAAGTGTAAATACTTAGTATGTATTTTTGTTTAACTGTTAATACTTATTATATTTTGTTATTTTTTAGAGATAAATAATGTAAATTCTAAAAACCTCTGTTTTTCTATTTAAACTCACGTAAAAAAATATTGTACAAAACAAATAGAAAAAATAGAATAAACATACAATTAAGTAAATAAATTTAATTGCTGTTTTCACTCGATGTATAGTCATATATCCTTGAAACGTTAGGCATTATGTGTAGTGCTGCATAATCACGACATTGCACAATTTCAACATCATTATCGAATTAATTATTTACAACATTTGATTACCATAAATATTATAACTTGATTCAATCATACCTGACAATGTAGTTTCGCAAGTTTGTGGACATCCTCGCTTTGTTTGGAAGCATAATGTCTAAAACAACATGTAAGGCGCTGATTAAAGACTACTGCGCCAATAGTAGTTTTGCTGGCATACATTTTATAGCTGATGATACTAAACATTGGACTGAAAGGTAAGTTGATTTCATTCCGACAAAAGAAGTAGTAATTCAACCGCCAGAGATTAAGGTTCCTAAAACTGCTGTTATAGCGTAGGGCTAAGATCTTTTGGTCATTAGCAACAGTTACTGTGTTACCTAAATGCAGATCCGAAGCGGATCCATGAGATCAATTATCAATTTGTAAATGTTTCTTATCCTAGCTAAGCTAAAGCCAGCCTTAGCTTTTTCTAAATGTTTGTTACATTATATATTTGAAACAAATTATGCAATCATCATTCATCAAAAAAACTTCCATTATTTTGACCACGAACCGTTACAAGGTCGTGAATATATATTAATACAAATAAAGCAGGAAAGTGGAACTCGCTTCTGTGTTCCCTGACGCTTGCAATCCTAGGATATAGAATAATTATTTTACCAGATTGTTATGGGTAGCCCTGGTAATATTGTCGTGGTACGGATCTGCTCTGCTCATCATTGCTGCATGGGATGCCTTCGTCTTGAGTCCCATTAGCTTTGGATTGGAGACTACGTACACGAAATGGGATACCAAGATGCCCTCTGTCGCCATTTGCGAATATGCCAATGATGATAGTATTTTTAATGTTTCTGATACGTAAGTGGCGTATTTAATTTTTTGTTCTTTGTGTGCTTGATTGTGCCCCACAAATAGCTGAATTAAAGGTATAATTAAAGATACCTACTTGTTTTTTTTCTTCACAATAATTTTTGATCTTGTTTTTGCAGGATTTGGCCGCCTGGCCACCTTTTAGACCTCGAAGATGTATTGAAAGATATAGCCTACTTCCGCGGTATAAGCTACAGTTTGGTAGAAGTGTGCTACTTAATAAAGGACCCCGATCCTCTGTGCCCTGTAGCCAACTATAGTTACTATGCACAACTAGTCAGAAGTGACTGCAAAAGAATCCTAAGGAATTGCTCATATAACGACAACGCCTTCGATTGCTGCGAATTTTTCCAGGAATTAGACACGGATATGGGGACTTGTTTTATCATTAACTCTATTCAGACGAAGTAATTAGATAAAGCCACGTTGACTGAAATTGGTTAAGTGTAAGTACCTACTACACTAATCCATATATTTTTCTATTTCTATTCTAGAAAACCAAAGCCTTACCCAATGGTGAGCAATATGAAACAAAAACGTGGTATAATTAGATTTGAAGTCTATTTGACATCTACGGTACGTACCTCACCCTATCTAGCGTGAGTAGGTTTGTGCACGGAGATGTAAAACTGGCGAGACATATGAGGAGTAATTGGTATTTTATGGATGAGACGCACCGTAGGCAGGTTAACTAATTGTAATTCGAATAATTGTAGATGTACACATTGGGTGAAGACGAAGTACCAAGTATTACAACTCTACAGTCGTCTACTTTGAAGATAAACCTCGGACATTTCTATCGGTAAGGCAACGGGTATAAACCCATTCTTCCTTTAATCATGTTCTAAAAGCCTACAATCAAGGCTCTTACCTGAGGTTTCTATAATGATTATCAGAAAGTAGGTACCAGTTAGGTAAAAGAATCATCAGAGATTTAGGAAATTATCAAACAAGAAATAAATTGTTATTTTTTACTTAAACCTTGACTTAAGTAAGAGTAAACCGCAAGTATTATTTATCTATTTAAGGCGTCAAATATCAGTGCGAGATATAGAGAACGATCCTCTGATAGTGGAGACGACACCAGAACAGCGCGCGTGTCGATTCCACGAAGAGAACGATGGTGGTCTCTACCCGCACTACTCATACAGCGCCTGCACAGTCCTCTGCAGGAAGAAAGGTCAGATGGACGTCTGCAAGTGCAACGACCACTTCATGCTTGACACCAGTTAGTATTGGTCTATTATTCTCTGTGGCTCGCTGACTTTTCCGCGTTAAAAGTATAATCTTCAATGTATAAATTCTCATCAAAATGAATTTCCGAACTTAGTAACTATTAGGTAGATTCATCATCTGCTTACCATGTTACCAATTATTTGAGGTCGGCATAATATCTACGCTACTTCCATTCGGCCATTCCATCCATCATATCAACCTCAACATTCGCTCCTTTCTTTTTCATATCATCTTTCACACAATCCATTCATCCCTTTTTCGGTCTTCCTCTTCCCGTAGATCCATCCACTACATTACAACAATACCGCAAAAGTAAGCAGACCTGTGAAACTTTCCAGTAACGTAATGAGAAATAAAACAAATCATTGTTCCTTGATCAAAAATTTTTCTACATTGTACATCAGCGCTTAAAATTCAACCTGACAAATAACGCGTCATTCGAGGTGTGACTTTGAAGTCTTATTTCTAAATAGTACGCTCATAGTTAACATAGTAATAGCGTTAACATTGTATTTATAACATTTCTTCAAAAGTTGGTATATTTATCATGTAGTTTTTATAGCGTCAGAGCAAACATGCAACCTATCAGGAATATCATGCCTTCACTCACACGCCAGTCAGCTGACCACTCTGAAACCGCATTGGGCAAGTCGAGCTGGACTTGCATGCAACTGTCTACCGTCTTGTGATGAAACTGAGATCACTGTGATCAAAGATGTCACTACATTGTAAGTTATGTTTGCAGTAGGTAATTAGGCATTATCATTACAATAACCTTAATATTCCGAACTAATATTATAAAAGCGAAACTCTGTCTTTAGTTAAACTAATGAACCGATTGTGATGAAATTAAATTGGCCAAGAACCACGGTGATAAACATAGAATACATAGCCCGAGCACGAAAGTACAACCAGAAAGTAAAAAGAACAGCCAGTTTATCAAATCATATTTGCACAGAATTAGTGACCACTTCGTGATTCACAATCAATTAACAATTTTCTTCTATACCTAAATTAAACTCTACCGTATTTTTCACGCAATTGATCTATATGGAAAACTGACCTCAGGAAATTCTTTCAGTCATTAGGACCAGCACAGGCTTTGATTAGAAAATTATATTAGAGAAAAAAATACAAACGAAAATGTATATTGTTTAATTAACATGCCCTGTACCGAACAATTTCCAGAAATCGAGCAGCTAGAAAAAAAGCCCGAGTGGAAGTGATTCTCGCATACTTACCCACGGAGAGATACAAAAGGAACGTAGTGAGGAGTCGTTTGGATTTAGTTGGTAGGTAACATTGAGGTAGAATCTAATGCGTAGCTTCCATTAATTGCAAGGTGTGTTCTAATAGCAGATAAAAGACATCCACAAATTACGATCTCATTTGATTACAGTGTCAGTAGGCGGGACAACCGGACTCTTCGTCGGTGCCAGTTTACTAAGCTTTGTCGAGCTTATATTCTACTTCACTGTCCGCTTTTTAAGCAATCAATTGATGGAAAATCGAAGGAAAAAGAAAGATTTAGAACAACGCAACGTAAAAGCACTCCATCCTAAAGCGGAAGCAAACTCAAAAAAAGTCAAAGAAGAAAAACAAACCTACGTAAACAGAGTCCGGCTATCTAAGAATATTTATGTGAACATATCGAAGAAAACGTCGAAATAATACCACAACAAAATTATTTTTAGGCTTCTCAAGTTCGGCTATTAAGTTCTCGGTTCTGCGTTTGTCCTCGTCACGTCAGAAGATATCTCAAAATCAGATCTACCTACTACGGCACTCAGCTCTTACCTAAAATTCCAATCTCTACTTTAATATAGAGCCATCGCTTACGCTGTAGAATGTTCATATTTCAATTTTATATATTACCTTGCCTTAGTGTTTAAATGCCTTATCTATTTCTGTAGTTTAGAATTGGAATACTATTAAATTCTTTCTATGGTTGAAATGCAATTAATTAATCACATTGTATTTTGCCTATTTTAATAAAGTCTACCTACCAAAAATCGCCTTTCATACCAGATATAAAAACTTCATAAACATTTTTATTACATAATAGCATATCAGATTCAACACATTCTACCACATTAACTTCTCTGTGCAGTGTGACATAATAACGTGTATGATTCACTGTAGTACGTAATTACGGAATGTACTTACAGTACAGCAACTATTAGCTTGAGACAGCTCTGCTTCTGGCGCTAGTTTTCTACGAAGTAACATTAAATAAGTAATAAATAAATATCCTGGGACATTCCTCACACACGGTCATCTGGGGCTCTACCACGTAACTTTGGTGGTAATCGTAACCAACACCATTAATAAATTTCATCCAATCAGGGCCCGCGATGGTCATCGTCGCGTCATACCGCGTGCGCGTCATTGGATGAATAAATTAATGGTGTTCGTTACGATTACCACCAAAGATACGCAATAGCCCGGCTGATCCCAAACTAAGCAGAGCTTATACTATGGAAACCAGATAACTGATATAATACATACACTACTTTTTGTTTGTAAATACATACATACATCATGTTGAACGTACGATTAGTTCCGTTTTTCGCCACCACCAACATTATTTGTTGTACTTATTGAAGTTACCGCACAGTGCCGGTCATACGAGACGAGACTGATAGTGTCAGTTCCTGCTAGGTACAGGAAGGCAACGGAATCAATGTGATGCAACACCTTTTACCCTTTCCCAATTAGTATTAATCGAATTCAAAACAAGGTTTGTAAATGCCCATTTTTTCAAATATAACTCGACCGTTTAATCCCTTGACTTGCGGTTATATACAGTATACTTAAGGGAAGATTATATATAAGTAGGTGAGTAAATGTAAATGTGTATATAAATTTTCCTCATAGACTGGATTTCGCTTCGCTTAGGTTTTCCTTGTATGCTTGTGTATACTTGCGCAAATTTTCAGAAAATACACGACCGATTTTCACTGGTAGGTATTCAATATTTTCGACTATCCTCAGTCAATGATAAATCTAGGGATTTTGAAAGCATATATAAAACAAAATTTAATGGGTTATTCTTACTCCACCCTAGAGTAAAATAGTTTTGTTAAAAAAATATGATCTCGCCTACGTAACCGCATCTTTTTCGAGAAAAAGTGTCCGCTTGTTTGTCTACCTTGCCTTTACTGTAAATGTAGATCCCACCAAAAAGTTTATTGTATTACAGAAGAGTAATTAACAGTGAATATTTTTTTCACCACATATTTTAAATAAGGCGTAGAGTTTGTGGAGTTAGGCCGTGTAGAGTTATAAGCTTGGCTCTACATGAGATTTGATAACTTTTTGACAATGGGAGCCATATGGTCTCGTCTTGGCAACATTTTACGTGAAAATATTTTTGGTGGGATTTTACTTCTTTTTGCAAGTGGCTTATGACAATATTTTTTATTTTGTAATATTTTTTTTGGGTTAAAGTTCCAAGTTTTAGACTTTTATTTGTTATTTGTATACTAATACAAGCTTACATACCAAATTTCATTTTTCTAGGACTTCAGGAAGTACCCTAAGAGTTTTGATAATCAATCAGTGAATCAGTGACGAAATCGGGGTTTTTTAGATATTAATAAAATCTAAAGTATAAGAGCTATTGAAACTTAATACGTTTAATAAGTTTACTATTGATATCATATCCCGAGAATTTTGTTTATCTGGTATAATCCAAACCCAAGAAATGAGGGTTAAAAAAACGTCGAAGCGCTTCGAGAAAAGATAGGTAGTGCCCTTGCTCTTCGCTTGGCTCGTCTTGACGCGGGGCACTCCCGTGCCCCCAGATTTGTTATTGAGTTTAAATATTGCACTGAGAAAAACAACGCAAAACGATCTTGGATTCAACTTGATCCTATTGATAACCCGCTCCAATCAGTTTCCAGGAAGTAAGAAAAAAAAAATATATATACCTGAATATACATTATTTATTATTCTATAAATATTATATTAAACAACTTCTAAAAAATAACAACAATGTTACTTTTATCATATAAGTACTTTTAAAACCTTAACTATGATGATATTTTTTCTACATTTTTTACTAAAGATTTAATCTTGATTGATGCAATCAGTTAATAGAGTAGTTCCTGTAAATATTTTTAGAGTCTTGAATGTTACATTATTTTGAACTTACAATTATTCTACTACTCACTATAAATTATTATTCGTGGAAGAATTAAAATAATACCCTAATATTTTGGAAACAACAAATTAGTAAGTAAATGTTATTCGTTGCTTGGAACTAGATAGGTACCTAACCTATATATGTATATATATACCTATATCTAGTATTTAATAAATAATTTTTCCCTATTCATATTTTTATTTGACTGTACATATTTTAAAAGATAATATTTTGAAACATCATAAATTGTACTTATCTATGTGTAAACACAAACAACAACGTAAATTTTAACTACAACTACATATCAATGTATATTATATCTGCCTGAAAAAGTTACGAAGAACTATTCGGATAAGACATCTTTAACTTGAATCATACACGTTTACTTGGAATTTGAATACCATACATAGATACTTGAGCCTGGAAAACGGCAGAATTCATAAAATTAGTAAGTAGTAACTACACCAACAATCAAAAAACTATCATTTTATGAAATACAGTTTTTCCACAGGTTTTACATGGTTCGCTCGCCTTTGCCTGTGCCTTTAGTGCCTCAACCTCTCAAGGTATCAAAATTCAAACGTAATTTAATTTTATAATACAAAGTAAGTTAATCTAAGCCAACCATAATCCAACCAAGTAACATAAACTTTTAATAACAAACTGTAACCGCTTCAAAGAACGATATGGAACGATTCACCTAGTGGTGCCAAGGGCTTCACCCCAGGTATCAAGTCCTCCTCGTCATGAGCCAGCGGTTGCAGTGTCCATGCAGCTGGAACTTGCGGTACCGCATACAGTGCCATTGAGGGATCTGCTGCATACGACGCAGTGCCTCCATCTGGAAGGTGAATGTGGTGAAGAAATATTCTTAATTAGGCCGATGAATAAAAGGCTTTTCTTTTTTGGAAGTTAGCTTTCCTACTCAGATTAATTATTAATTTATCTAATTTAAATTGAGATGGGAAAATCAAAAAGGCCCTGGTAAGGCACTTATGAACGTTGTGTTGGTAGTAAATTCAACTGTATAGGATGCTATACAGTTGAATTTACCACCTTACACTTAACACTTTCTTAAAGTAATATTTGGCCCCATTTATTATTAGACTTTTTATAATGTAATCACAATGTAATGTTAGTATATCTAAAACTGGCTGAAGGGAATGCAATAAGTACAATCACACCTTGTCATTTGACAAAAGATTTCGTTAGCATGTTTCTGAGAAAAAAGTAAGGAAATAAAATCAGCTTCGCTTATTGGGTAATAATCAAATGACCGTAAAAAAAGTTTGTAGAAAGTTTAAAAAAACTCACATAATCCATTTTGCCCGGACGGAACGGAAAAGCTTCACAGATAAAAAATATCGAACACAAAATTATTCCGAACAACAAACACGAATGAAGAAGTTTCATTTTCACAAAGTGAAATACACTTGAAAACAATTGAACAGAACAGTTCACGCGGACGTGGAGTATGAGCAATGATATCAAGAGCTGTGCCTGGATTGGCACTAACTCCAGGCGTTTATAAAGGAACAGCGGCACCCACACACTTTCTTCCCGACGATCATCCAGACACGACTAAACAATGAGAGCATAGAAAACAAAGCGGAGCGGACAGTTAGTCGCTGCGAGTTGGCTATCAGCTACAAGTACGTACAACATCAATGCAAGATAGCCACGCTGCGAACAAAAGATAACCTTAGACCTATAAAACCTATAAAAGATTTCATTTATCTACTACTTACTTTATACAAACCAGTGTTAATAAATATTTTAAACTGTTAAAAATGACCTGATTAACAATGATGCTCTACATTACTTAACTACCTAATTCCAATATATTGATCTCCTCTATGCCTTCGCTTAGCTGCATAGTACGATATCTGGGGGCACGGCAGGGCACTACTAACCTTTTCTTGAAGCGTTGTGTCGTATTTTCAAACCCTCATATATTCGGCCTAAAGAGCCCAAATCAGGATAAGATGTAGGTAGCAGAACACACATGTAACTTTATACTTTAGCTTGTACATAACTCGACGTATTAACCCGAAATACGTCTATTTCGTCACATATTTAAACTTGTGTCATGTAATAGTTCTATGACACAGCTAAGCTATACTTTTCCATCAAGGTGGTGGATTTGAAGAGTTAGGGCTTGTAGTGTTGAGTTAGGGGCTTGGCTCCTCATGAGATCTGATAACTTTTTGACAGTGAAAGCGTTATGAGCTTGTGAGTCTTCGCATCCAATTTTACATGAAATGTTTTGGTATTACGGATTTATTACCTACTTGGACCCGGAAAACTCAGGTACCTACTGCAAAAGAGGGGTTCCTAGCTGCGAGGAATTTGAAAAATAGTTATTTGAAGAAACTATTGCCGTCGCGGTATGCCGCTATGCTATGCGCTATGTTTATGAATCATAGATTATTTAACGTCTGTAATAATAATTTCTGTATTTTTTTACTGTCGTTAATTGATAATTAATGATATATCAACCATTTATCTAAACATCTCCGAAAAGAAAGCCTAATACGCGGCACGATTGTTTTTGACAATTATTAACGAGCGCGTTGATTAATAGATATTTAATTATTAAATGTGTATTATTAATTTAACTTGTTGACAAGGAATTATACTTTAAGCGTATCTCGCGATGTTTGTTTGTTTGCCTGTCCTTTAACGAGAACAATGATCTATTCTTCGCGGGGCGAGATACCTTTTGTTGTCATCGCTAATAAAAGATGTTAAGAAATAATCGCAATCTAAGAACAACATGGCCGTTAGCTAGTTTTCTGTCTGGGAAATATAAAAGTTTGTATATGAATGTTATGTTCAAGTTGCTGATAAATAGATAACACATCTACCTACAACATGAATATTGAATTTGATCTACCGACCACCATCATACAACTTATATAGAGTCAAACTCTTCTTCTAACTTTTGAGGAGCTAAGTTCGACAATTATTCATTTAGATATAGATAATTAAACTGAAAAGTGAAAAAAATCATTCTGCTATTGTATAATAATTGAAAGGAAGTTCTGGTACGAGAAATTTCCACAAACAATTACCATATTAACTCGTTTAGTTGGTCAATTAAAGTGTTTGTCTGAAACCCAATATTAGTTGCCTACAGACTTACTACCTACTATCGTACTCGAGTAATTCTTCCGCGAACTGCAATGAAGAGCATTGAGTCAGTTAACCATTTTAGTATTTAAAACGGGGAATGACTAATTTGTGTCATGATAACAATTCTGTTATTATGAGAATAAATAATTTAAAAACGTATCGAAGACTCAGCTCTTAATAGAAAGGGCATTGTCAATGCACTTTAGGTCTTACCTATGAAATTGCCGTTTTGTATGAAAAAATTTAAACGATTTTTTTTCATGTATTTTTTATTTGTATTAATCGAAGTAATCACCCATGCAATCAATGCATCTTTGCCAACGCAGTGGCAGTTTATTGATGCCCTTCTTAAAGAAATCAGCTGGAGGGAGGCAACAAATTCTTCAAAGGCATTTTGTACTGCCTCTCGGGTATTGAATTTTTTTCCCGCCAAGAAGTTATCCAAATTCTGGAAAAAGTAGTAGTCTGTAGGCGCAAGGTCTGGTGAGTAGGGCGGATGACGGAGAACTTCCAACCCCAGTTCTTGCAACTTGAAGACCGTCTGCTGTGCAGTATGAGGTCGCGCGTTATCGTGCAGGAACAGCGGAGACGAGCGATTGACCAATGCTGGTTGGTTCTTCACAGTACACATATGCAGTAATGCTCACCCCGTTTGGTAAGAAGCTGTGATGAATCACACCGGCGCTAGACCACCAAACAGTGACCATTACTTTTCTAGGGGTAAGTTTTCGTTTAGGGCATTGTTTAGGTGCTGAACCAGGATCCAACCAACTTGCTGAGCGCTTGCGGTTATCAAACAGAATCCATTTTTCATCGCAGGTAACAATGCGGTTCAAAATTCCTTCATTTGTGTTCTGGCGATCATTGAGTTCGTGGGGCACCCATTTGTCAAGCTTTTTTACCTTGCCAATTTGACGCAAATGGACCAATATTGTTTTGACGCTAACGTCGAAAGCTGCTGCTAATTCAGCCGTCGATTGTGTATCATCAGCTTCCACAATCGCCTTTAATTCGTCATTGTCGACCAAAGTCTTCGGACGACCACGAGGTTCATTTTTCAGGTCGAAATTCCCAGAACGGAAGCGAGCAAACCAATAACAGGTGGTGCGTTGGTTTGTAGTGTTAGCTCCGTAAACGTCGTTGATGTTGCGTGCCGCTTGTGCCGCGTTGCTGCCACGACGGTACTCATATTCCATAATTACTCGAATTTTTAACGTATCCATGATGACGAAAAAGATTGAAATGCGATGAAAATGTAACACTAATCAATAAACAAATGACTTTTGGAAAAAGAATTCCATGTTTTTAAAATAAAATTAACTTGAAATTAGAATTCTTAGCCAAACAAAAATTATTTTGATTTGAAATGGCCAGTACTGCAGAACGGCAATTTCATAGGTAAAGACCTATTATTTCTTAAAGATATTTTACACAACGTACCTATCTACCATAGTATTATATCAATTCAATAATTACATATTTGGAAATCGAATGGAGGCAAACTAACATATACCTAATATATAGCTACAAAATTAAAGCTATTTAATATGCAAAAAAGCCTACTACCTTACTAATTAATAAGCCGACTTTATGAACTTTTGATGAGGATTTCAAAATTATAAATATAATGATAGATTCATCTTGTTCGTCATATAGGTTAATTAAACCTTTCAATTATTTCTCGTTTAGTCCGGTGTACAAATCCTCCATAAAACCATAACCAGACACGATTACCTACCTATTACATTACACTGATATCTTCAATCTTGTACTGTAACAAATTGAGTAAATACCTTCGTAACATTATACATAAGTTCCACGGATTGAGGATGGATTAGGTATCCTTTTAATCAGTAATTCCTTTACTTAGGTACCTACTTCTAGAGTCTACCTTTGTCTATGTAATAAACAGCCACTAGGATAACAATTCTGCTTAGTAAACAAGGTGAAACGTCCCCGTAACAAACCGTTTAGAGCGAAACCTTAGTAAAGCAATTTAAAAATTATGTGTTGTGACCACATCACACTAGTCTCAGCAAAAATACTGACAATAGCTGTAAAAAAGTCACTGTAGGCAGTATAGCTGAAGAGTTTTTTGTTTGTTTAAATTTGCTTATCTCTGGAACTACCAGACGGATTCGAAAGATTCTTTTACTAATAGGAAGCTACATTATCACTTTTATCCCGGTAACGCGGATGAAACCGCGGGGGTCAGCTAGCGTATACTAATATTTCAGTGCTCAAGAATCTCTACCTTTTAACGCGCAGCCTCAAACAAAATTCATAAGGAACTTTGAGAAAACTTATTACTTAATAATTAAAATCCCACCAAACATTTTCATTCACAATGTTGCCAAGACGAGACCATATATTATTAAGGCTCGCACTGTCAAAAAGTTCAGATCTCATGTAGAGCCAAGCTTATAACTCTACACGCCCTAACTTCACAAACTCTACACCCTAGTCAAAATATGTGGCTTGACCGTGGCCGTTTCATTTCGGCTCTACATGAGAACTGATAACTTTTTGACTGTGCGAGCCATATGGTCTCCTCTTGGCAACATTTTACATGAAAATGTTTTTGGTGGGATTTCCTTTATTTTTGTAAGTTGCTTATGACAGTTTTTTGGTTTAAAAGTACCATTTTATAGACTTTTTTGTTGTTTGTGTACTAATACAAATAAGCTTCTAGTAAGCTGAAATACTTACCAAATTTCTGCTTTCAGGAAGTACGCGAGTTTTGATGATCATCAGTGAGTGACGAAATCGGGGATTTTTAGATATCAATAAAATCTATCGGCGGTAGTACAACATTTCTTTGATTATAAGAATAATTTGATTGTTTTAATGAGTTCATAAGCTATTGTTTAATTACTTCAGGCTAATTACACTGTACAATTAATGTTAAAAATCATGTTTATCAATCACATCAACAAAATAGATTGTATTTCAAATAACTCGATACTTAACGTAAAAACTTGTAAAACAAACACGTGCGACCCACCCTATAAATACGGCCGCACAGAGCGCGCTCGAGGCATTCAAGCTCGAGCCGTTGAACAGTGCGGACCTCTCTGGAAAGTCGTTATAAGTCGTTACGCTGTCCGATTAACAAACGAGGCTTTTTGGGAAGTCGTTATAAATCATTACGCTGTCTAATTAATAAACGAAGTTATGGATCTACCTGCAAAGCTTTCTTCTGAGGATCAAAAGATAAGTGATGTGTTATTTCTCAATATTAACAATGTTTTCAAAACTACCTACTGTCAGTTAACATGTTGTCGCTATAATCTTTCAACTTTATTACTCTCTTATCTTTGTGCGCACCTCAGTGCAGTTGCTATTTCCCTTTACCCATAATTAAGGAGTAATTGTAAAGTGTTCCTGATTGAAGTTATAATTTAGTTGTCAAATTACAATAATAAACTTATCGGGCCCATGAGGAGTTTCTTGCATCGCTTCTTCTCCTCATACAGGGCATTTCCGAAGCGATGATATAACGTTGTTTTATTGCCAGTTCTACTCCCACCATCGAATCCTGATACCACTGAACCCTACTCATGATGTTCATACCGCTTAGCTGTCGTCTACGTCGACATCAGAAGTGGGATGAACATCATGAGTAGGGTTCAGAAGTGGGATGGCAAGCCACTTCCTCATCAGCTCGTGCACCGCCTGATCAACAGGATACAATCCTGTGAGTTTACATTTTTACTTGATATGACCTACAAATCCACTTTTGCAATATCCTTGTATTAACCCATAGGATTATCATAATCTATTCCCTATCTTAACTTGTGGAGGGGCCGAAAAATAACTCTGACACTTCGACCCATTGGGATCTATTGTGGTCCCCTAGATAACTTACTCCTCCCCAGTCTCGTTGAAAACTCTTTTTAGTTGTACAGCGATGCTAGGAGATATGAGCCTATAGTCTTCTGGTTTTGGATATTCAATCCCTAGGAGACTTATTCGCTTACCAGCCAGTACATCGGATGTGCACAGAAGGTGCTCCATGCATTCCATATGTTCCCCACATAACCTGCACATGGGTGTCGCGGTTAGACTCATCTTTATGAACATGTCATTGGTTCAACAGTGCCCAGTAAAGGCCCCAAGCAGGTAGCGGATTTGCCCCCTGCTCATGTTCCAAATGCATTCAAGCTCGAGCCGTTGAACAGTGCGGACCTCTCTGGAAAGTCGTTATAAGTCGTTACGCTGTCCGATTAACAAACGAGGCTTTTTGGGAAGTCGTTATAAATCATTACGCTGTCTAATTAATAAACGAAGTTATGGATCTACCTGCAAAGCTTTCTTCTGAGGATCAAAAGATAAGTGATCGTGTTATTTCTTAATATTAACAATGTTTTCAAAACTACCTTCTGTCAGTTAACATGTTGTCGCTATACTCTTTCAACTTTATTACCCTCTTATCTTTGTGCGCACCTCAGTGCAGTTGCTATTTCCCTTTACCCATAATTAAGGAGTAATTGTAAAGTGTTCCTGATTGAAGTTATAATTCAGTTGTCAAATTACAATAATAAACTTATCGGGCCCATGAGGAGTTTCTTGCATCGCTTCTTCTCCTCATACAGGGCATTTCCGAAGCGATGATATAACGTTGTTTTATTGCCAGTTCTACTCCCACCATCGAATCCTGATACCACTGAACCCTACTCATGATGTTCATACCGCTTACCTGTCGTCTACATCATTCGCGAACGCTAATAAGCAATAATAATTTGTAAGTGTGCGAAGAAAGCTTTGCAGGTAGATCCATAACTTCGTTTATTAATTAGACAGCGTAATGATTTATAACGACTTCCCAAAAAGCCTCGTTTGTTAATCGGACAGCGTAACGACTTATAACGACTTTCCAGAGAGGTCCGCACTGTTCAACGGCTCGAGCTTGAATGCCTCGAGCGCGCTCTGTACGGCCGTATTTATAGGGTGTGTCGCACGTGTTCATTTTAGGTGTGTTTAGGGGTCGAGATCGTTTGCCTTCAACCTGACCCTGGACAAGTCTCTCCATCGAGTGTTCGTTTCTGGAAATGTGACCAAAGAACTTGAGAATTCGAAGCTGCACAGTCGACGAAAGCCTATCTGTTATTCGAAGCTCCTTGAGGATCGAGTTATTGGTACGAAAGGCCGTCCATGGAATTTTCAGGAGGCGTCTCCAACACCACATCTCCAGTGCGTAAATTTTCCGGCGATCTTGCGGACCAACTACTTGAGTCTTAAGGACCAAGTTTCAGGCCATAGAGAAAGATTGGAAAGACGAGGTATCGCATTAGTCGAACCTTTGTTTTCTTAGTTATCCTTATGTCTTTCCAGATCTTTCCCAGTCTTTCTACTGCCGATCTTGTAATTACTTTGAACGTAGAGCCTAGGAATTTCTTGGAGTGTTGTGGACCGGTATTAGAAGCCAATGTGTTCGTTGTCTGTGATCTGCAAACTCTCTAAATGTGGCTTTTATGAGACACGTCGATATGCCTACACATGGTTCTGGACCCTCAAAACATTTGCGGAGCCTTCTCTTGCCATCTGCCACTTCGTTACCATGGATTCCATTGTGCCCAGACATCAGTCTTACCCTGTTATGCTTCCAAAGATGCCATGGCTTTAATTGCAGCCTGACGGTCACTGGGAGTGTGTATGGATTTACCTCTGTTTCCTCTATATATATATTCTCTTGATCACAGCTTATTATGGCATATGTTTCTGCTTGGAATACAGTTGCCATCTTCTCCGAGCTTTTGAAATTTTCGGAATCTTTTGCATATATTCCCGCTCCTGTACTTGATTCCATTTTGGATCCATCAGTGTACCATACCAGACTATCTTGTTCTGGTGGATCGAGTCCCTTCGTCCAGTCCTCTATTGTAGGAATTTGGACCTTGAAAGACCTTTCAAATACAAACATGTTTGCATTTTATCGGATATGATGCTTGTTACCCAATCCAGGCCTTCATTTCCATCGAAATTTGTATGGATAGTCTTTGGCTTGGAGGCATCCCATAGTCCAGCAACAGCAGGACGATGTAATGTCTTCCTTGCCTCAAATTCAACCATTATATTCAGAGGAGGGATATTGAGGTATCTCTCAATCACTGCCGTAGGTGTTTTCATGAAAGCCCCCGTGATTCCGAGACACACTGTTCTTTGTAACCTAGTGAGTGGCGCTTTGCACGAGGCAAGCTTTGTTCTTGTCCACCATACTATGCTGCCGTATATGATAATAGGTATTATCATTGTCCGGTACAGCCATCGTATCACTTTGGGCTTTAGCTCCCAAGCTTTACCGTAAGTAGAACGACACATGCCGAACACTTGTAGGGCCTTTGTCGTAATATTTTCAACATGAGTTTTCCGCCTGAGTTCTTTATCAAGCGTTACACCCAGATATCTAACTTCGGTGGACCAGGGCAGCTTTGTTCCATTGAGGGAGGGGTCTCCTAAGTTTCCTAGTTGTCTCTTCCTCGTGGATGGAATAAAGACTGCTTTGCTTGGGTTAATAGAGAGGTGGTTCTTTGTACACCATTCCTCTGTCATCCTCAATGCCTGTTGTAATAATCCAGAGACTATGTTCGGGAATTTACAATTATCAATAGTAGCTATGTCATCTGCATAGTCTACTGTGTAGAATAGTTCGGTATTGAGTTTGGTAAGTAGCGAGTCTACTACCAAGCACCACAATAATGGTGACAGCACTCCGCCTTGCGGACAACCTCTTGTTGTTTTTGCGCTAAGTCTGTCTTCCATCAGTTCTGATTTGACTATCCTGCTTCTCAGCATATAGTCAATCCAGTTGCACGTGGTATCATTGATGCCATGTTCCTTTGCAGCAATGCGTATGAACTCAAATGTTGTCTTGTCGAAGGCTCTGTCTATGTCGAGGAAAGCCCCGTCGCAGATCTCTTGTCCCTCAAGCGTACCCTCGGCTCGACTCTCAACATAGTGCAGCGCCGTTTCTGTTATGTAGAGGGAATACTTTAAGTGGTCCCTCTCTTAGGTACCTGTCTACCAGTTTCTCCAGAGCTTTTAGGAGAAAAGAATATATACTGATGGGCTTGTAAGCTTTAGCTTCTTTGTAAGTCGGTCTACCCACCCTCGGTATAAAGGTGACTTTTCCTATTCACTAATAATTATTTCCTAATCTACGAGAACTCAACGAGAAATCTACGAGATCCTTCCTTACCTCCCTACCTTCTATCCTTATGTTAACTCATAAGATTGTCAGAATCCTATTCCCTAAGAATCCTTTCCTAATCTACGAGAATCTACGAGAACTCTACGAGAAATCTACGAGAAATCTACGAGAAATCTACGAGAACCTTCCTTACCTTCCTACCTTCTATCCTTGTATTAACTCATAGGATTGTCATAATCCTATTCCCTAAGAATCCTTTCCTAGGCTTGTTTTAATTCATAGGATTGTTATAATCCTACTCCCTTAGAATCCTTTCCTAATCTACGAGATATCTAAGAAAACTCTACGAGAGAACTCTTTAAGATATCTACGAGAATCTTCCTTACCTTTCTACCTTCTATCCTTGTTAACTCATAGGATTGTCATAATCCTATTCCCTAAGAATCCTTTCCTAGGCTTGTATTAATTCATAGGATTGTTATAATCCTATTCCCTTAGAATCCTTTCCTAATCTACGAGATATCTAAGAAAACTCTACGAGAGAACTCTTTAAGATATCTACGAGAATCTTCCTTACCTTTCTACCTTCTATCCTTGTTAACTCATAGGATTGTCATAATCCTATTCCCTAAGAATCCTTTCCTAATCTTGTATTAACTCATAGGATTGTCATAATCCTATTGCCTAAGAATCCTTTCTAATCTACGAGAAATCTACGAGAACTCTACGAGAAATCTATGAGTACCTTCCTTGCCTTCCTACCTTCTAACCTTAACAGTATTGATATTCTTAAACACACAAGACAGTTTTATGTTTATATCCTCCAAGAATCCTTTCTTATTCGATGAGAACCTCGTGGGTCTCTGGTGCAATTCTATGAGAAGAAATCTACGATAAATCTCCGAGAACTCCCTAACCATAACATCATTAATATTCTTACAACATACAAGACAGTTGTATGTTCATATAACAACTAAAATAAGCAACGCAAGTTGTTTACAGATGTCCTACTAAAAAAAAAAACAATCTTTTGGTTACATGTATCACAACTTCACAAGTATCGCAACGAGATACCTACCAACGAGGCTGGTGCAGAGCGCGCACCACCTATCAGAATGGCCGTATCGGCGGTACTACAACATAGAAGACAGTTGTATGTTCATAAAAGAACTAACATAAGCAACGCAAGTTCCTTACAGATATCCTAATCAAAAAGTTCCTTTGCTTAGATGTATCACAAGTATCGCAACGAGATACTAACGAGACTGGTGCAGAGCGCGCACCACCTATCAGAATGGCCGTATCGGCGGTAGTACAACATTTCTTTGATTATAAGAATAATTTGATTGTTTTAATGAGTTCATAAGCTATTGTTTAATTACTTCAGGCTAATTACACTGTACAATTAATGTTAAAAATCATGTTTATCAATCACATCAACAAAATAGATTGTATTTCAAATAACTCGATACTTAACGTAAAAACTTGTAAAACAAACACGTGCGACCCACCCTATAAATACGGCCGCACAGAGCGCGCTCGAGGCATTCAAGCTCGAGCCGTTGAACAGTGCGGACCTCTCTGGAAAGTCGTTATAAGTCGTTACGCTGTCCGATTAACAAACGAGGCTTTTTGGGAAGTCGTTATAAATCATTACGCTGTCTAATTAATAAACGAAGTTATGGATCTACCTGCAAAGCTTTCTTCTGAGGATCAAAAGATAAGTGATGTGTTATTTCTCAATATTAACAATGTTTTCAAAACTACCTACTGTCAGTTAACATGTTGTCGCTATACTCTTTCAACTTTATTACTCTCTTATCTTTGTGCGCACCTCAGTGCAGTTGCTATTTCCCTTTACCCATAATTAAGGAGTAATTGTAAAGTGTTCCTGATTGAAGTTATAATTTAGTTGTCAAATTACAATAATAAACTTATCGGGCCCATGAGGAGTTTCTTGCATCGCTTCTTCTCCTCATACAGGGCATTTCCGAAGCGATGATATAACGTTGTTTTATTGCCAGTTCTACTCCCACCATCGAATCCTGATACCACTGAACCCTACTCATGATGTTCATACCGCTTAGCTGTCGTCTACGTCGACATATCCATTTCACGATCTATTGACATCATATCCCGAGAATTTTGTTTATCTGGTATAATCCAAACCCAAGTTATGAGGGTTAAAAAAACGACGAAGCGCTTCGAGAAAAGGTAGGTAGTGCCGTTGCGCTCCGCTTGGCTCGTCTTGGCGGAATACCAGTACCAACTTAGGTTCTTCCAATATTAAAAATGGGATCGAAGTCTTGAGCCCCAGCAATTAATTCCAACTGCATAGTAGGGAGACGCCCCACTCGATGCTCTCCATTACCTAAGTTGCCACTCGGGAGCCGATCTTTTTTCCCTCTGTTACAGGCTCTTGGAGAATTGTATGTATATAGCTCGCTCACTTTAGCTTATTCTAAGAGTTTTTATTCTTAACTTTTATCGTTCTAGAAACCCTGAAATTCTCGCCAAGCACACTTTTATGCTAGCGTTAGTTAATAAAGTTCATAACTACATATCCGTCATACTTTTCTCACCTGTTAAATCTCCATTTTCTCACACTGGAGATTTAACAGGTAGTATGATATGATTATCATACTACCTTTAGCCTCCTGACCCGAGTCACGTTTGAAACGCAGCGTCCTTTTGGTGCGTGAGAATGTTAACATGTTGAGGAAAAGAGATCAACGCGCGCCAGATTCTACCGACCATTAAGTAGTAATTGACCCAGCTATAGTTCCAAATTATAGCCACAGGGCGATTGGGTAATGCACTCCGAATCTAAGTTAGAGCTTGCAATTACATTGATAGTTGGGTAATTGCTGTCAATTTCTCACAGCTGGAGCTAGGGATAACAGTAATGGCGCCGCTGTCATTATTTAAGTCTATATTAAAAATCTATTTAATAACTTCCATTCTGAGAGCATGCTGGAATCACTTGCATCAAGTACTTCTCTAACAACATGGCATAATAATATAACTTCTTGTTTCCAATATTATACTGTTTTGTCTTTAAAGTGTAACTATGCGTCCATGTCATACGACAAATTATACTACGTAGAAGCATACTAACGCATTATCTAAAATAGAAGGGTTGACTCAAACCGAAATTATTTTTTGTAGGGACAAGCACGTTTTTTCCTAAAGAGTGGTCACCCCATGCGTTCGTATCGATCGTGGATTGGACAAAAGAGATACCGATATATCTCCACACCGCTCATGTTTGTCGCATAAACATGGAAACGCGACCTTATTTACTAGCGGTCGCTACAAATTCATGAATTTTACGGAATTTTTCATCAAGTTTGAAAATAAAATACCAACAGGTTTCAATTTTAGTGCGTTTTATCAGATTTAAGATGTAGTGACTGTGCGAAGATTTTTTATCAAAGTGTCTGTTTAATTCTATAATCACGATATGATTACGGTAAGTGTTGTTTTCTTTGATTATATTGAGTGTTACTTTATTTTTCAATCGATTTATCTCTATAAATGATTATGAAGACAGATTGAACAGTTAGATAATTGCACGATGATTTCTATGACTTATGTGCGTTTGATGCAATAAAAATTAAGCTGCTGGAATTGCGATGTAGCCTAATAGACTGTAGACACTGTAATTGAAAGTGCTACCGAAAAGATTATAGTAATTTATTTCTCTCTCTGTAATACCATGTAAATTGTCAAGTACTATATCATTACATGACCGTAGAACCACGAAAATGAGTGAGCAACGTCGTAGTAAAATGAGCGGCACTTTGAGCGCACTTGGAGGCGGCGAAGCTTGCGGAGCGAGATGGACTCTAGGAGCGCTCTTGCTGGCGCCTCTCGCTGCAGCCAATTCCAGCTATGGTGCTGTGCTTGCTATAATGCTGCTCGCAACATTTATTACTATTGCCAGTAAGTTCTTCTTACTTAGATCGTAGTCGATTGTTTTCCACGAGATTATGAAGTATTCTTCATAGATATTCTGGTGAAGCGTAACTTACAAGTGCATTTCGGTCGCCGTAAAGTTACCGTCGCTTTATTGTTTATTGTATTACAGCGTTCACGTGTAAAGACCTAAAAAAATTGGCTGAGATACTCCCACCTTCGAAGACTCCTCGTGGCCGTCGACAAAGAAACTTGCGGTCCTTCGCCGATTTCATGGCTATGTGGATGACGTTCCTATCTCATTTGGTTGCTGTTGCGATATGCGCGAGGATATTAAGTGCTACAGCTGATCACGTGACTGGTGGCAGAACTAGGAGATGGCTCTTTGGATACGAGACCAAAAATCTAGGAGAGCCCTGGCCTGATGTGCTGGGAGTAACCGTTGTCCTGGTGATTTGCGCCATGTTTATGTGTGGATTAGAGGTACGTTGAATCATATGTTCACCAAAGGTTGAAAAGCACCAATTCCACACGAGATGTTTTAGCGCTTGAACGAAGTGAGAGCCAATGTAGTTCGAGTGTGAAATTGGCAACTTTCACCACTTTGCTTTTCATTTGGTCTGAATAGATCAAAATTCAATTCAAAATTCAAAATCATTTATTCAAATAGACTTTCGCAGGAACTTAGAACTTAGAAGCTTAGATTAATTACATAATATTTACATTCTATAATCGCACTGACAACAATTGCGTATCCCAGCAAGATTCCCAACAGGCTGGCATCATGGTTCCTCTTTAGATACCTAGTTAGCTAATACCTTTTCGGAAAAAGCTCTTCTTCCGCCGATGCTCCAAGGAGTCGATGAGTTTTTATAATAAAGTATGAGTGAATTGGCGAGCTTTTAACCCTCCACGGTCCCATGATTTCGACCACAATACGCATAAACAGACCTATGGATGCGTATTTTTAGAATTTTGTGTTTTCCTCCCCCCGGTCGCAACGACCCCTGCAACTATACAATGTTACAACTTTACGCCGATATGTGAGATGGTATCATGACATGAGGTGACTTCCCACACCAGCGCCCTGCAGACACTCCACTGTATTAAAGACTTATATCAACCCTCCTGAAGTACCTATAAACGTTAGAAAATAAATATTACCAAGCTTTTTTTTGGCGCACTCTCTCTGAGAGCGAATCCTATCATTAAATTATTATTTATTGACTATGCCTTTAACCTATGTTTACTTTCCAGGAAAGCATGATGTTTACCTGCTTGCTACTGATTTTACTCTTCATATTCAGCCAATTCTTCGCCATTTTTGGACTAATTAATTTGGATATAACAAATATAAAAATACCTATTCCGATTACCATTTACGAGGTAAGAATATAGGTATATACCGTTTTATTAATTAACTAATTGAGATATCTAAGTATTATTTTATGCATTAATGATATCATTTTAGCTATTTGCTGCAGGAGCACCTATATGCTACTCATTCAGCGTGGTAATGCCGCCAAAAGACAGTGGTACACTAAAAAAGCACATGATCTTAATGATTGCGTTGCCGGCAATAATTCTAGGTGGATTATGTTTTCTGTACACAAATATTTTGAAAGGGTAAGTGTTACCTACAATATGGTTAATATTTCAGTGATTAGCGACCGTAGTTCATTTAGCATATTGTGGAATTGATACTTTTTGTTTACAATGAACCATTTTTGTACATTCAGTAAAATAGTCAGTTTTACTGTTTTTAGAGGAATGTTCAAATAAGGCTCATATTATTTTAAAAAAACATAACACAATGTGCCAAATGAACAATACGGTCGCGAATCACTGAAATATTTAGTCATATTGTTCTACGAAATGTCTACGAAGGTAAAAATCAGTAAAACCTTGAAAAAATCAAATTTCCTCATGCTGATCATAAAATGACAAAAACCTTAACGCGCATAAACCACGTTGTCCACGTCTAGTGATTTTGTCCTATGTGATTCTCAACTCAATCTCCCTTGAATTCTAGTACTAGTATTGATGCAGCATTACCAGTAACTACCCTGCTCGAAGCTAGAACCGCTGGTTGGGTATGCCCAGTTCTAGCAGCCGTTACAGTCGCTGGTGTATGTTTAGCTCTAACCGAGCTATGCCCACTACTCTTCAATGTCCTCGTTGGTTTGGCCTCACCTGAATGGAAGGTGCTCACCAGGTCGATGACTTATGAGAGCACGACTACTGGGAGCCCTGTATTAGCTGTATTTACTGCTGGTTAGTATCTAAAAATCATACTCTTGAGATTTAGTCAGCTTTATATGTATTTTAACATATTCCTGCTCTTTTTTTCAGGAAGCTTAGCAGCAATTCTTGCATTTGCTTGTCCCTTATCACACATGATAACTTTGATGAACGCTAGCCATTTACTCGGTATATCAATACAAGCACTCCACTTTATTATAATGCGATGTGTACCGACAAAAGAACAAAAAGAAGCTGGAGGTAAGAATACTGAGAAATCATATCATATAATAAATCATAAAATTAAACCATAAATTAATGTTAATCAAATTGCAGATGTAGAATATAAACGTTTGGGTAGAGATGCTCAAAAACGAGGATCGAAAGTTTCTACAAGCAAAAGTAAACGCGGTCTATGGTTCATTCCCTCTGCGATACGGCACACAAAGACTCTTGAGAGCATTAAATCAAAAGTGATCAAAGGTAATTAGCACGTTACGAAAACTATAAATACCAAACCAACACAATTTTATTGACTAAAATTGACTTAAATGTATTATATCTACAGAAACAGAGGAACGAGAATGTCTTCTCCTCGATGAATATGCCGGTTGCCCAACAGAAGAAATGGACCCAATGACCAGTTGCAGTAGTACTGCAAGAGATATGACAACAGCTGAGGTTGTAGACGTACCATCAGATGCAGAAGCAAGCGAACCAGATTTGTCTTCTGGTGATGATTCCACTGATATAGATGCGGTTGTAAAGGAATATAGGGATAGAATACAAGTAAGTATTGCTTTCATTACAAATGTTTGTAATCCGATTTAAGATCCGCATATTCTAGCTAAAATATGATTAAGCCTGATATAAGTAGAAACTATATATATTTATCTTGCAATGTATGTAACTATGTTTGTTCGGGTGGAATCTATCAAGTCGAATTTCACCGACTTCCAGTGGTCAGACTAACTTGATATTTACGAGTATATACACTATTATATTAGAAGACAATGCAAGTACAGTCAACAAAAAGTACAGTCACCAAAAAAAGCTTGAATTAAAAATGAAATTTTTAACAAAAACAATTGTTTTGGCGTGAAGGCGTAACAAACAAACATACTTTATATATATCGCATTTATAATATTAGTTAGGATTTTTTACTAATTTCCAGGTGGTAACATCAGTCCCCGAAGCCACAGCGCCCACTCCGCCTTGCGTGCGCGGCGCGCGGTGGGCCGCAGCAGGCGCCATGGTACAAGTGATAGCTGATGCCTTCATCGCTGTTGCATTCTGCAATGAACAAATACGAGTACCCATGTTCGCTACTGGAATACCACGTAAGTTACTCAAGCTCCAAATCCAAATACTTATTTCACATTTTGTAATTTTCACCAGTTTTCTATTCACGATATGATACCCGTCTTGATTCAGAAGTTGATTTACCTTTATTAAAAATATTTGCCGTTGCAAAAGAGATGGAAGCCTCGCAGGCGTCTGCTTCATAAAGATGTTTACTTTTACATTTTCTAACGTTGCAATTCTAATTATATAATTTCATTATTACAGTTTGGATCTGCGGTGTATTCGTCTGTGCATGGCAGTCAGCACATAGCCTTAGCACGAGGAAAGCTCAAAGTATACAAGGGCCTATAACTTTACTTACGGCTTTGCTCTTTCTCACACCACTACTTCTTGATTCTTGGCCGGCCATCACTCTATTTGCAGGCGCCGGTACGTCCGCAGATTATGAACTTTTAAATCCCACTGATTTCTCTTAACCTTCGTAGCCAAGTTTGCATAACTTATTACGGGGCATATTCCCGACTTCTAAATTCAAAATTCACTAATTGAGAAATGAGATTGGTACTTCGAATAATCTTCGGTGATTTGATTGTTAGGTGTGGTAATATACGCTCGTTGTGAGCGCTGGTGCGGAGACTTGGCTGTACAGCAAGCACGGAGCGCGCTGGAGAGACGCAAGCTTCGGCCAGTGTCTGCGACTGTACCCCTCGCTGGTGCTCGTCTGGCGCACATCGATACTGTCTACATAGCCAGGTATTCACATTTTTCATCCCAACACCACCGACAGATTAAAATATAATATATAAATCGTTTTTGACTGCAAAGTTACAAGAATTATTGTGTAAAGTAAACTCATTCATTAGCAGCGTTGCCAGACGTCCCGATTTTGGAGGGACGTCCCGATTTGTAGCCCAAAATTAAATGTCCCGCGCGGGACAGGCTCAGTCCCGCTTTTCGAGGATTACCCGACGACGGTGAAATCATCGTTGGAAGGGAATCAAAACCTATAGTGTACTATTCCCGTTGACCTAAAATCATAAAATTTGGCAAGAAGCAATTTCATGTGGCACAATTTAAAGGAAGAAATCCGAAGAGCGTTTTGTTTATATTAACTTCATAATCTAAAAAAATCTTCGAGACTCAATTGCCGTAATGAGTGAACTATTTACATACCTACAAGTTTCTACGGAACCCTCGGTGCGCGAGTCCGACTCGCACTTGGCCGGTTTTTTTAGTATGTCCCGCTTTCGGCGATAGAATCCCGCTTTTTTTACTCAAGAGGTTACAAAATCCCGCTTTGCCCGAGAAAATATCTGGCAACGCTGTTCATTAGTCACTTTAGTATGTGTGTAATTTCCCAACCTGCATATTTGGTGACGCAGATAGCTAGTTTAATCAATTGAGCGATGTGAATGTGAAACTCACCGGACAACTATGACTAACCAATTTACCTTTTAACAAAATCTGTTATTTCTGACTGAAGTGTACTTCATGAACAAGACCCTTCCAAATTGTCGAAATAAATCCAGTCATAAAGAAATTAGTTTTCGAATCCGAGAAGACCAAACTAATCAGAAATATTTGTCGTAGATGACATGAGGATGACTCGGATACGAGTCTGGACAATCTATTAGACGTGGAGGATGAGGAGCTGGACCCTGACGACGAATGACATCAAACTGACGCCATTGTCATATTCGCCTCTTAGAATCATCAGCCTTTTGTCTCGCATAGTACTTACTGTAAAATGTCTCAACATCCTATGTATCAATTGTGTTGTAAAAACTATTATTATGTAAACTAACAGCACGCTTTGATGGCCGTTTAATAGATCTTTACCAAAAAGAGGCATGTATATAGCGAGAGAACGAGAGACACACCCTCATGCCTAGTTTAGTAGTCAAAAATGGCATAATAAATGTGCCCACCAGGCACCATGAATAGCATACATAGGTATTACCTATTATTCTGAGGCGACGCTTATAAAATCAGTCAATTTTGAACATAAAAGTCGATATCTCGAACCTAAAAATAAGTGTACAATTAATTAGGTATTTATATAGATAAAAATAATATAAAGATAAATTAAGAGCTATGTAGGTACTCATTAGATGTACTACCTACTTAATTACAGACTGTAACCAAAAATATGCTATAAGAAAAGAGCTAGTAATTTGTTGAAAATTTGTACACCCTACAGTTATGTGTATGGCCTGTTACAATATTATTACTCGCATACGAAATCACACTTAATATTGTTTATGAACAGAGTATATGATCTATCGATATCACCAGTGATGCATAGCAAGTGTATATTATATGGAAATTTGTTACCATTTCTACGAATCGGTAAATTAAATATGAGAATAAGTATGTAGTAGTTATCAGACCGCAAGTGCTTTGCTTTGCCGCTCTTTGGATGCGACAGGCGTAATGTAGGAACTGATTATTTACTAATCTAGGTAAGCCAGCGGAGCGGGTTGCTCTACCCCGCGTCTTGCCGCGCAACCATAGATTTATTATTATATACTGAGCAACTATCGCGTGGCATAGCTCTTGATGCCAAACAAAATAAAATGCTTATAGGTACTATTACTCCATAAATTCTTCAAATGTTTGCCAATTATGTTATTCAAAATCTATTCTCTAATATTGATCTGAACATAATCGACGAACTCTACGACTACAAGATATTAGTCTATAAAAATCATATAGGTAGATAAGTGTGATAGATAGATTAATGTTATTCACAGAGACAAATTTTTAAAAATAAGTGAATTTGACAGATAAAAAAAATTCAAGCGCTCGCTTGGGCAAATCTAATCGACTAGCGAAATTATTATTATTCTTTGTAGGGTTCATCTCTTTCTATGCTAATCTATAAAAGAATTTGCGGGCCGACTTTCGTTCAAAACTTCGAAGTTTCGGCCTTAGTTTCGGTTGTTCGATTAGTACTCTAATCATCGAGAAATCATTTATGTTTTACTTAATTCTAATATTATAAATGCAAAAGTGAGTTTGTTTGTTACGCTTTCACGCCTCAACTACTCAACGGATCATCATGAAATTTGGCATGCAGATAGCCCATGGTATGGAGAAGGACATAGGCTAGACTTTTTATCCCGGGAACGCGTGTGAAACCGCGGAGGACAGTTAGTTCTTAATAAGTCAACGAGTGATGATGCCCATCAAAAAAACGATCTGTTTTAAAATGATAAGAGTAGTAGTCGATCGACCATCCGAAACTAAGCCCGAAACTTCGTAATATTAATCGAGAGTAGGCCTCCTATTCGTAACAACTACCAAGTAATCTGGTAAAATATAAATTAATACCCCTCTGACAGATCTGTATCAAATATAAGTAAGTCTTATTTATGAGTAACTTGACTCAATTTGCCGTATTTTGACCTGTTCTATCTAACAGTATACAAAAACAATATTTTCTAACATCCGTCCATGTTGTCATTGCTACCAACTTGTCACGCTTTGCCTGACTCATAATGTTGCTTTGAATCACAGTAGATATAATAGGCAATATTTATAGGTAAGATAAATAGCATCTTCATATTTTTTCACGTCGCTTTTACATTCAAATAGCCATTCTCAGTGAAACTAGATGTACATAACTTATATGATGTTGGTATGTGAGTAACACTTGAGCAGTAAATAATATTGGCCTAATAAATGTATTGTTACACTCTATCGTCATTTTCAGGTTCGCAATAAAAAACTGCTGGTTATTATCACAATTGTTTAATTTAATATTCATGACTTACCCACTAAGGATTATTTTTCAAGCAAATGCATTCTGTAAATCTTCTCTGCCTCTTCACTATCAAAGCATGGATTGAATTTTACTTCAATGACTTCTTTGAAACCTTCACTATGTGTTGGTTCAGTAAATTTATTCCTGAAACGATAGTGAATTTCCTGAATTTCTCCTATTTCTCTTCCAGTATCAAAATTCCCAAGATAGTGCGCTCTATAAACCTTATTTAGAACGTAAGTATATCTAGGTATTAAGGTCAATGTTATGATTTAAGATATGTAAATGGGGATCCACGTCCATCAATATAATAGACGAAGAAATATTATTAAGTTTATATCATAAAATGATATTAGTAGACCATGGCATTTATGCACTGTGCTAAAAACCTATTAAAATAAAATAAACAAACAGGACAATAAAGTTTGGTAACCTCCGATTTAAATTAACCGACTTACTTGTAAGAATGAAATACAATGTCATTAACTGGCACATGATTTATTTTCATAATCTCTCTGAACTTGTTGTTGTGTTGCGCGTGAGCCTTGCTGGCAGCCATCTTGGCGCAGCGACATTCGACTTTCATATCCTTCGCGAGCGACGTCCAGCGCGCGCGCGACTCTCTGTCGGGGTTCGTGCTGTCCACTACCACGCTTTTACCTTGCTGTGGATGGTAACTAATTATATTGCTAATCATGGTAAGACACCTACTTACCTACCTATTTATATTTATTTATAACACGTTATTATATGTGCAATAATTTGATTGAATTAACTGCTTCCAATATACATATTTATATTTATTAACTAACGTAACTTTTTAATATTTGAAAGTATAGTGTTTATTGACAGATGCATGCAGCGCTATGGCCACCCACTATCTAGGTCTATAAACTTGAAATTTTGAACACATGTACCTTATATGTACCTCTTACCTATATTACAATGTAGGCATCGACTAAGTAAGTGTTTCTTCCAAATTCAACCATTTTAACCAGTGATTCCCAAAGCGGTCCAGGTGGACCCCCGGGTTCCACAGGGGATCTACATTAGATAGATCTAATCTTCAAATGTTTTGACGAGTTTTGGGAGTTTTACGACACTCCAGCGGCTACAGCTTTATAAAGCGCAGGTAAGGCCGCATATGGAGTACTGCTCGCACCTCTGGGCAGGCGCACCCGCTTATCAGCTTGATCCACTTGCTTCGGTGCAAAGGCGGGCCACTCGTATCGTTGACGATCCCATACTCACTGACGGTTTAGAACCTCTCAGCCTTCGGAGAGATATAGGCTCGCTCTGTGTGTTCTACCGTATGTATAATGGGGAGTGTTCGCAAGAACTTTTTGACCTGGTGCCATCATCACCTTTCTACCATCGCACTGCTCGCCGGCGATGTGGAGTTCATCCTCACATCCTCGAGCCGCCTCGATCGTCCACACAACGTTTTAGTCGGGACGTTCTTACTGCGGACCATTAGGATGTGGAATGAACTCCCCGTTACGGTTTTCCCTCAGCGCTACGATATGGGGTTCTTCAAAAAAGGCGTAAATAGAGCTCTACAAGGTCGGCAACACATCGGCAATCCCCCTGGTATTGCAAATGTTCATAGGCGGCGGTGACCACTTACCATCAGGAGGCCCGTCTGCCTGTTTGTCAACCTATTGACATTAAAAAAAAAAAAAAAAAAATGGTAGAAATGTAGCAGCAGGGAGTCCACAGAAACCAGTTTTTTTAAAGTGGTCTACGAGAAAAAAAGTTTGGGAAGCTCTGATTTAAACTAATACCTATTTAACTTTTCACCGCTTCGCTCTTTTCTCGCTGTGATCGTCGTGGTGGCTCCTTTTAAAATATTTAAATATGTATACAAACAAGTCGGCGTTTAGCCAGTAAATGGTTCTTTGGTGTAATACTTCTTCTGATTTTCACTACTTGTGGGTACTTGTGTCGATAATCTATCGAGCAATCGAAATTTACTGACCATAATGTAAATCCGACGTAGGCGGAATGAACTCTTTGTCGGAAAAATCCGACTCAAGCAGTTAAAAGGTAATAAGGGTCATATCACTCAGCAATCAAACTTATGTTTTAACTACACAGCTGAAAAGAAAAACATGTTATTACCAACCTGTAACAGTTTGGTTGCTTCAGCAGCACACTTTTGCCATGAGCCAAGGACATCTCTACAAACAGCAATATATTTATGACTAGATTTCTTTTCAATTTGCTTTGCCAAGAATGATTTGCCACTGCCTGGATATCCAACCAGAACTAGAATCTAAAACAATCAAAATTATTTATAATTATACATTGGAATATTGAACATTATATTATGATTTATTTGTAAATCAGAACATAATAATATGTACCTCTTTTTCTTTGCTTATTAAATTCTCATTGAATGGTCCGGATATTAGCTCTTTTGGAATAAAATCTGGTTTACCCATTGGCACATTAACTATGGAATGTCCAAGGAAAAATTGTTCTGGTGTGTAGAACTTGAGCCCAAGATTTTCAGCCATGAGTTTATCAGCCATAGAATGATCTTTCTTCTTGCCTGGGGCCCATTTCTCTAATCTGCCAGCAGCATCACCACAATAAAAGCTTTCATCCAAATCTATTTCAATGCCATCATTTTTCTGGAATAAAAAAAAGTTTTAGCGATTATGTGATCATTGTGCCATTTCCTATACATAATTTAAAAAATCCACCACCAGTCTGTTCGACCACAATCTCAGCATAGTCAATGATGATGATGCCGAAACTCAAAGCATTCAAAGCCTAAAGGGAACTGGCTCTCAAGTGCAACTACCAGATCACACCTCAGTGAGATAATTTGAACTGTAGGGCGGTAGCTGAACAAGCGGGGACTACAAAGTACCCAACCCCAATGCTATAGTTTCCTCACAAAAGTTTCACTCCACCAAAAGCTCAAGCTCATTGTATGATTAAAACCCCAACCGATTTCACGGCATTTGATATTACCACTGAGTCATCATCACCTTAAAATGTGTATAATACAGGAAAAAAAAATAAACAGTGCAGAAATTTTGACAAATTGAAGTTAAACAAGTTTTATTAAACTCCTTTTTTTATTTTGATATATCTTAGTACAATAAAATAAAGTTATCGGTAACAAAATATGTCTACTTTGATAGATGTTTTTTTTTAAATGGTTGCCACCCTTCTTTAGGGGTGGGGATTGCACCCCTGCTGACATCCACTGCGTTATTGATGTTATTACGATATGAATAGATAGTGTCCATAATTTGCCGATTTCAAGTTGGATATTTTTTTAACAAATGACGGAAAAGTGTCCTATTACTGATACTGGATCACCAAAAAAAAAAACCGCACTAGTTAACATTTTATCCTGTATATGTACACAGTTTCACCTGCATTCCCAGGGTAAAAAGTAGATTATATCCTTGTCCATACCATGGGCTATCTGCATGCCAAATTTCATCATGATCAGTTCAGAGATTTAGGTGTGAACTCTTACAGAGAGACAGAATGACAAGAGTTACTTTCACATTTATAATATTATATTAGTATGGAAGTATGAATCAATTTAACTATTACCTCTTCTGACAAAACTTTCCACATTCCAGTAGCTGGTTTCCTATAAAAACTTTTTCCAGTAGCTATGTACGCCTGAATAGGTACTTTTAATTTCTCTACAACTCCTTCAATTTTCTTTTTAAATTCCTCAATTTTTACCCTTCCATTGCCAATCGCTGCTTGATTAGTTAATATAACAATTTTATATCCTTTATCTAAATGTTCTTTCAGTTTTTGTGAAATGGGAGGGAAGGCTAGTTGCCAATCATTAGTATCTACTGGATGTACTTTACCAGATTTTGTTTTTATTAATGTGCCATCCATGTCAAAAGCTGCTATTTTATTACTTGACTTAACTCCTTTTGAGGTGAACACATACAATGCACTTCTATCAATATCATCCCAAACATCCTCAAAAGTCTCTTTAATACTCATGGATTCTATATTATCAATATCAGATTTCAAGTTTTTCCTTTTTCTAGGTGTAAGCTCATCATCTTCTAATTTTCTTTTGCCTGTACATTTTGGTTTGTCATAACCTTCTGGTGGAGGATCAAACTCAATGACATGGATAAAATGATTCAATAAGACTTCAACTCTTGAGCCATGCCCTATTTTATAAACTTCATCTTTTTTTATTCCAAAACCATCTAAACCAGAGGGATTCACTCCTAATTGTTTTATTTCAACAACACATTCTTCGCAGTCTGCTTTGAGACTTACTGAAAACCAATTTAGAATATAATTAGTAGGCACTATTGTTTTATATCAATAATAATAATAAATACCCTTTCTTGAAGTTCCATATGCCTAGTATTGTTTACAATTCAGTTGGTAAGTAACAATTAAACAGGATGTTCAAATGAAAAAAAGATCTGAAGAAAAAAAATAGACTAGTTTATACTTACTTTGTTGACGAGAACAAGATTGATCTTTGATCTTAGTTATTTTACTACGTCCTATTATTGTTTCTACATTATGGGATAATTTAATTGGTGCATGGGAATCTAGCAAACACCTCAAAAAACATAAACGAGTCATGAAGGCGAGGATTATAACGTAATTTATATTCTATTATGAAAATGTCCGAAACCATTCGATTATTTTATGTTAGATATTTACTTTAATTAGGTACCAACAAACTAACTGATTTCTTTCCTTCATTATTATTTTTTTTTTTTTTTATATGTTGGCGTCACACGGCTTGTGTATTTTGCCATTTTCCAGTTATATAATAAGTTCTAGTCACAATAAATCACTTTCACATAGTCCTCAGTCAGTCACTAGTCCATAAAAGTCATGTTTTAGTACAATGGTGGTTGTATGTACTAAAACTTTACACGGACTTCTTGAGACAACTTGTAAAGTCACGATACACATGATTGATTTCATTTCACTTCACTGGTGCACATGGATTGTTCTTTATTGGATAAAATACCACCGATAATATGCAATAAAACTCAAAATACACGAATTTATGAAAATAAAAATGAAAACGCTATGTCACTCTGCAAGTTCCCGCCAAAAAGTCCTTCCTTCATTATTCTTCATCTACTTCACTTCACTTCTTATTTGAATGGCGCCAGGTGTGTATAATTTACACAATTCCGCCAGTGTCAGGGTTATAGAGGATACACGAAGGAGATTGATCGGTAAAAATAAAATATAACAGTTTATAATTGCCAAATATATCGCTGATGGCCGGTGGTGAATTTACCTAAAACAAATAAGACAACACAATTATCCCAAACCATGTTAATAATATAGTGTTAGAATATAATAAAAGCACAACACAAAAATAGTAATATCACAGTTTAATTTTGTTAATATTAATAAATCGGGACAAAAAGTATACAAACGGAGAATCTACAAGTGACAACAAACATTTCATATTAATAGGACGAGGAATATTGGGGGGTAGGATGTTATAAAGGGGAGATTGTAATTTTGGACAATCAAAAAACAAGTGGTCAGTAGTGCCTTCGTCCATACCGCATTCACACAGAGAGTGGTCCCTCACCCTAATCTTATGTAAGTGTACAGGGGTACAAGCATGACCCAGGCGAAGACGACAGATAACGGATGATGAACTCTTATTTAATTGCCGATATTTAAAAAACCAAGGTTTAGCTGGAATGCTAGGTTGAATGTCACCATAGTATCTTCCTGTTTGATTTTTAGTCAATTGCCATAACCGGTCCCAAGATCCCTCCAAACGAGGTTTAGCAAGCGAACATAGATCCTCAGAAAGAATATGGGAATGTTGAGAAGATCCAGTCAGAATAGCATTTTTAGCGCAGGAGTCGACAGTTTCATTGCCTGGAATACCACAGTGGCCGGGAATCCATGCAACATTCACACTTATCCTACGGAGGAAGCAGTTGAATAACGCCTCTCTAATTTTAAGAATGATAGGAAATTTTGATTTTGATCGAAAAGGGTTAGAAATAATAGACTGGATACAGCTTTGGGAATCAGTGAAGATGACCGAATTATCTAAATTGTGGGAAAGTACGTAATTGATAGCTTCTAATACAGCAATTGATTCTCCTGTAAATACGGATGTTGTTGGAGGACATTTATAACTAAGGATGATTTTAAATTTGGGAATCCAAACAGCGGAACCTACACAGCCCTGATCAGAGGTTTTTGAGGCATCCGTGAATATAGTCAGCCATCCATAAAAAAATTTATTTATTACCTCACTAAATTGTTTTGCAGCCAGTAAGGAATCCTTATCAATCCCAATGTTCAAATATACATCGGGACGAAAAACAAGGGCCTCATAAGGAATTGAGAAGAGGGGATTGAGTTGAAACTGCATAACTGGCTGCGAAAGATTGGAGATTGATGTAAAACTTCGAAGGAGACATGGGATATTGTTGCCGGATAATTGAGAGCTAAAATTTTGGAGGAGTTGCAGTTTATCAGGTAGAGGGTGAGAAGAATTTTGGGATAATTTAAAAAGAAACCTGTCACATAAGTACTGCCTACGAAAATGAAGTGGGGGGTCCACACATTCTACCTGCATAGCATTGATAGGTGAGGATTTCATTGCTCCTAAGATAATGCGTAGACATCTGGATTGAATTTTGGTCAGTTTGACGATACCTGCATTGTTACAATGATCTAAGAGAAATGAGCCATAATCCATATGACTGCGAATAATAGCGTTGTATAAAAGTTTTTGGGTGTAAGGGTGGGCACCCCACCACACGCCAGACAGAGCTCTTAGTACATTGATTCCTTTTTCACATTTCTGGGCAATGTAACTGAAATGAGGAACACCAGTCAATCTAGAGTCTAGTATAACACCCAAAAATTTTACCTGCTCCCTTACAGGGATTTCTTCGTTGTTGTGAGTAATATTAATTAATGGAATTATCCTTTTCCTCGTAAAGATCACAGCACAGCTTTTAGCAACAGACAAAGATAATCCATGATCCGATAACCAGTCCCCTAAGTACTTAAGAGCAGTGTTGAGCTTACGAGCAGCTTCTATACCAGAATGAGATGAAGAATATAGTGCTAGATCATCAGCATATTGAAGTACCTGACAGAAATTATTAACTGATCGCTCGAGATCATATGTGTAAAGGTTATATAATAAGGGACTGAGTACCGAACCTTGAGGAAGGCCTCTCCAGATAACCCTGGGAGGTAGGGAGCCTTTCGGAGTTCTGATTATGACGGTTCTAGCCATCAAGTGATTGCAGATGAACCTAACCATCTTCTCTGGGACACTCAGCTGTAGAAGTTTATTCCTGAGAACCGGAAGAAGGACATGATCATAAGCAGATGATATATCCAAAAAGACTCCTATAAGGTATTCTTTCCTACTAAAAGCTAATTGTATGTCTGTTGTTAATAAACTGAGATTATCCATGGTGCTCATGCCTTTTCTGAACCCAAATTGACTCTTGGCTAGAATACCTCTGCTCTCCAACAGCCACTCCAATCGATTCCGTAGTAAATGTTCCATAACTTTCGCAAAAATAGAGGACAAAGCAATAGGTCTTCTTGAATTTGGATCTGAAGGGTCCTTTCCTGGTTTAAGTAGGGGGATGACTATTTGCGTTTTCCATGGTTCTGGGACTATGCCTTGATCAAAAAAATCATTTAAGAGGGTAAGAAAAGTTGTTTTTGCTTTGTCATTAGCCTTACATAGAAACGAGTAAGGAGCTCCGTCTATTCCTGGCGAGGAGTCCACTAAACCATCAAGGGCCCTATGAAGCTCATTAAATGAAAATGGAGAGTCCATTCTATCATGCGAAATCATAGAGGAAGGAAGATTGGGAAGTGAGTCAATAAATGGGACGGAAGCTGGGGCTAGTTTGTTTGCAAATGAGTCAATCCATAAATCAGGGTCATTTGTGGATAAGTTATCAGCTACTAGAGATCCTCGAAATCTCTTAATCTGTTTCCAAACTATAGAAGGGGAGTACGTGGAGACAATGATTCACAAAAGGCAAACCATCCCTGCCTTTTTCGTGATGACAACAGCCTCCGTGCACGGGCTGCTATATGCTGGTAAGACAGGTAATTTTCTATCGACATTGAATTATTGTACGTTTTCTCAGCTTCATTTCTTTCGTTTACAATCGCCGTACACTCAGAATTCCACCAAGGAGGAGATATTTTAAATGCTTTTTTCTTTTTCAGAGGAATATGATCATCTGCAGCAGACAAAATAGTTTCAACAAATTTATCATATACTCTTAGGGGATTTTCACTACCTAGAGAAGAGAGAGAATCTAGCCTGTTATCCAACGTTGTAGCATAAGCCAACCAATCTGCTTTAGATAGTCTATATTTAAGAAGGGGAGAGGGAGAAGGATTTTGACTAGAAGACTGAGGAGGAAAAGAAATAATGATAGGGAAATGATCACTACCATATGAGCAATCCGTAATATTCCACGAAAGAAGTGAAGATGGAATAGAAGAGCAAAAAGTGAGATCCACTACACTTTTTGGATCCTGGGAGGGAAGAACTCTTCGAGTAGGAGAGCCATCATTAAGTACACAGAGGTTGTTGTCATCCAGTATGTCTAAAATAATTGAAGAAAAACTGTCACAATGGCTTGAACCCCATGAAACATGGTGAGAGTTAAAGTCTCCCATCACAATTACTGGAGGAGGAAGGGAAGCAATGATGGAGTGTAGTTCTGGACCAAGGGAAGGATGAGGATGAGGAATATAAATTGATAAAAAGGTTGTATTTAACGTTCTAACTGCTACTGCATTGATGTTGCTACTGTGAGTTGGGATAGTAATTTGTGAATAGGTATGAGATCGCCTTATCAATAAGGCAGATCCAGCATACCCATCATCTCTATCATCACGCAAACAGACATACCCTGAAACCCTAAAAGGAGATCCAGGGACTAGCTGAAATGTCCAAGGCCTTCTTGAACTACTTGTAAAATTATAAATAAAAGCTCTTGCACGCTATTTAATATGTTTTTATTAAATTTTACCTTACACAGGAAAATAGTCAATGATGCAATTCCAACGCCATGTTGCAGAGAGAGTCTATCTTGCCATAGACTATAAAGCATCTCTATTAACAATAATTTAAGAGCTCTACACACTATCATTATACATCTCAAATACTCCCCCTTAAAGATTTAGACGCTCTGGAGGTTTAATATTTCTTTTAGAACATCTTAATTTAGTTTGCTGAACATTTTGATCATTACATTTGACATTGCTAGGTTTAGGACTATTTGAAACAATTGGTGCTTGAACACTTTCCTCACTATAACTAGGACTCTTTAAAACTATTGGAACTTCCTTTTCAATTACAATATCAGGTGAAGTTTCCAATGGCACATTAACAATATTATTTGATGAACTTAAATTCTCATTACTATGTGACTTGTAATCTACAAATTCCTCATTTACCTTTAAATTATCATCTTGAGGCAATGAACTAATTATTTGATCAAGATGTCTTTTCCATATTAAATTATCACCAATAACTCTACACAAAAATGTCCTCTGTCCTAAAATCTCATCAATTACACATTTTACAAATTGTTTTTTATTTGGATTTCTATAATCCCTACAATAAACCACATCTCCTTCCTCATATCTTCCCTCCTTTATATTTTCATTATGTTTTTTAATATTATTACTGTTAATTACTTTATTTGACAACAAATCTAATCTAGTTCTTAATTTTCTTTGAAACATTAATTCAGATGGTGAAACACCTGTAATTACATGAACTGAGTTTCTATAGTGAAAGAGATATCTATACATTAATGTTTCAAAAGTTACATTTGTATTATTTAAATCTTTTAATGACTTTAACATATTAGTTTTAAAACTCTTAACCGCATTCTCCGCAAAGCCATTAGTGGCTGGGTGGAATGGTGGTGATGTTTGATGTTTAATGCCATTTTTAGCTAAGAATTCTGAGAACTCATGTGAAACAAATTGCATGGCATTATCAGTAACAACAATTTTAGGCAATCCAAACCTACTAAAACACTCTCTAAACTTTTCAATGGTAGATTTAGAGTCAGTATTTTTCATAATAAATGCCTCTGGCCACTTAGAATAAGAATCAATAATAATTAAAATATTTTTACCATTAATTGGTCCTAAAAAGTCTGCATGAATCCTTTCATAAGGAAAATATGTTTTAGGCCATGAAATAACATTAGATTTTTTTGGTTCTGGACGTGCTTGCATACAAATATTACAATTTTTAACAAAAGATTCTATAGCATTGTCCATATTAGGCCACCAAAAATAAGATCTAGCATTATTTTTCATTTTAACAATGCCTTCATGTGTAGCATGAAGCTCTTTTAATAACATATTTTGTAACTTAGTAGGAATTATAACTCTATATCCCCACATAATAACTCCTTTTTCAATATATAGCTCATCTTTCTTATTCCAAAATGATTTTAAATTATTATTTTCTAAGGTATTTGGAAAACCATATCTAATCATATTAAACAAAGAACTCAAAATAACATCTTTTCTTGTTTCCGATCTAACCATATTCAAATCTATAGCATTTTGGTTTTGTACAAAATTAATATAATCATATTGTTTGTCTAAACACTCATTATTATCTATTATTTTGTTCTTTAACGGTAATCTGGACATGCAATCAGCATTAACATTTTCTGAGCCTTTTACATAATGAAAAGTATAGTCAAAACCAGCTAAGTACAATGACCATCTTTGCAGCCTGCCTGCCGCCATTTGAGGTAAACTTTTATTTTCCCCAAACAAAGCTTTTAATGGTTTATGATCTGAACATAATTGAAACTTGGTTCCCACTAAATATTGATATAATTTTTGTACAGACCAGTATATAGCTAAAGCTTCTTTATGTATCATTGAGTACCCTTTTTCAGCTTTACTATAAACTCTAGAAACAAAAGTGATCGGTTTCTCTGATCCGTCTTCTAGTACATGTGATAGAACTGCCCCTATACCATTCTGAGATGCATCACATGCTAATCTTAAAGGTAACTTCCTATTAAAATGAACTAAAATGTTGTCTGAAACAATATCCTTTTTAATACTATTAAAACTTTGTTGACATTTATCTGACCATTTAAATTGAACATTCTTTTGTAACAAATCATATATAGGCTTTAATTTTACTGATAGCTGTGGGACAAATTTAGAGTAATAGTTAACCATGCCAATCCATGACCTCACTTCTGTGACACTTTGAGGTGGTGGTGCATCTGTAATAGCAGATAAACGAGTTTTATCTTTTTTTAATCCCTCCTTAGAAATAATATGCCCTAAATAACACACCTCCTTTTGAAAAAATAAACATTTCTTCTTATTTAAACGAATACCAGCTACCTGAAACCTACGTAACACTTCTTTTAAGTTATCTAAGTGCTCAATATCGGTCGAGCCTGTAATTACCACATCGTCGATGTAATTTACAACTCCTTTGGCACCTAAAAGGATTTTTTCAAGCTTAGCCTGGAAAATCTGACTTGCTGGTTTAGTACCATAAGGTAACCTTTTAATTTTAAAGATTCCTTTTGGTGTTGACCAAGCCAATAACTCTTGCGTATCCGGGTGTAATTTCAATTGATTAAAAGCATTTTTTAAGTCGAGTTTTGAAAACTTTTGACCTCCCTGTAATGCAGTGAAAATGTCCTCAATTCGAGGTACAGGATGATTAAAATTCTTTAAGTACTTGTTGACCGTTATTTTATAATTGGCACATAATCTTAAAGTTTCTCCATCTTCTCTTAAGACTGGAACTAATGGTGTACCCCATTTAGCGTTTTCCACCTTTTCTATAACACCTTCTCTCTCTAATTTTTTTAATTCTAAATCAACTTTATTTTTAAACGCATATGGTATGGGTGAGGGCTTATGAAAAATTGGAATGCAATTTTCTTCTATTTCTAATTTAATTTCTTCATCTTTAATAACACCTAACTCATTCTTAAAAACATCTTCAAATTCTTTTAAAATAGTTTCCAACTTGTTTTCAACACTATCAGATAGACTATGAATTGTAGAAAAATCTTTAATTTCTAAATTGAATTTTTTTATCAAGTCTCTCCCCAGTAAACATCTAACACCTTGTTTTACCACTAAAATATCACAATTTAACTCTTTATAATTTAATTTTAATTTGGCTTTCAATACACCTATTGGTTTTAATATTTCCCCAGTAAAAGTTTTTAACTCAATTTGTGTTGGTTCTAATATCATATTAATAAAATTATTCTTATACACCTCTTCTGTCAAGCATGAAATTGCCGCACCAGTATCTACTTCCATTTTAATCATTTTATTATTGATGTTACAAGTTATAATAAACGGTGAAATAAAATTTAAATAACTATCATCTGTTAATGAAAATAAATCTACCGTTTCACAGTTATCCTTAATATCTACACTATTAATGGGTTTAAACTTACAAACAGTTGCCAAATGACCAATTTTATTACATTTCTTACACTTGTATTCTTTATACTTACATTTACTAAAATTATGGTCTGGCTTACCACAATGTATGCATATTAATTTCTTATCGGGCTGTTTATTACACTTCTGTTGCTTATCATTACCCTTATACTTACTATTCAGTTTATGAACACTTATCTTCTCTGTCAAAGCCGCTTCTTTATTCAATGCAATATCCAATAAGTTTGAAACACTTTTGGTAATACTCTCTTCACAGAGTCTTTCCTGAATAGGTCCTGGACGGAGCCCTGTAACGAATTTATCTTTAATACGGTCCTCCACCGTTGCACCGAAGTTGCAGTCTGTCACCGCCTCTCGTACTCTTTCATACCACTTCGAAATATTTTCACCTTCATTCTGCATCAATTTGTCAAAACATATTCTTTTGCGAAAGTGAGAAATTCTAGGTTGAAAGCGAAGCTTCAATAGTTGCTCTAATTCTTCGTAATTTTTCTCTTTTGGTAATGCCGGATGACAAAGATTTTTCAATATTTTGTACACATTTTCAGAAATCGAAATTAACAAAGTTGCCACTTGTTTATTTGGCGCTATGGTATTAGCAGCAAAATATTGTTCTAATCTCTCTAAGAAACAATTAATATCTTCATTCTCCATGAATGGTTTCAACGTAGCGTTCCCGGTACCGGCCATTGTAAAACGTTTTCTTTCTTTAATCTTTACTTTGTACTCGTCGCCATTTGAAATGTCCAAGGCCTTCTTGAACTACTTGTAAAATTATAAATAAAAGCTCTTGCACGCTATTTAATATGTTTTTATTAAATTTTACCTTACACAGGAAAATAGTCAATGATGCAATTCCAACGCCATGTTGCAGAGAGAGTCTATCTTGCCATAGACTATAAAGCATCTCTATTAACAATAATTTAAGAGCTCTACACACTATCATTATACATCTCACTAGCCATGTTTCCGAGATGGCAATAACAGTAGGAGAAAATTTTGAAATTAAATGGATAAGTTCATGCTTTTTATTTTTTTCTTTTTATTCTTCATCTAAACATAAAACCTTTGACTAATGATATATCCAGACGGAGCTACGAAGCTGTTTACGCGTCGATAAAATAAGCCCCTAACTGTTAGGGGCTTAATCATTTTCCCGTCTTCAGTGTCAGTCGAGACGTCACTGGGACACAACCAAATTCACCAAAATTGTATTGTTTCAAAATGTCGTTTTGTGTGATAAAAGTGTATAAAAACTACATGGGTCGATCTAGACCAACGAAAAAACTCACCTATCATCGGTAAGTAACAATATTTCCTATTAGTTTCTGCAATATAAGCCATTGAAATGTTTCGACAATAAATATTTTGAGTAAGCGCCATTTTTTATGTGTTGCCTGTGCTGCCAGTTTATGAACTCAAAACTCCCATGGTAATATCAGTCAATAGTTAAATACGAGTATGTAGATACTGATATAAATCAAAAGCGACGGTGGACAAGTCGAATTTTTGAGTGGAAAGTCGAATGTTTTTTTTTTAATACTAATGACGATTATGTCATGTAAGATAAGTAGTCGCTTCAGTAATGAAAAAATCAAAATGGGTATTAATTTAAGATTTTCCTCGAGCTAATTACGAATATCATTTTGAATTTCAAGATGGCGGACCTATTTTTTTTAAGTTGACGTGTTTGTCGTTTTCGGTTTTTCCATCATAGTCAGTGATGTATATAACCATGGATGCGGTCACCGGAACATTTTGTAAAATACTTCTTCATACAAGTAAACTGTACAGCCATCTGTTTAAAATCATTTGAACTACGTAGTGCCGCGTTGCATAGGCGTACGATGTAAACTTGTATATGTGCGTACCATGCACATTTTGTTTATTACATTTTTATTTAAGTCGGATATTACTAAATTAAAAAAATAAGGTTATTCGACACGCGTGTATGTAATATTATTGGAATTGCAAAATATTCACAATTTAAAATAGTGTCCGCCATATTGAACTATTTAGTTATTGGTCCGATTGCTCTCAAAATTGATATTTGGGAGACTCTTGGACCATATAACATGAATCTTTGCTCAAAATTGAAAAAAAGTGGCCGCCATTTTGAACTATTTAGTTATTGGTCCGATTGCTCTCAAAATTGATATTTGAGAGGCCTTTGGAACATAAACCATGAATCTTATCTCGAAATTCAAAAAAGTGGCCGCCATGTTGAACTATTTAGTTATTGGTCCGATTGCTCTCAAAATTGATATTTGGGAGACTCTTGGACCAAATAACATGAATCTTTGCTCAAAATTCAAAAAAGTGGCCGCCATATTGAACTATTTTGTTATTGGTCCGATTGCTCTCAAAATTGAGATTTGAGAGACCCTTGGACCATATAACATAAATTTTTACTCAAAATTGAAAAAAATTGTCGCCATATTGAACTATTTAGTTACTGATCCGATTGCTCTCAAAATTGATATTTGAGAGACCCTTGGACCATATAACGAGAACCTATGCTAAAAATTAAAAAATGTGGCCGCCATTTTGAACTATTTATTTATTGGTCCGATTGCTCTCAAAATTGATATTTGGGACAGTTTTGGACCATATAACATAAATCTTTGCTCAAAATTGAAAAAAGTGTCCGCCATTTTGAACTATTTAGTTATTGGTCCGATTGCTTTCAAAATTCATATTTGAGAGAGCAATCAGACCAGTAATGAAATAGTTCAAAATGGCGGACACTTTTTTCAATTTTGAGCAAAGATTTATGTTATATGGTCCAAAACTGTCCCAAATATCAATTTTGAGAGCAATCGGACCAGTAAGTAAATAGTTCAATATGGCGGACACTTTTTTATTTTTAGCATGGATTCACGTTATATGGTCCAAGGGTCTCATAAATATAAATTTTGAGAGCAATCGGACCAGTAACTAAATAGTTCAATATGGCGGCAATTTTTTTTCAATTTTGAGTAAAAATTTATGTTATATGGTCCAAGGGCCTCTCAAATATCAATTTTGAGAGCAATCGGACCAATAACTAAATAGTTCAATATGGCGGATACTATTTTAAATTGTGAATATGTTGCAATTCCAATAATATTACATACACGCGTGTCGAATAACCTTTTTTTAATTTTGTAATAACTGACTTAAATAATAAGACTTTTTTTACAGAATACCAATTGATCCAATTTTAAGAAGCCAATGGATAGATATAATTCGGAGAAGCCGTAGTGAAGATCTCTGGACCTAGCCAAAAAAAATATTTGACTTGATTTAACTCGATTTGCTTGTTTTGACTCAATTTCACTTGATTTCTCTCGGTTTGACTGGATTTGCTTGATTTGACTTGGTTTGACTCGGATTAACTCGATTTGACTCGGGTTGACTCAATTTGACTGGATTTGACTCGATTTGACTTATTGACTCGATTTCACTCGGTTTGACTCGATTTGACTGGATTTGACTAGATTTGCTTGATTTGACTTGGTTTGACTCGATTTGACTCGGTTTGACCCTGTTTGACTCGATTGGACTCGGTTTGACTCGATTTGACTTGATTTGACTCGATTTGACTCGATGTGACTTGATTTGGCTTAATGGCGATGATAGCTCAGTGGTAGTGACGTCGGATACCGAGATGAAGGTCCCGGGTTCGAATCCTACAATGAGCTTGAGCTTTCGGTGAAGGAAAACATCGTGAGGAAACCATAGCACGGTGGTAGGGTACTTTGTAGTACCCGCCTGGCTGGCTACCACCCTCAAGTTGAAAATCTGTCGCCAAGCACCTTTCGGTGTGTTCCGATAGCTGCACTTGAGAGCCAGTTCCTTCTAGGCTTTGTGTGATTAACACCTTCGGCCGCATCATCACTTACCATGGTGAGATTGCAGTCAAACACAGGCCTACAAACAGTAAAAAAAAAAAAAAAATTGACTTGATTTGAAACGTCAACGCAAATAATTACTGTTCGTTGACATCAAAGTAAAAATAATAAGTATTAATTTATATCGGCGCCATTAATCTTATTCTTATTATCATGTATTATCCCGATTCCACTTTTATTTTCGGAGTTTAAAAAGATATCGACACCGTAATATATTTTTCCCCATTTTCTTGGATTTTTTTCAAGAACTGGTAACTGGTATAAACGTCACTATGACAAGCAGAATGACGTAACGCGAGGATAAGATGTAGCAAAGTTGGCCACTTTTTAAAAGTCATGTAGTATGGGGATACTCTTTCTAGACATATATATTTTCTAAGCATAAAACATCACTCACACTCACAGACTAGAGGTGGGTAGCTATTCTAATAACTAGCCAAAATATTCACAAAATAGCCACGGCTATGTTATCTGTCAACACGATAATTGGCTATTGGCTACTGGATGGCTACTGGCTACTGGCTAGCTAGAAAGAATGAGGAGTTTTCTTACCTGTCTAACTGTTGATAATTCGAACCAATTTGAACCTTAAGTGCACGATTTGACAGGTATTTTGACCATAGAGGTATCATAAGAAATCCTCCTCATTACGAGAAGTTTACGTCACACCCAGCGGGTAGCCGCCTAGCCGCCACAGGTCACTAGCCGCCACTACCGGGTAGCTGACCGGCTAGCCAAAGCCATTCTAGCCGCCACTAGCCGGCAGATGGCCGGCTAGCCAAAGCCAATCTAGCCGAGTAGCCGGTAGCTGTGTGTGCGTGCGCTTACTGCGAAACTGAGTAGTAGTGCGAGTCCCGAAAGTGTAAAAATCGAGTGCATGTCGTTATTATTATTTCGAATTAAAACGAATCCCACCAAAAACATTTTTATGTAAAATGTTGCCGCCAAGACATACTTTTTTTTTTTTTTTTATACCACTAAGGTGGCAAACAAGCATACGGCCCGCCTGATGGTAAGCGGTTACCGTAGCCTATGGACGCTTGCAACACCAGGGGTATCACTCGCGCGTTGCCGACCCTGAAGAAACCTCTTCACACCCTTCTTGAAGAACCCCATGCTGTACTCCTTTGGGAAAACCACGGCGGGGAGCTCATTCCACAATCTGAGCGTCCGCGGAAGAAAACTCCTTTGAGCCCGCACAGTTCGAAACAATTCTGGTTTCAATGTGTGAGGATGGATTCCCCGTCGATGGCGAGAGTTGCGATGGTAGAAGGTAGCCGTGGGCATCAAGTCGAACAATTCCTTGGAACACTCCCCGTTGTACAAGCGGTAGAACACACATAAGGAGGCAAAGTCTCTCCTCAGACTGAGGGGCTCTAAACCGTTTGTGAGCTCGGGATCGTCGACAATTCTAGCGGCACGTCGCTGAACCGAGTCTAAAGGCCCAAGCTGGTATCCAGGTGCCCCCGCCCACATGTGACAACAGTACTCCATATGAGGCCGGACTTGCGACTTATAAAGTTGCAGCCTTTGCCCCGATGTGAAGTACTGCCTCGCTCTGTTGAGCACTCCAAGCTTTTTGGATGCCAGCTTAACCTTGTCTTCCAAGTGACTTCGGAACAAAACGTCGCTAGAAATGTCAACGCCAAGGATCCCGATGCTTTGACTGATTTATTTATTTATTTATTACGAAATCAACAGCGATACATTAGTGAAAAATTACTTAAAAATGAATAAAATGCACGGCCAATAATAGATTTCCATTATAACATTAATAAAAGGTTGCTCGATAGACACAATTAATTACAAAAAACAATAAACAAACATTAAAATAAGCCTAAATTATGAACTACAACAAATACTTTGTGAGTGTATCTACCTACTGTGTGGGGTGTGTGTGTGTGTGTGTGTGTGTGTGTGTGTGTGTGTGTGTGTGTGTGTGTGTGTTTGTGTGTATGTATGTGTTTTGGGGAAAGGGAGAAGTGATGGGGAAAGGATACACCAAAGAATTAAGGAATTTTTTTTTGTGCAAGGGCTTGTATGATATCCGCTTTATATACTGTTCTAGACTGATGTTCAAGGAAGTGTTCTGGAATTGTGGAGCCACAGACCATGGGGTTTTCTTAGCGGTGAACGCGCAGGCTTGAGTCTTGGTGGGGTTGAAATGGACTAGGTTTAGTCGACCCCAATCGGAGACACTAGTTAGTGTACTCTCGATTTCAGACACCAGCCGTTCGCGGCTTTCCTCCACCTCGGAACGAGGGATATTTGCACGGCCCGCGTATTGAGCGTCCCCTGTACTGTCGTTCGCATAGCAATGAATGCCGTCAATAGACAGCATATCATTGATATGCAGAAGGAATAGTGTTGGGGACAGCACAGAGCCTTGCGGGATGCCGGCATTTATGTCCATGCTATTGGAGCAGCTACCGTCGACGACGGCTCTTATGCATCTGCTGGACAGAAAGCTGGCAACCCATTTGCATAATCCCTCGGGAAGCCCGTATGCTGGTAACTTCGTGAGAAGACCCCTGTGCCAGACCCGATCGAACGCCTTCACCACATCTAGGCTTACTGCCAATGCCTCACCTTGACTCTCGATGGCGAGTGACCAACGGTGCGTGAGATACACAAGGAGGTCACCAGCTGAGTGACTTTGGCGGAAGCCATATTGTCGGTCGCTCAACAACTCGTGATCCTCCAGGTATCTCAAAAGCTGCGTGTTGATCACACGCTCCATGACTTTGGAGAGAAGGGAGGTGATGGCGATAGGCCTGTAATTCGCCGGGTCTGATCTGTCGCCCTTTTTGGGTACTGGATGCACGTGGGCAGTTTTCCACGAAGACGGGACTTCCTTTTTGGTGTAGGAAAGTGCAAAAAGACGCGTCAATACTGGACACAATTCAGGAGCACACCGCTTCAGCACCACTGCCGGTATGCCGTCTGGCCCACTCGACTTATGGATGTCCAGAGAAAGCAATTCCCGCCGGACCTCCCGTTGGGTAATGCTTATCTCTGGCATGGAGCTGGCACACTGCGGGATGGTAGGCGGTGTAGCGCCCCCATCATCCAAAGTCGAGTTCAAGGCAAAGAGAGAGCCTAAAACATCAGCTTTCTCCTTAGCACTATGGGCCAAGTTTCCGTCCGGCTTACGGAGTGGTGGCAAGGACGACTGGCAAAAGTTCCCTTCAGCAGCTTTGGCAAGAGACCAAAAAGCGCGACTCCCGGAGGGAAGGCTAGTTAGCCTCTCACCAATTCTGCCGACGAAATCGAACTTAGCCCTGGCAATCATTCGCTTACTGGATCTCGAGACAGCGTTAAATTTGCGTTTCGCATCAGAGATGTTAGGGTCCTGATTAGTACGGGCCGTGGTCCAAGCCTCATACAAAGTCTGCTTATTTTGTCTAGCTTCTTTGCAGGGCCGATTAAACCACGGTCGTTTCTTCACCCCTGCAGCCACTAACGGGTTTGGGATATAACATTCCATACCCGCCAGTATCGCCTCAGCGACGGCAACTGCACAGGTGTCAGGATCATCTGATGCGAAGCAAAGCTGCCTCCACGGGTACGATGCGTAGAATTCACGCAATCCATCCCAGTCTGCTGACTTATAGTGCCACACGCGACGTCGCCCGGGTGACCGGAGCGAAACGGGCCGCGCACAAGGCACCTGCGTCCGGACGAGACAGTAGTCCGATGAGCCGAGTGGCGCATCCACTGTCACTGCATAGCTGTCCGGTCGCGTAGTCAGCAGAAGGTCCAGTAAGGAGCTAGTATGGCTCTCAATATCTGGGATTCTCGTAGGAGAAAGGACCAGTTGTGAGAAGCCATAGGCCAGGGCAAAGTCGTGAGCAGTCTTCCCCGCGAAGTCGGTGATCCGAGAACCAAGCCACTCAACGTGGTGAGCGTTAAAGTCTCCTAGAACCACCAACTCCGCAGAAGGATACTGCTCAAGTACTATGCCAGTCGCCAATTGCAGGTGCTCAAATAACCGAATCGTGTCCACGTCACCGCTGTGGGATCTGTAAAAGCACGCGTAAATTCGGGTGTGACCGCTGTCGCGACTCGGGTCGCGAAAACGTACCGATTAATCGGTTGTAAATGTAGAAACATAAGTACGAATGAATAATCCGAGACTGGCAACACTTTGTCGTTCGTAGCCATTTTGTTAGTTTTAAAGTGAGTGAAAGAAGCCGTTGCGAGGGGGGACAGGAGAAGTTGCCGTAAGTGTTTCAATTCCTTATTAAAGATAAAACTTATTTGAATTATGGATTGTGATGTTAATTGTCGATTGATTGAGGTAGGACTTTGGTGAAAATATGCTAAGATTCCTCAGATAATTTAAGATGACATGTGAGGGACAAAGTAAGGGTTTCTCGTGGTTGGTTTTATTGTTAAGTGTTGTTTGCCTATACTGATACTACCGTTGAATGAGATGATAAAGCGAAGCCTATGAGATAAATATAGATAGGATGTTAGAACAGTTAGATGAGACTTAGCAGATTTGTAGGGAGCTCCCATAATGTAATATAAGAATGTTAGGAGCTGCCCCCCCTGTAAGGGGATGTTAGGAGCCACCCCGAGGGGTGTAGGGAGGGTTCAACCTGGTTTAGGATCTGTTCGAACCGGCAGACAAGGTTGTACCCCCGGAGGGACTGTTAGGTAGGTGGGATCAACCTGTTATAGGATCTGACTGAGCCGGCAGACAAGGTGGTACCTCATAGGAACAGGGGGTTCAACCTGTTGTAGGATCTGACTGAGCCGGCAGACAAGGTGATACCCCGTAGGGAACATAGGGGGTCCAACTTGCTGTAGGATCTGACCGAGCAAGGCAGACAAGGTTGTGCCCTCGTAGGGAACTAATGGTCGAACCGATGTGGTCGATTATGGCAAGTCTGGATCTAGCCCGGTCTGTCTCCCATGTGGATATTAGGTAGGGCGTAACCCAGCTCTGGGGAGTCTGGATCGATCTAGCACAGGCTGGTATGTTATTTGTGAACTTTGAGCACCCCAATGGGTGAGACTAGATCGATCTAGCATATGACAGTGGTCATACAATGATGATGGCAAAGGCCATATTTAATGCTATTGTGTTTACAATAGGATAGGATGCTATTGTGTTTACAATAGAATAGGGTGCTATTGTGTTTACAATAAGATAGGGTGCTATTGTGTTTACAATGGGATAGGGTGCTATTGTGTTTACAATAGGATGGGATCCTACTATGGATAATCCCCCGCAAAGCTATTGTGTTGACAATAGTCTGGGATCCTACTATGGGTAATTCCCCACAATACTATTGTGTTGACAATAGTCTAGGATCCTACTATGGATAATTCTCCACAATGCAGTATTAAGTAAAGAAAGTATTGAGTAGAGGCAATAAACTGATGTTTAGAGTAATCATGTAGGGGCTAGTATCAGTAATGACTATATGCAGCATTTGATAGTGAGACTTGAATGAAATGGGTAGGAAATACTTACGGGGTAGGGTCTGGAGGATGTCTCTGACGTCATCCCGACCCGTGTGGCGCTGGGCGGACGCTGTGTCACATGTGACACAGTGTCTGCCCGGCTTACCTTATACTTACAGATGTTATCACTGGTAGAGAAGTGAAGCGGATGATATTTGAGTTTGTAATCAGCCAGGGACAGTAAACTAAGAACGACGGGTCTGCACACTTATTCTGAGGGTGAGTGAATTCTTGGTCAGTTGTACTCTCAGTTAATACTAATTTTTAATTTATTCGCGGTGTGCCTGTTGTTGTGCCCCGTGCGATGCGGCCTATCATTTGGTAGGTTGTATTCGTATGTGTGTGCTTCACCGGGCTAAATATATTCCCCATATGATTATATCTATATAGTCATATATATGCATATATACACAGCGCATCCTCAATGATGCTGTGTGATGATATAGTAAAGTGCACTTCGCGACAACCGCCGTGGTCTACGCGCGCCCACAAAACTGACAGGTCCCGGTCTTCAAGGCCATGAAGACGTCGACAACAAATATCCTCCCTGACGTACATACATACCCCGGCACGGCGCATAAAGTTGTGCTCCAACTTGTACCCGGGGTAGTGTAGATATGATGTATCATCAGGGGAGGATATTTGCGTCTCAGTAAGGAATAACAGGGTCGGCTGTGCAGTCTCAAGGTGTTGGTGTACTGCACTGAGGTTAGAGTGAATTCCCCTTATGGTGCAGAAGTCCACAGAAAATGTGGACGGGGTAGCCGCTGACAAACATCTTTTCCTTTTATTTTTCTTGGCCATTTTAAGAGATGAAGAGAGGTTTGAGAGAAGTCGCTGTGCGGGCAGAGGAAGGGACAAGGCGCAGTGTCATTTCACCGGAGTGCTGTACAGGTGATGTGGTTTGCTGGTGCGGCAGCCGGAAGGGCCCCCGGTCCCCCCCTGACACAGTCGGCCGAGTCCACTCCGGTCTCCTCCTCCGGCACGACCAACTGCACCAGGGATTTTGCGCAGGCGGCGGGCCAGCCTCCCAGGGCGGAGATTAGGTGCTCCCTGGGTTCGGGACCCCTACAACCTGCGGGCGGCCAGCGGGCAGCCGTTTCACCGGGTCTCCCTGACCGCCGTAACAATATGCCACGCCTGCACAGTCCTACGGCCGTTCTACACCGCTGGTCCCCACACACTGCCAGCACAGCGCCTCCTCATGGAGCTCTGGCGACCTTACTCACCGCAGGAACACAACAACACATTAAAATGATGTTATTTGGCTGCGATCTTCTGTAAGGTGGAGGTACTTCCCCAGTTGGGCTGGTCCGAATTTTGAACAGGAAATTAAACCCGTTTGCCCTACCTATCTTATATATATATCATATGGCACGTACTGTCAAATAGTTATCAGATCTCTTGTAGAGCCAAGCTTATAACTCTACATGCACTTACTCTATAAGCCCTAACTTCACAAACTCTACACACCGTAGTCAAAATATGTGGCTTGGCCGTTTCGCTACCGTCACATGGGAGTAAGGTGAAAAATTTATTCACTGTTCATAACTTTTTTGTTATTCAATAGTTCTTGTAGTATTGAAACGGCCAAGCCACATATTTTAACTACGGTGTGTAGAGTTTGTGAAGTTAGGGCTTATAGAGTAAGTGCATGTAGAGTTATAAGTTTGGCTCTACAAGAGATCTGATAACTATTTGACAGTACGTGCCATATGTATGTCTTGGCGGCAACATTTTACATAAAAATGTTTTTGGTGGGATTTCACTTCTTTTTGTAATTAGCTTATGTTTTTTTTTGTTGGAAATTTCCAAGTTTTATAATTTTTTTGTTGTTTGTGTACTAATACAAGCTTACATACCAAATTTCAGCTTTCTAGGACATCAGGAAGTACCCTATGAGTTTTGATGATCATCAGTGAGTCAGTGACGAAATCGGGGTTTTTCAGATATCAATAAAATCTAAAGTATAAGAGCTATGTTATTGAAACTTAATATGTTTAATAAGTTTACTATTGACATCATGTTCTGAGAATTTTGTTTATCTGGTATAATCCAAACCCAAGTTATGAGGGTTCAAAAAAACGACGAAGCTCTTCGAGAAAAGGTAGGTAGTGCCCTTTCGCTTCGCTTGGCTGTCTTGGCGGGGGGCACTTCCGTGCCCCCAGATTCAAACCTATTTTTTAATTTAAATTTAACTTCAATTAGTCTGTAATTGGGTTTAAATAAATCGTTTTAATCATGTGAAGCAGCGCGACATCTATGGTTTAGTTGCCTACAACTAAAGACTGAGTCTATGTACTGTGAAAACTTTTAGTTCATATCCATATATAAAGATGACGTTATTGTTGATTTTCGATGTTTTTATTAGTAATACGTATCACCTATGAGAGATAGTCGTTTCTTTTCAAAAGAGTATACAATAAAAAATTAAGTAAATAAAAAAAATATCATTACATTAATTTATTACATTATCATCTAGACTAGACTTGTTGCAGCGGTGAGGATCGAACTCGGATCGCAGTTGAACGTTATTCAACTAGCTAAGCCGCCACCGCTCTAGCCAAATAGCCAAAATAGCTGACTAGCTAGCTGGCTTTTACACCACATATAGCCGGCTAGCTAAGATATTGAAATTTCGGCTAGTTACCCATCGCTAATAGAGGTGGGTAGCTATTCTAATAACTAGCCAAAAAACGGCTAGTCACAAAATAGCCACGGCTATGTTATCTGTCTGTACAGTGGCTACAGGATGGCTACTGGCTACTCGCTAGCTCGAAAGAATGAGGAGTTTTCTTACCTGCCTAACTGTTGATAATTCAAACCAATTTGAACCTTAAGTGTACGTATTGACAAGTATTTTGACCATAGAGGTATCATAAGAAATTCTCCTCATTACGAGAAGTTTACGTCACACAGCGGGTAGCCGTCTAGCCGCCACAGGTCACTAGCCGCCACTAGCTGGCCGGCTAGCCAAAGCCATTCTAGCCGCCACTAGCCGGTAGCTGGCCGGCTAGCCAAAGCCAATCTAGCCGAGTAGCCGGTAGCTGTGTGTGCGTGCGTGTAGCCAAATAGCCAAAATAGCTGACTAACTAGCTGGTTTTTACACCACATATAGCCGGCTAGCTAAGCTATTGAAAGGGGTACGAACATTTTTGTATGGGAGCTGGCATAGCCACCCGCCGCCATTTTGATTTTTTTTTAATGTCGCGGCGCACGGTGTAAGTGATATATTTGGATAGAGGACACTTATACAAACAAAAAATGTCGAGCAATATGGTGACCTAAAGTGTCACGTTTCCGAGATATTTGGAGGTAAAGATCGCCATATGAGAATTACGACAATTATTAAAAATGAACTTATTACGTGTTTATATGCATTAGATTGTATTCAAATAATAGTTTCCAGGTTGATTTAACTATTTATTAGAATATAGTAAACATGGAGCACGAAAAAACAATATTCATTAATTGGTTACCTACTAAACCGCATCGCAATATTCGCAATGAAACACAATGTTGTCAAGTAGCTCGGATCGTAGTGGTTAACTTGTTTTCCATGTCGCCGTTATTAACCAAAAATTACAATACTTGTCTTAAAATATCATGTTACCGAGATATTGGAATATCGATGTATATATAATATGAGACGAATGACAATATTTTAATGTTGATTAAGTACAATTTATGTTCTTTCATTGTCATTAGTGGTCAAATAATAGTAATAATTTTAAAAATAAAATAAAACACATAATAGAAACAAGCCGTGACCTCAAACTTTTAAATAAAAGTTTTTTTACACTACTTAGGTAGCAAACAAACATACGGCCCGCCTGATTGTAAGCGAAGAAAGCTCCTTTGAGACCGCATAGTTCGAAACTATTTAGGTTCCAATGTGTGAGGATGGACTTCCCGTCAATGGCGAGACTAGCGATGGTAGAAGGTAACCGTAGGCATCAGGTTAAACAATTCTACAGAACACTGTCTGTTGTACAAGCGATAGAATACACATAAGGAGGCAAAGTCTCTCCTTAGATTGAGGGGCCCTAAGCCGTTTGTGAGCTCGGGATCGTCGACGATTCTAATGGCACGTCGCTGAACCGAGTCTAAAGGCCCAAACTGGTATCCAGGTAAGAGCAGTACTCCATATAACGCTGGACTTGCGACTTCTAAAGTTGCAACCTTTGCCCCGATGTGTAGTACTGCTTCGCTCTGTTGACCACTTCGAGTTTTTTGGATGCTAGCTTAACCTTGTCTTCTCGGCCTATTGACGTCGTTAGAAATGTCGATGCCGAGGATCCCGATGCTTTCACTGATGTCCGTGTTCTGAAATTGTGAAGCCACAGTAAATGGCGTTTTCTTAGCGGTGAACGCGCATACTTGGGTCTTAGTGGGGTTGAAATGGACTAGGTTTAGTCGACCGTAATCGGAGACACTAGTTAGTGAGCTCTCGATTTCAGACACAAGCCGTTCGCGGCTTTCCTCCACCACGAAACGAGGAATATTTGCAATAATAATAATACATCTTTATTATCAGGCTCCTGTGGCCCATAGATAACATTACAAACTAACATAAATATTATATTAAACCTTTTTGTTAGTATAAAACATTTAGGCCTATGTTAGTTAACACTACTGCACTGCACTATGTCTTCGTGCGATCATGTGGCACTTGTCCGCGAAAGCGACGGAACACCAAGTTCTGCGGCCAAAAGTCCTCTTCCATGACGAGGTGCAGAAAACATGTTGATACTCGCACCACGAACGCCTTGAAGTTGACGTTGCGGCTCAATTCCAACAGCTGCACCCTCAGCGAGTACTTGATTCTTTGGCGAATGTACTCCACGATGTCCTCCGCCTTGGTGGCGTAGTGTAGACGAGAAATATACACCGGAGTGTTTGCCATGGCAGCACGCATGGTTTGCTTGAGCTCCACAGGAGCTGTGCCGCATCGATTCTTATTCGTTTTCTGACGGTGCTTCCTGCTTTGCACTATCCCAAAACCATCATCACAAGCCCGCTTCGATTCCTTTTGAGGCATGGGCATGGCGTAAAAGGGGCCGGCGTAGTAGACGCAGGCAGTGGGTCAGTGGGCCGGGTAGGTGGTGCGGCGCGGGCGATGCGCGGGCATTGATATGCAGCAGGAACAGTGTTGGGGACAGTACAGACTCTTGCGGGACGCCAGCATTTATATCTCTCAGCTCTTATGCATCTGCTGGACAGAAAATTGGCGGTCCATTTACATAGTCCCTCGGGAAGCCCATATGCTGGTAACTTCGTTAGAAGACACCGGTGCCAGACCCGATCGAACGCCTTCGCCACCTTGACTCTCGATGGCAAGTGACCACTCGGCTGACCTGACCTTCTAGTGTATACATAGACACATCACAGCCAAGGGACTATGGCGGAAGCCATATTCTCGTTCACTCAACAAATCGTGATCCTCTAGATATCTCAAGAGTTACGTGTTGATCACATTGGAGAGAATGGGAGGTGATGGCAATAGGCCTGTAATACGTCGGGTCTGATCTATCGCCCTTTTTGACATTGTGTGAACGTAAGCAGTCTTCCACGAAGACGGGACTTTCATTTAGGTGGAAGTTTTATTAGGTCGGGCCGGCCGCGGGGTCCGGTTTTTTTATTTATTTACGACGCTATTGCAATTTTGGCGCCCAGGGAGCATTACTTAGCGATCTTTAGTTCAAATTAACTTGGTAACATAGATATTAGGACAAATATTGTCATTTTTGTTTGTATAATAATGAAAAGATGGAAAACAAGTCACAATCCGAGCTTCTTTGACAACATTGTGGTTCATAGCGAATATTACGATGCTGTTTAGTAGGTCAGTAATTAAAAATATTGTTTTTCGTGCTCCTAGTTTTACTCTATTCAAATAATTGGACTGTTTTACAAAAAACTTAAACCGACTTCAAAGTACACTAAGAAGTAATCAAATCCTGATCTGATGACAATGGGATCAAACGGGAAGTGGACCCTTTCAAATAAAAAAAGAATTTTCGAAATCGGTTAATAAATGACGGAGTTATGAGGTAACAAACATAAAAAAAAAACATTCGAATTGAGAACCTCCTCCTTTTTTGAAAAATTGATAAATCAACCTGGGAACTATTATTTGAATACAATCGAATGCATATAAACACGTAATAAGTTAATTTTTATGATTGTCATAATTCTCATATGGCGATCTTTACCTCCAAATATCTCGGAAACGTGACACTTTAGGCCACCATATAGATTAACATTTTTTGTTTGTATAAGTGTCCTCTACCCATATATACCAGTTACAACGTGCGCCGCGACATTGAAAAAAAATCAAAATGGCGGCGGCTAGCTATGCCACAAAGGTTCTATCCCCTTTCGGCTAGTTACCCATCGCTAGTACGGTGTAGTTACTGAACACAGCCCTAAGGACGCGATTGAAGAAAAAAAACTGCTGTCATTTTGATGTAATATCATTTTATTGTGTGTGTGTGTGTGTATCTCGGTTTGTTGGCAAATTCGTGCTTAGATTGATTGAGGATTGAGGGTTTTATTGAGAAAAATTAACAAATTGGATCTTAATAAATTAAATCCTCTTCAATGGTCAAATAAAATTGATATTAAATTAATTGAAACAATCATAATTCCATAATACTTACAATTTCCACGGTAAAAATTAAGGTATGTAACTACATAACCAATTTGTGAACGATCTTACTGACGTGTATTTATTTGGTTGGTATGATAGGATAATAAATAGAGTATTTCTTGCAAACCTTTCAGGCCTTACATGCGATAATCATGCCTTTAACTAAACGTAAACAATCCCCTGAAAAAGAAGAGTTGATTGAAAATGGAGATGCGATCACGGAAAGTGGTCGCAGCAATATCAAAGGAGATGAATTAAATATTGCGGTTTTGTTATTTCTGTATACTCTCCAGGGAATTCCGTTAGGCCTAGCAGGAGCTGTTCCTATGCTTCTTCAAAATAGAGGTATAACATACACCCAACAAGTAAGTTGACATAACTGTTTGCTGTATTCTAAATACACAAACTTTTAATTACTTTTTCATGTATACCCAGGTATAATAAAAACTAATAGTGAAATATAACTACTGTATATTAACTGATAAGAAGCATGCTTTAATGTACAAATAAATTAAATACAGTGTACCCCGGTAATCCAGCCCCTGTCTAATCTGGCACCCCCTGTAATCCGACATGTCTATTATTATTGAAGACTAAGGGACAAAGCAGAGCTTTGGTCTTGCGTTTCAACAATGTTACACTATAACAAATTGATGAATATTTTCATGCTTCATAAATTGATTGATTCATATTATGATTTTTATTCATAGTTTTTGATTATTTTAGTACATATGTACAATTGTTTGTACACAATTATTTCCTAATGTAAACTTATTATTTTTTGTATGTTTTATAGCAATAATGACGTCAATATTATAATAAAACGTAAGCTCTCTATTGTGTTGTTAATTTACTAAATTTGACATACATAATGAAGTATGATTTGTACTTCAGAGTATAACATATAGAATCTTTGGATCTGTAATTTGGTGGATTACAAGGTCCTGTTTTGTAAAAAACAGACTATAGGGGGTCTTAGGCAGTACTCTATAACCTGACAAATTCAATAGTTCAACACTGCCCTGCAAAACTTTTGTCAGATTACCGCAGTTACACTGCATACAGTTAAAATACAGAGTTTAAAAATTTTATATGTTTAAAATTATTATGTTTATTAGTAAACAAGCCTATGCTATATTTAGTATTCATAGTAAATAAAAAAAGAAAACCATGGAATAAAATTATTTATAATACCTTTTACATTTTCAGGCTGAATTTAGTTTTGTAAATTGGCCATTCAGTGTCAAGTTACTATGGGCACCAATAGTAGATGCCCTCTTTTGGCCAGAATTTGGTAGACGCAAGACTTGGCTTGTACCTGTACAGTATTTGATAGGAATTGTTATGATCATAATGTCAAGCAGTGTCACTGATTGGCTTGGGTCTGATGATAAAGCTCCATCTATGATGGTTCTGACAGTTACATTCTTGTTCCTGAACTTTTTGGCTGCAACACAAGATATTGCTGTTGATGGTTGGGCCCTTACAATGTTGAAAAGGTAATTATTATTAATTATTGATTTTAAATTTTAATCTATAGAGCACCAACCTGCTTTAAAGATAAATTTCAGTTTTTAATTGTAATCCAAAAAATAATTCAAATGAAACAATAGTTAAGACTGGTCAATTTCAATTACTTATGAGATATCATTTTGTGATTTGTGTATGAGGTATATATGGAAATTGTATGTGTGAATACATTTTACATTTTGAATGCATATAGTGTACTCAACCGCAAACTCAATTGCAACCTTATATACATTGGTTCCGTAATTACAAATATCCATTATTTATTCATAAGATACCAACATAATATGATTATAAATAGTTTTACAAGCATATTAATACATACTATAATCCATTGTCATGTGTCTCATATGAGAATCACATCCTTACACATACCTAGTGCTTTTATAAATAAAATACTTTATATTTTTCAGGTGCAATGTGGGTCATGCATCAACATGTAACACAGTGGGTCAGACAGCAGGATTCTTCCTTGGCTATGTACTATTCCTAGCACTTGAATCGCCATATTTCTGTAACAAATATCTACGTAGTATCCCTGAGGAGACTGGACTAGTTACTCTCGCTGGTTTCCTCTGCTTTTGGGGATGGGTATTTATTGTCACAACAACATTCATTGCTGTATTAAAACATGAAGCAAAAGAATCGGGGAATAATAGAGAGAGTAACGTAAAAGGAATGAGTGATATAGTTGATGCATACAAACAACTGTATACCATTGTTAAGCTGCCAGCAGTTAGGACTTTGACCTTGGTCCTGTTTACAGCTAAGGTTTGTAATTTTTTTTTATTTTTTGCTTGTTAAAATTTTTACAATGTAATGTTTGTACTTCATACTCGAAAATTTTTGAGGGCAAACTCCTCTTCTTGTTGGTACCTCACACCACACAAAGCATCACTCACGCGTTACCGACCTTTCCCCCCTCCCCTATGAGCTCTGGCGACCTTACTCACGCGCAGAAACATAACTTTACACAACATAAAGTTATTTGACTGCGGTATTCTGTAAGGTGGAGGTACTACCCCAGTCGAGCTGCTCTTTGAGAGAATAAGCGCTATGCTCTACCTCTCTTAAAATTGAATTCCTGGGTGTAATTATTCATTAAAGTAATATTAAATAACCAGATCTGATCTACATAATATGATCTGGTTTCCATATACAGAATGGAAATTTTAGACGGGTCAGTAAGGGCTGCTACCTTAAGACCGGCCGCATACTATAAGAAATTTTCTGTCAGAAAATTTCGGACGCCCGCCGGAAGGGACTTTCGTCATACATTTTGTTCTAGACCCCGCATACTATCCGAAAATTCTGACGTGTCTGACGTCCAAAAATGTATGAGCATGCGGGCGTCCGAAAATTTCTGACAGAAAATTTCTTATGGTATGCGGCCGGTCTAATGGTTGAAGCCACACGAATATGGTCTTAAGTGACTGTCCGTTAATTTTTGATTTATTGCAATTAGCTTTTATAGAATTTTGACATAAGATACAGGCAGCGAAAAAGCGACGATTTTTGAAAAATATTTTTATTTGCTTATTCAATCCTGTCTCCAACAAGGATCAAATGGCTTATGAGACCAAGTAATATTAGGGAACTAGAAATGTCAGATATCTATAAAAAGAAAACAGCTGTCCTGTCTAAAATTTCTATCCTGTATAGGCTTAGTTTGGGATGAGATAGCCATGTGTGAAGTACATCCCAGGATATTTACTATTATTGTAAGCCTTGAGTGAATTTAAACAAAAATTGTATGATATAACTCTCGCTTTAATTTGCAGCTTGGTTTTTGCGCAAGTGATGCAGTATCTGGATTGAAACTTGTGGAAGCTGGAGTACCACGAGAAGACTTGGCGCTTCTTGCGGTGCCGTTAGTTCCAGTACAAATTATTATGCCTGTGGTAAGTGTTAATTTATTTTGATTTGATTGTGTGTTGTGTCCTACCTTTAGATTAATATTCAGTTTTAGGAAGACTATCAACTTAAACCAAACATAGAATATACAATAAAAAGACATTAAAAAGTCTACACTGATAGTGATATAACAGGAATAGTGAATTCTCAAAAAAAAAAATACTTTTCATAGTAAATGTCAACCTTGATCGACCATAGAGCAAGGTTGACATTTACTATGAAAAGTATTTTTTTTTGAGAATTCACTATTGGTCCCATAGTCACAGTTGTTCAACATGACTAACCCAAACTAGGTTTCGAAAATATACCATCTCGAAATCTCCACCCAACACCTAACAATACTTGCCTATAAGAATGTGGTATGTTAGGATAGAATAGCTCAGTAGCGACTTCAGAAGACTTAACATCTGATTATAATAATATGGTGATTACCATGGCAGTTTTGGGCCATACTCAATGTCACACATGGGTGGCAGGCAAGTGATATTCCTCTAAATGTGCCTTTGGGACATGGATAGCTATAGATCGAGACATAATTTAATAGATAATCTTTATCTATAATAATATCATATTATTATTGCAATAAATTTTAAGTGATCCTATCTATGATTATCAGTATGAAGGAAGTATGTATTTCATCAATCTAATATATCAGGAAACTTAAGAAACTATTGTTGACAATAAACTAATTTAGTTTCACAAGGACATATTTAAAGCTGTCAACACCCAAACACAACCTATGTTTTCTTAATTTTGTGCCCCTAATTACTGTGGTGAGCATTTATCTTTAGTCTAAATTGGCTAAACATGCTCATTTAATGTAGGGATAGACCTGGCGACTTAAGAGGACTCAATTCGTCATACTTTCCATACAAAACCTCTGTACTTATTGTGGCGTTGTTAAACATTTTTCGTTAGATGTTTTTAACAAATTAGTATCTTGTGCACTATATCTAGCCGTGTATCTAGGCGTAATTAAAAAAAAGTGTGAAACAAATTCAGTCAAAGCCTCCGAAAAACAGCGTTTTTGCCTGAACTTTGGCCATATCTAATGTACCTATAAATTGTAAAAGTTAAGAAAACATTCAGATACCAGGCTTGCAAATGTAATGGAGATTCTAAATAACTAACTTTTTTTTTCACAAACTTGTAAGATTTTTTCACAAGAAGTATACTCCTGGAACAAGTTTTATGAATGCGAAATCATGAATGACCTAGCGAAGCGACCGCGAGTGATCAGCGGAATTTACCGACTGATAACCGACGGCTTTGATGCTGTCTCTCTTTTTTCGCAGTCAAACATTACGTTAGATAAAACAACAAGCTTTTAGACTATGCTTGCGTTGAAGTTGCGCCAGCCACAGAGGGCCACCTTAAATTCATTTTTGGAAAAATCTTTCACAGACTCAGGATATACAGTGTGAATGTTTTCTCATTGCCCATAATTTCAGCTTTCAAGGGTTTTCATTTGGACCATTATTTACAGCACACTTGTATATATTTTACTTATATTACATAAAATTTCTTTAGCTAGTGAACTGTTTATATTCTTTTAATGTAATTTTCAGATCTTAGCCAAGCACACGACAGGGCCGGCGCCGCTATCGCTTTGGCTTCGTGCTTTCCCCCTCCGGTTGCTGGTGGGGCCACTCGCAGCAGGTTTAGTGGCACTCACTCCAAGTCTCCTGGGAGACTCCGGTCCTACATACTCCTATTTGTTTATATTAATGGCACTCTACATATTTCATCAGGTGTGTTTATTTCGACTTTGTCCCTGTATAGACTGAATTCCCGAAAAACTAATAAATAATTAAGTTATCTTAACAAATAGGCAGGTATTAAACTAATATAATTATTTCCAGACATGTCTGTACTGCATGTTCGTAGCAGTAATGGCGTTCTTCGCTAAAGTGTCCGACCCAGTTGTCGGAGGAACATACATGACACTATTAAACACTGTGTCCAACCTTGGTACCAACTGGCCCAACACGTTGGCACTATGGGCCATAGACCATTTGACGTACAAGAGCTGCTCTCTACCTGAATTGAGTGACAACACATGCTCATCGCAGTTGGAAACGGATGTAAGTTACTGCTTTAATTAGGAAGTATTTTATTTGTGGTAGTGCAACGGTATGACACATGAGTAATTTATTTATAACTTGCCCAATCCACAATCCCATGAGGAAAACTTAACTCAATGAACATAAATTATACCACAAGTATCTACCCGAGTGTAGAACTTATTAATTTTCCTGTTTACAGCTATGCAAGAGTAAAGGCGGTACCTGTAACATAAGGATCGACGGATTCTACATAGAAACAATTATTTGCCTGTTCCTCGGCTTCCTGTGGTTACAGTGGGGAAGGCCTACAATCAACAGACTGCAACGACTGCCCTCCTCAGCCTGGCAAATAAGCCGCTTAAACAGATAAGACTGAATCTCTAACATTATATTTATAATCGGTTACGGTATTTAGGGAAATATGTCTTCTATTCTTATGAAACTTGTGACCGCTTTAATTAGTAACCAGCCCCAAAATAATGAAACTTCCTATCTTGTCTTTTAAACTATTACGCTCTTTTATATAAAATGCAGTCTAAATATTTTACAATAACATTGACCACAGTTTATTCTCTGAGTATTATGTAAATTATAAATTTAAAAAATTATTGTGTAATATTATTTTATGACTACTTACTAAATATAATGCAGACTTTTTAGTATAACTCACATGTTGCAAATACCTAACTCATATGTTCATCAAAAACTTATTATTAATATTAAATCAATACCTCCCCCAAAGCGTGGAATCTATTTGTCGAATCTTGCATCTTTATCTTTTTACAGAAAACTATTAATTTTGTGTGTCGTAACTACTAGATTATATTTTTCCGCTAAATATTGCTTAGGCCATCTCTTGAAAGTTTTACGTTCACACAATTGCAAAAATACATATTTCAGATACAATAATTAATAGCAATCAATGTACACAAGTCAATTAATTTATCACGCCACACCAAATGTGGTATTTGGTGCATCAGTATTATTTAACTCGTCCAACAAACGAAATAATAGATAATATTAATGATCTATAACAACGCTAATAACATTCTGAAATAACATTTAAAAGTAAATAGTGTCCTAGACACTCGTAAAATTGCGAGGAAATCATTCCAATCTGCTTTAGACTCATGTCATATAAAATAAGATGACGTATTAGAATAAGAATGTTGTAATAGATATCTGAAAATATGTAATAATATGTATACTTAGTATTTATTTTTATAGGCATAATACATTAATATCTGTTCTATTAGTAAACTATGTTTTAGTAATTAACTCAAGGTCGAAAGATATAAAAAAGTAACTGAAATTTAGTTAAATTAGTAAACGGATAGCTTGTAACTTCGTGTCCACAGTACAAATTCCAATTTGGGATTACGAATATTTTTTGTATATTATGTAAGTAAGTTTATAAGTCTTGAGTGTGAAATACAGGGAATGAAACACTAGTTATATTGTATACTGTTATACTTTATTTATGTACACATCAACACTTAAAATATACAGTTATTTTAACAATACGATAGACCACTTTATATATTTCGGTAATAGTGATAATTAAATGTTAATGCATTATTTTTTTTTGCAGTTACAACATTTATGATTCACTGTGCATTAAAAATCCCTAGAAATAATACTACAAAACCTACTTAGTAATAAATTAAAAATATCTACTAACAGCAATATCTTTTTGGAAGAACTTCATAGAACATTTTGATACAATAAATAGTTAAATTTCTAATATAGTTTGTGCATAAATATACCGTGTGAAGCGCCTTTATTATATTATACTAGTTTGTTACATTAAATTATTGAATAATAATAACATTTCGGTGACTAATTATGTTAGGTACACACCTATACAATTTTATTTAGCTAATAATTTCTTGCAGATTGACGACTAAATTGATTAAATACTCTTTAGTTCTAAATTAACTAATATTAGTTCAAAAACAAATCAACAAAGTTCGATTCAGGTTAAAGATTTTTATTATTTGTAATTATCTGGAAATGTGTAATTATTACCCGAATTCGAAAAATACAAAAAACTTAGGTTTCTGTCTGAATTATTAATAATTATTTTGTATTGTAAGTAAATGCATTGTTTACTGTTGATTTATTTATAATTTAAAGATAATTTATAAATGTTCCTGTATTTTTTTTTAGGTGTGTCATGGCTTCGTTTTGAAAAGCAAAAATATCTTATGTCGTTAGTTGTTGTCTATTCTGTTGAATTTTTATAGTTGTTGAATTGATCATGTTTAAATTCTGGATACTTTACACTACATATAGTAGCTTCGCTCAAATTTATAGTGTAAATAAAAAAATGTGCACAGATATATTACTTTCACTCAAAATTAGATGACCTTTCAATCCATACCATAATTCCATGTTACTTTGTTTTTAATTTGAGATTCTTTTGTATTTATTTGGCAACCATTTAATGACAGGCACTACTTCCCTATAACATTAATTTTAGTGTATAAAAATACACCTAAAAATATGAATATAAATTAATCTTGGATAATGTTAAAATACTCCAACCAGCAACT
>OX596243.1:7894671-8151818 GCA_951394255.1 Polyploca ridens | reverse complement strand
AACTGAAATGTATAAGGCTCAATAGGTAGGTAGGTATACAACGTGTTACGGATGGATACCCTATCCGTAACACGTTGTATACCTATCCATTAAGGTAGACGACTTTTTGGTACTAGGCGCACAAACCGCGAAAGAGAGTTTGTTTGTTTGTTACGCCTTCACGCCTCAATTACTCAACGGATCATCATGAAATTGCATACAGATAGGTATGATATAGGTATTATAATACCTATGGTATTGAGAACGATATAGGCTACTTTTTATCCCGGGAACGCGGGTGAAACCGCGGCGGACAGCTACCTAGTTTTATAATATAGTAGCAAATGACGTATAAAGGTAGGTAAACCATTCATTCATTCATTGAGCGGTGACACGTTGGTTATGATTTTAATTCAATAAACTTGAAGCAAAAATGTTTTTTTGAGTTAATTTATTTAGAGCTGAAACTTTTTATAGAGAGTCTATACATGATGTAGTTCACCCCTTTCGGATAGAAATACCCTTTCCGTTACTCGTTGTATAGTTGATCGAGATTGTACTACATCCATGTATACAAAATTATATATGGATGAAGTATAGATACCTGTAGGTAAATCAGCTCTGGCGTGGTATTGAGAATTAATAGCCGTATGTTTATAATGTGGTCACGATAATGTGGTTTACATAAATACAATCACGTCATTATATATTATTATGCGGAATGGATTTCCTTTAAGCTGCTTTACTTTGAAAACTATATTTGTCAATACTTATTTGCCGCTAGGCATTATGGGCAATTTTTTTGACAGGTAGGTAATTTATGAGTCAGTGAATGAAAACGATGATCTTATATAGGTACCTACCAAAGGTCATCCAGATAGCAAAGCGGGCCCAAGTAAGCGCGTTCAGGTTGACCATCAATTCAACATTAAGCATGACACTGGCTGCTGGCAGGAGAGGGACCCAGGGCACGCGGAACGGCAGGCGGGTTGGGCTCTGCTGGTGGGCCCAGATTATCACCAAACCTACGCAATACGAATTAATATTAAGTCAGTCACTCATTTAAAGCCCATAAATCTCTGACAATCGGTGAATCTAAGCATTTTATGTCTAGACTAGCTTCTGCTCGCGGCTTCGCCCGCGTAGCCTACAGGGAACAAATAACATATTTTTCTACAACAATAAAACAAAACAAAACAACTTCATCCCGCTTCGAGGGTGGAATTATTAAAAACGCTGAGACACGTATACATTAATTTTTAATCTTCAGCCTAAACACAAAATTCCTAACTTCGAAACTGACGGACTTTCATACATCATTTCTTTCGAAAAACCCTTTCTTAGTGGATACCTACTCTTCACAAAGAATATACCCTCTAAATTTCTTGTCTCTAGGACCAGTAATTTAAGCTGTGCGTTGATATATCAGTCAATCAGTCAGCCAGGACTTTGAATTTTATATATATAGATAGATAATAGAACCAAACACCAACTTTGGTGATGGGGGGTGGGGGGATACCCGACTGGGCAGACAATTACTTAGATAACAACAAGGAAAAAGTATGACGTGCTAGCCTTGGAGATTCAGGAAGCCAGCTTATACTGATTATTACCCGTTAATTTCCCATCACTCGGCCTAGAAAACTTTCTTGCATGGTTTTATAGTAAACAGTTGGCTGTCTATTGCATTGCTTTACTATAAATTCGAGTCTTTACCTTACCTATATTAAAGATATTATATATACCTTTGATAATAATACATAATAATGTACTCACAAGCAATGATAGTGATTGCAAATACACAATCCGGCAGTAGCGCCCAAAGACCGGCGTGTACAGCCACAAAGTGATTGTGGGCGCATAGAGCAGCGGTAGCGAGCGTGAAGATGTACACGCAGCTGGATACAGCCGCGCCGGGAGCTCTGCCTCCCACCAGCGGCTCTAGCCATGCATACTGCGCACGCAGTCGACCCACTGTCAGAGCTTCAAACATCTGAAAAGTACAACAATATTCCAGTTGCAGTTAAAAAAAGCAATGAGAACTTATATTGAGGTTTCTATTTAAAATGATTCCTTATTCGATATGATCACTTCACATATTTTCCTTCCTTTGTAGGACACGAACATTCATACTTAAATAACCGTGTATTTTACACATTACACTGTTGTTTGAGTAATCTATTAACAATGTGTAATTTACTACTCGGTACTAGTTAGTACTCGGAAAATTACCTCGGAAGAAGAGGACCCTCCATCTGTGGCTGGTGTGCCAGTAGCCGAACTATCTTCTCGGTCACCAGGTGAATCCAATGGTGGCGTCCCGAAGCCCTTATCGTCCACAGGTGGCATCGGTCGATACCGCAATATTATAACAGCAGCACTAACGATTGTATATGCCAACAACGTTCCAATCGACATGAACTCGACAAGCTTTTCCAAATCAAATAGTAAAGCGATTATAGCTGAAGACAACCCCGATATAATTAGATTTCCAATAGGAATTTGTGATTTGTTATTGATGTCACTGAGGCAACTGAATAGTAAACCATCCGCAGACATGGCATATAAACAACGTGGTAGAGCGAATAAGGAGCCCAGTAAAGTTGTGGTCATACCACATACAGCACCAACAGCAACGGCATATTTCGCCCAATCAGCGTGTACTGCCCCGAGAGCTGCTGGTAAAGCAGCATCAGGATTTATATTTTTATATGAAACCATCAGTGTTAACGCTATTGCAACAAGGATATATCCGATAGCAACGACAGTCATGGAGAGAATCGTGGCTATTGGTAAAGAGCGCGAAGGGTCTTTAGCTTCCTCGCTCGATGCCGATATGCTGTCGAATCCCACAAATGCATAAAAACACGTCGCTGCACCGGCCAAAATACCAGAAAAACCAAAAGGTGTGAAACCGCCATTCTCTGCAGACCAATTCGTTATATCGGCGTAATAGAATCCTAAGAAAATGACGAGAGATATTACTAAAAGATTTAATATTGTGAGGCCGTTATTTATATAGGCTGATGTTTTGACTCCTACCGCGAGAATCAAAGACGCAACAATACATATGAGAAAAGCTAAAATATCAGGGTGATGACTGAGGAGTTCTACGTGGAGTTCTCCCGTAATTGAAGTGGTAGCATTGCTAATCGCTCCATCTAACATTGTATCTAAATATACAGACCAAGCTCTAGCAACTGACGCCGCTCCTAAAAAATAAAACAGAATTAATTGACCTAATTCTGAAGTAATAAAATCTCTGAATGTCTAGACTTAGTTAAACAGCTTACCAATAATGTATTCTAATATGATGTTCCATCCAATGATAAAAGCCCAAAATTCACCAATGCTGACGTAGGTATAGGCATAGGCACTTCCAGCTCTTGGTATTCGAGTACCAAACTCAGCATAGCAGAGAGCAGCGAGTGTTGATGCTATTCCTGCTATGAGAAAACTCAGAGCTGCTGCTGGTCCGGCCAGTTTGTTTGCAACTGTACCGGTAATGACGTATATGCCAGCACCAACCATGTGACCAATTCCTAAAATTGTATGTAGGTATAAGAAGAATAGTTACAAGTTTTAGTACATAGGGGAAGTCCGGGCAATGTGAATAGCCCAGGCGAAGCGAAAACCCTCTACTATTTCAAAATGATGCGTCGGAGCACAACTACTGCATGACACAAGGTCTCTCACCTAAGAAACAGCTAGCGCAGGGTTACGCGTCGTTCGAGAAATTATAATTTGTTACCATATTTCAAGCAACGTATTTTTATAAGTACTTATGGACATGTAATGTTACTGTTTTAACTTTATTATGCCTTTATGCATATATCGCATGGGTGCATGTTAAAATACTGTGAGTTTTATTGGGATTTTATTGTAGTATAGGTTAAGTTCAACAGGTTATTGGGCAAAGCGAACACGAGTAAAGTGGATACGGTAACCCCTTCCAATGGCCTGGGGCTTTAAGAAGATCAAAACACAAGATAATGATAATTTATTTTCGTGGAGTAGATTACCCAATTGGTGATTGGTCCAGCAATGCAACACCTGTAAGCAATGCAATGGAGTGACGAGAAATGCACGGCTTGCAAAGGAGTTGGCAATTGGCATATTTATTTGTGACAACTGCACTGATAACTATAATAATAATATTAATAATAATATTTATTAGTTTCAAAATAATTTTACAAATAGATGCGGTCTCCAGTCCCCACACTAGGATTCCCTGTGTTGTGGGGACTGGTCCCTGAACTGATTAGTTCTTAAATTGGGCATTGATGTTATTTTACTAAAATTATGTTTTGACTCACTTTGCCCTATGGTCCTGTTCACTTTACCCGCTGTGTTGGCCAAAGCGGATAGCGGAACCATTTGTAATACTATTAATGTTTCCGAGTAAAGTATTGAGATTACGCAATTTTTGTTGATCATATTAGAAACTTTAATAAATACCTACTGATTATGACTAGTCATTATTTTATTTCTGTGTCTATCGATCGATTTTCCTTCCATAGATTATCAAAGATTAAGGTGTCCGCTTTGCCCGGACTTCCCCTAGCTCATCTGACTTAATATTATAAATGCGATAGAATGTTTGTGTGTTTGTGAGTTTGGATGTTTGTACCTCAATCACGCTCACGCTTCAATAACTCAACGGATTTGGATGAAATTTGGCACACAAATAGAATGTTCTGGATTAACACATAGGGTACTTTTTATCCCGGGAAAGCAATATACCTATATCCTTCGGATACACGGGTGGAACCGCGGGGCGCAACTAGTAATACAATATGGTTTCAGGACTTACCGAGTAAAGTAATATCAAAAGTTGTGAGGCATCGATTCAGAGGGGTGTCTAGAGAATCGCCGTACAAAGATTTACGGCGGTTCATTTTATGGCAAAACCCTGATAGAACATGCCCCAAAATTTTATGCCTGGCCCCCGGCATGATGGCTAAAACCAAAAAAAAATATTTTGTTTGGTATACGTTATACTTAGTAAAAAACATTTAAATATTCAAACATTTGAAAGATTTCAATACTTATTAAACATAACTAAAGCCAAAATACTTACCGATTATCTACTGTAGTTTGCGTAAATGATTAGTTAATACAGACTCCCTTTTAATGACAAAAGATGAACTGTACGAGCATCCTGTATGTAGCAACCAACATTATAGTAAGAAACGTAATTAAACTTTATATTAAACTTATAATTATAGTTCCAGATTAAATGCTAGTTGTGCGTAAAATACTAAACTTGCCTCTTACAAGAGCTAGCTAGCAGACGATGTTCGCGAGTTAGTCTCAGTGTTACGGCAGACATTAGCAGCGCGCGCATCTAATCGATTTTTTGATAAGTACAGCCTTGTTTACATTGAATGGTATGTAGGAGGTATCAGGGTACTAAGTACTTATTAATGGACCTTAAATTCTGACATTCCACTGAGTAAATAAATCTTTTGTGGTAAGTAATTCGGTACTGCGCGTTTAGAATCGAAAATAGTTGACATTGCATTAAGCTATTTGCGATTCAAAAATACCTACTTGCCTAATAAAGACCTCTACCCATACTTGACATAATTAACATACTTTCGACTTCCTTGCTTCCCTTTAAATACCTTTCACAGCAGTACCCCGAGTGTAAAGAATTGACGACAGTAAACGTTTACTAACGTCAATTCTTTGTATTCGGGGTACGGGTAGTAGGAAGATTGACTATCAGAAACATTGTGAAACAAGGCATCTCTCTTAATTAAATTATTCATACTTTACCATTTTATTTACCTACCTGGATATAAATTGGTGTAACAAACAGGTACAATTCTTTTGAATACTTGCTAAGGTAGCAAAGGGGCTATTCATTTATGACGTAAGACGTTATTTGTCAATACCTTATACAATTGATATTATATTCAAAATTCTATAGATTAAAGAGCCTGATTATCTCTTTTCAGTTAATTTTTGTTTCACGCAGTCGGGTTTTTTGTTTCTTTTAATAATTTAATTTATTTCAGACATTTTAGTTTTTATTAATGAATGAGTTGTATAATGTATAAGTAAGTAAATGAGCTTTACAACCATCGCAACTCTGAGTTACGTACGGTAACCGCTCATGTAGGTACTAGGGTTTCCGGAACCGGATCCTTTTTGAGGAACCGGTTGAGGAATTTCGGGATTTTGTTTAAAAGGAACCGGGATTTTCGATTCTTAGTAGTTTTTGTTATATAAAAACCCCCAACACAAAAAAGAAGCAGAAATATTTAATGGCCCGTTAATCACTATACATAGGGTAGTGGCACCAAAAGATGACCGACCCCCAATAGATGAACGATCGAACGAAAATTAAAGAAATATAATATAATCCCTAAATTTACATGTTTGCAATATTTTTTTCCCCATAAGGCAATATTTTTTCTTCTATATTCCTTAACAACATTGACAATGACAGCCCAGACGCGCTTGCGGTGAATTTTTTATGTGTACGGTACCCGCCAAAAATCGGTTTTATATGGAAACCTTCTAACGGTAAGTCCCTCCAAATTTAAGAACATTGTCAGCGTATAGAAAGAATTAATGTCATATTAGAGCAGTTTTGGTTGGAATAAAATCTTGATATATTCTGCTTTCAATAACTTAATAAATATTATTACATTATTTACCGTTTTTTAGAGAAATTTACTGTTCAAGTAATGGATTCAATTTTGTTCACTTGATCCAATAGATGAACGGCGTTCAACTAATGGAAAAAGGTCTAATTTTTATACCCATTAAAATCTTTAAGTTAACGATTAAACACAAAAACAAAAATACTCAAATGAATTTTATTAAATTTATGAACTTAGTTACCAAAAGTTGAACAAATTATTTTAGAGTTTTTGATTATGTTAAACCTAACTTTCCTATAGAATCACCATTAAGATCGGTGGTCGAAATTTGAACGGTTCACATTTTATTCGTTCAACCTTTGGGTATATTTGCCTCAAGTTGAACGAATAATATTCACTTAGAATATTATTCGTTCATTTTATGGTTCATTAATCCATTAAATGAACGAACTAATATGGAATCTACTCCTATTCAAATGTTAGTTCAACTTTTGGGTACAAAACGTTCATAATTAGGGCTCAGTGTTCAACTATAGGGGTAAAACCTAAATTTTCCTACATTTACAATTTTTAAAAAAATATTTGAAGATGTAGGATATAATTACTTTAATCCTTCAATTAATAAGGATTTAAGGTATTATTGAAAAAAACCACAAGCGCCTATGTCATGAAATGACTGAGTTATAGCTATTTAAAGATGGACAAAACCCTTAAACGTTCATTTATTGGTGCCTCTACCCTAGTATAAAATGAAGTCGCTTTCCGCGTCTGTCTGTTTATCCGCTAACTCCTTTTAAACCACGCAACGGATTTTGATGCGGTTTTCACTATGATTTAAATAATTTTACCAGGAAGGTTTATATACATAACACATCTATGTTATATACAGGCTGTTGCAGGAGCGGTAGTACAAAATATATATTCCCCAAAAATGAACTTAATTCCATTAAATACTGTAAATATGTTGAGAAATACCTTATTCAATTTGAAATAAAATTACCGCAAAGTATGGTTACTAGGCACGTGCACAGACTAGAGATAGGCCCAAGCCGCCATCGCCCCACCCCTTTACTCCCTCGTACTCCCGTTGTGTATTATGTCTACACTTTAGCTTATTACATGATTTTCAAAATTTTTATTTTATTTATTTTTATTATAAAAAAAAAGTTTTTTTATATTTTTTATTGTTTATATCCATCAAGCCGTTTACGCTGCAAGGCGTGCCAAAGAAATAGACATACATACATTCATACATACATACCTATACTCTTAAAACATAACCCTCCTTCAGGGTCAGTCGGGTAAAAATAAGACTTGGTTGAACGTCCCCACCTCCTCAATCTTACGTATGAGCATTACGCCCGCCTGATAGTAAGCGTTAACCATGTCTTGAGGGTTTTTTTAGGTCACGCAAGCTTTTGTACAGTCGCGATAGTCGGAACAAGTTGAAGAAATAAAATTAGCTTTAATTTTGAATATTTATTTTAAATCCTACTCTAATTAATCACTGCATACATATTACATGTAGAAAAACATAAAATTTTAATTTTATACGTAATACATTTTTACGAAAAATAATAAATAGGAACCTACATTACCTACATAAATAAAATTTTGTTAGGTACCTACTTACTTACCTGTACCTTTTATAGAATTAAAATTAGTTACCAATGCTTTACTTTCAACATAACTCGACTACCTACTCGACATAGACGATACAGTAGTACTCAACTGATATGGCTTACCGATGTACCTGCGCAGAAAATACTTTTTGTACATTTTCAAAGCGCGGGAAACCGCTATTGGTCGGCAGCTGCCGCCATGCTAGCGCGCGCCGTGCGGAGGGGCGTGACTTGCGAGTGAGACGGAACTAACAGCTGCAGTGTATTATGAACCTTATAGTAGTGATCTAAGGTTGATTGTAAGTTTTAAGCATTCTTTCGTTAATCTTCGGCGCCATACTTTCTTTTCTGTGCGAACGAATATTCACGACGCGCCTTATCAATTGGGTAATACTGTACCAGGGTACCTAATTGTATTATTAGGCCTCCTGCCTGTGCCTATGTATACTAAAATGGCGAATGAGTCCTTAATTTTATTAGCTACTCTAATGTGCCAAAAACATCATCAGTCGACGATTTAAGTCGCGATTAATCCTTGTTTGATTTCGGTCATATTACCTACACGCTTCTTAGTGTAAAAATGGACCACTTAGGTAACGGAGAAGCGTGCAATAAGTGCGGGTTTAGGTCACACAGTGCTATAAAATTCCAAAAACAAAATAAGCTTCTTTTTTAACCCCCTGGGCATTATTTATATATCTACATTAATAGGCATCATTACTTTAGTAACATTTTGTATTAGCCTGCAGTTTCTTTTTCGACCAAAGAGCCATGTCCAGTGTACACTGTACCTAAGTTTTCTCACAAACTAATTATCATACAAAATTAAATTAAATTAGTTGGTTTCGCCAACTAATTTTTGAATTGGGCAATTGTTTATGAAATTAACCGAATGCATCATTATCAATAAAAAATGTTAACATATTTACTTGATTTTATTTATCAATCATATATATAAACTTAATCGTAATAAACTATTAATTTTGGAAGGAGTTTCAACTTACTTCAACGGAATTTCGTTACTTTACGTTAGTTTTATTTTTATTCTTATATACCTACTACTACTACGTTCTGGGGGCCTACCACAAGCTCTTAAAACAAGGTTAAAATAACCTTATTTGTCTTTTGTCCCGTTTTGACGCCGGATGTCTAAGAAAGACAAAAGTCAAATAAGGTTATAATAATATTGTTTTAAGAGCTTGTGGTTCGCCCTCTGGCCCCCTATGATATCGATGTCGAATTAGACATTAGGCAAAAAACATGGCACTCTTCTGTTAAAATGTATAGAATGTTTAAGAAATGCGACATAGACGTCGAAGCGAGAATCGGAGCCCAGGACGCAGTTTTGCATAGTTACTTTCCCTATTTATTTATTTTTTAGGTGAGATTGTGGCCGATGGTGGTGAGCACAAGAAACCTTAATGCGAACTTCTTCTTTTAGTCACGAAAGTTAGTTTATTACGATTTTTAGCCTTGATCTAGGATTATAGAAATACCTAGCGAATAAATACTGTGTCTAATTGTACAAAAAGGGGTATCGTTCTAAACTATCTATAAATTTCATTAAACTTAATAATTGTTCTTTAAATTAAAACAGTATTTACAGTTTTACATGAATAGGTATGTAAAGAGAGAGCACATCTAATAAATTATACAATTTCAAATACAACAATTTTCATTTCATGGCACGACATAAATGTATAAGTAGGTACATAATATTATATAAAGTAGTACATATGATAAATGTATGTTCAAATAATATTGAAGTAGGTACTTATAAGATTAAAATTGCTACTTTATTAGGTACATCGACACAAAATAAGATTAAATCATAGCGATAATTCATCAGGACTATAAATTGTTAGGGACAACTAAATACATTACCTATCAATGTTAATGATGTTATAGGAATTATTACTAATTCGCTCACGGCTACGCGTTTATCAGTGCCTCGCAGTACATTGACCATTTAACACGCCTCTAGCTCCTTTTCACACCCACAGTGTAGCGCTCTCGAAATGTGTGATGATAGTCAAAAATAAGAAAATAAATAATATAACGCAATTGTAGACACGACTACACATCAAGCTATACATTTCCAGTATAAGCTGATCTCGCATTTTATAGAATTTCGGTACAATGAGAGGTCTGCTTATACAGGAACGTAAAGCTTGATATGTAGCCGTGTGTTAACACATACTAAATTGCAAAGTTACGCCAACTAATTTGATTTAGCCCCATAGAAAAACAATCATCTTAAATATTTTAAATATGATGTACTATTCATTGAATCGCTTTTATTAAATTATTCGCTTTTGATCAAAACGGAGGGCACGTGTAAGTGTGTACGTTTAGGTACCTGAAGATATATTTTTTTTTGTGTATTGAATAGCTGTTAAAATTATAACAATTGTTATCCTGCCCGCGCGGGATGTGAAGCAGTAGGTAAGTTTCATGTAAGTAACCTCACGTACAGTTGCATTAACTAAATTATATAGATACATCGCTCTATAGAAATATATACAAAATATTGACAGCACCTATTTTATATTTTTATAAAAAAATATGTAATACCATAAAATAATTAAATATTACTTACTTGAGTTGCAAGAAAATACTGAGTTAAATGATATGTTATAGGTTTCAGTCTTCAGAAAATGTAGATTTGGTATTATTGAAAAAAAGGTGTTCAAAAAATATTGTATTACGTACTTAATCAAGCCTTAATTAATTATAGATACTGATGAATGAATATAGGTTGTGTACACATGTATTGCACGGAATGACAGAATATTATATGGATAATGAAAAGCACATAAGTATCAAAAAATATTTTCTTTAAATACTCTTCAGAGACAACAAGAGCGAAGTGTATTAAATGTTACCAAAGTTAAATCATCATTTCAACTACCTACTCAATATACGTCCCCACTGTAGAGGCACGACTGGCACGAACCGCCCCTAACAACGAGGAGGGCGGAAAGAAGTTAAATACACGCATATACCTAAGAACTAAGTACCCACATAATTATGTATGTAACATAGTATTTTATATTGTAACTTCAATGGAAGTATTTTAGTTAGGTGCCTATTTACAAAATATAACTAAAATTTCAAACGCGTTCATGAATTTCATATTTGTAAGATTTATGTAGGTAGTATTTAATTGTATAAAACGTCAAGAGATACAATTAAAACTTACAATCAATTTATATAATTATTACTAATTTATTTCATGTTTCATTTACAAAACGTACCATGAAAAACGAATTAATAACTGACGTATTCAATGGTCCCAATATTAGAAAACATTACGAGTTAAATGTACATACACAAAATAAAGCAGAAATTAGCAACTTATTATTATATTAACATGCATATTGACTAGAATGTGTTATAAGGTTATAACTTTTGAATACCTACCTACCTATTACAGTGTCCATTTGGATATTATATTACTTAACAACATATAAGTACTTCTATTTATTATAATTCCCGAGAGTTGCATAGATAGTATAGTATCAGTATTTATTTATATACTGAGTGTAACGGAAAGGGTATATATACATCCAAAGGGGGTGAAGACTACAACGTAAAGGACAGACTTTCTATAAAAAGTTTCAGCTCAAAATAAATTACTCAAAAGTTCATCACAAATTTTTGTATTCAAGTTTATTGAATTAAAATCATAACCAATATGTCAACGGTCAATGAGGCTCTAGTACCAAAAAAGTGGATTACTGTTATATAAGTATATACCCTCACTTTCCGTTGCATCCTGTATATGTACATATATTGATCACAAATCAACAACCGAAGGTAAGGTATTATATTATTTTTATTAAAAAATAAACGTCATCCCGTTTTTTATTAGATCGGAAATTTTAATCAATGTATGGGAATGGTTTGATGGAACCCTATAGGTACCCTCTGTACTGTACCTACGTATCTCGGCCACTAACAAGTTACACGGAACTCACAAGTTCGTTTATGTATGCGGGGTGTGTAGCTATACTGTACGTATCTCAGCCACTAATAAGAGACTTATTAAGTTATGTAAGTGTATTCGGGGTGAAAAGGGCCGTTCTCCTCTCCTCATAACCCAAGTTCTAGCAGCTCTAAACCCTAAGCAGCAATTACGGGGATGATTTAGTTAGTGTTAAATAAAAATTTCAAGAACCTCCGACACTAATATTCAAATCTTTACAAAGGAAAACCTATTTTAATAACTACTTACTTAATTCGACAAATGTATTCATTATACAGATACAGGTGTTTTGTTAAAATGGTCATGGATGGCCAAATCCTAAAATATAGGTAATAGTGAAAACTGCTTTTAAAGGGGTCTCGAGGCCGATTTTGACAAAAACTAAAACGGTAAACTTGATTGTAGAAAATGATTCTCGATGTATGAGAATTAGTTGAAGTTTAATAAATGTAAAAATCCTAGTAGTTACTAAAAAATTACACTTTTCCTTTTGTTTATTCATCGAACTACCCAGAAATTGATCCTTATAAGCAAAACTATGGGATTGTGCACAAAACGCGTTGTTTTGAAAAAAAAGCACCTGTAGCTTTTTTTCAAAACAACGCGTTTTGTGCCCGGCTTAGAAAACTTATTTTTTGAATTATAAAAAAAATATCCTTGCCAATATGCGATCGGCTTGATCTCCTAGTCTTAACATTAACAGCCAAAATAAACTTTGGCTGGCAACTATTGAGTCGAAGGCAGAAACAGCTGCCAGAAAGCTGGGTATCCTCTCTAAGGTCAAGCGGTACTTCACGCCTGGGCAGTTGCTCCTACTTTATAAAGCACAAGTCCGGTCATGCATGGAGTACTGCTGCCATCTTTGAGATGGATCAGCTTGAGGCCCTCGACTCAATAGACCGCCGACCCAGGAGACTAATTGGACATGAGTCTTTAATTAAGGCGAAACTCACGAGCCTTGACCATCGAAGAAAGGTTGCTTGCTTATCGGTTTTCTACAGGATATATTTTGGAGAGTGTGCGCAGGAATTGTTCAACCTTATTCCACCATCCCCATTTTTACACCGAACCACAAGACGCCGGGAAAATTTTCACCCGTACGTTGTTGACATACTGAATATATGTTTTTCATCCTCATTTATAATGCGGACAGCAAGGGAGTGGAACTTGCTTCCGGCGTCTGTGTTTCCTGACGCTTACAATCTAGGTACTTTCAAGGCCAGAGTGAATAGGTTTCTTCTGGGTATGCGTGTTTCATCTTAGGGTTCGTCATCGCCCCTTATGGCCGGGTCAGTGGGCAAACGCAAGCCCAACTAATTTAAAAAAAAAAAAACAAGTATCCAATTTTAGTTCTTATCAAAAACGGCCTCGAGACTCCTTTGAGCATTTTTCGCTAATGGCTCTAGTTTTATTTTTCTCTAAATTTATTCAATACTAGCTGTCCCCCGCGGTTTCATCCGCGTTCCCGGGATAAAGAGTATGTCTTTCTCCATACCATAAGCTATCTGCATGCCAAATTGCATGATGATCGGTTGAAAAGTTAAAGTTAAGGCGTGAAAGCGTATCAAACAAACAAACTCACTTCGCATTTATGATGTTAGTTAGGATTATAACACTTTATCAATGATAGGCACATCCTCGGCCTGTGACAAATCTTGAGAGGTAGGTATTGAAAAAGTATATGAAACTCAACATTGAAAAATAAATAAACAAACATAACAAAAAAAGAAAACCGCCTTCAAAGTACACTAAAAATTATGAAATAACTCGTTATCTGACACTGTTTTGAAGTCAGCGTATTTTCTATAGAACACGTCATGCTCTTTCGCTGACTTCAAAACAGTGTCAGATAATACTTTTTAGTGTACTTTGAAGGCGGTTTAATATTTTTGTTAAAAAGTTATTAAGACTTCAGTCTAGTGTCGGGGATCGTAGAATTTATAACAGCAAGTTACGAACTATCTACTTACAAACATCAGTATCATTTCTCAACTTTGTTTTTACACTACAAGTTATTTATTGTAACACCTTTATTTAATCGAATCATTTAACTTATAAACGTTCGCATCACGAAATATTAGAATTTATTATTAGATTAAAAAAATAAATAAAGTACTTCGTACCCACTTCTTGTAACTAAGTAAGTACCTAGATGTGAGTGTTCACTTTAATAATTTATTACGTATAAGTACTTAATATGAATTTCTAACGTTAAACCTGTAATATTTTGTTATTAACTAACATTTGTAACTACATTTATCTTTCTAATATTATCCAAGTTGTAGTGTGCATCTTATCTAACTACTAAGTAATTATAATATTAGAGAGCAATATTTGGGACTGATATATAAATTAATATAATAACTTTTATATCTTTTATTCTCACCGATCCGGAATTACGTGTTAAAATGTGTAAAATTTATAAGAAAGAACTCGCCTAACATTATAACTATCATCATAAAATTAACGGAACAGTTTATTAGAGTACAAAGGTCTCTTTATGGGTACTATGCACGTGTAAGTACGTATTAACTTAATAGGTATAGATAGCAGTGAACGTACAGTAGATAGTAACTTCCCAGGTGTAAAGTAAGAAAATAACAGGGTAAGTAGGCTTTATACGTATTGATGTGCTCTCACTGTAGGTAGGTAGGCCTACAGTCCAACGCACATACGAGTATTTTCATGTAAAATCCGGTAAAACATAGAATTTACGAAGTTTTATAAAAACCTACTAAAACCACACATTTTTGCAGATTAAGACCGGCCGCATACTATAAGAAATTTTCTGTCAGAAATTTTCGGACGCCCGCTTGCTCATACATTTTTGAACGTCAGACACGTCAGAATTTTCGGATAGTATGCGAGGTCTAGAACAAAATGTATGGGGAAAGTGCCTTCCGGCGGGCGTCCGAAAATTTCTGACAGAAAATTTCTTATAGTATGCGGCCGGCCAAATAACCCGCCCATCGAGAAGGGGGCACAATAATAACTTAGTAGTTGACCCTTCCCGCAAAAGCAGTCGGAACCCAGTCGTTGTCTAAACCACATTTCTTCGTTCTCGGCGTTTGTTTTTTTTTTCACTGCATTAGAGTTTGAATTGTACGTTTGATGTGATAAATCATTGTAGAAGAATTTTTTTTTACATGGAAGTACAAGGTGCGTAGATGATTTTAACATAAAAATTAAATACTTATGAGCCATTATTGTACTTAAAAAATTCAGAAAGATGAACCAAGTTTTTTTTTGAATATTTTTTTATTCAACCGTGTTTTTGTTTATTTCTCAAGGCTTGTCAAACCTTTATTTTAGAAGATTTTGTCTAGAATATATTTGAGCAAATACAATAAAAATATGCCGCGCCTACGCGCGCCATTTTTATTTTTACTAATTAAAGATCATAGTGAAAATGTGGATTTTTGTGACTTTATGTTGCTTTTCACAATGATTGGTGGCAAAGTATGCAATACTGCTACTGACTCAGCATCAAGTACCTATGCGTTGTTATATTTTTGGACAGATTTCAATTTTTTTTGCGATGAATGTACTTTTTATTATCATTAAAGATTATATGTTTTATTCAAAGATTTCATAGGGCATCGTGCCTCTACCCAGATGGATAGTCAGCCTTACTAAAGCATGACATTTAATATCACTCCGCTTGAGGGGCTCCTGAGCAAATCGCACTCAGTTCGTATTGCGCACGGCTGTCATCGCGTCATACTCGCTGTACTGATTAAATTAAAAATGCCAACTAGCATATTGAAATACTGTCACAACACTTATAAAAACCAAGGAAAAACTAAAAAAACTAACCTTCCATGTGTAAGTATTGCGATTTAGTCACTTTTAATTACCTAAACTTATTACTTTTAAATACTGTCAATTATGGCTTGTTTATTTCGTGTTCCCATAGAGGCGACTATCCTTCTGGACGTTTTAAATTCTTTGGTTTTATTATTTAAAAAACCCATTAAATAATTTTAACCGGATTTTACATGGAAATACTCCTATGTGCAACGGGAGAAACGAGGGACGGCTCCTGAGATTTCGACTTATTTATGTTATGTGGTTGTTCATAATTAAAATTTGTATATATTTTATGTGTAAATTTTATATATTAATTAAGTATATTTAAATGTAAAATTTTCGAGCATAAAATTGTGATAGATTATTTGTAAAATTCATAACTTAATTAAATAAATGAATTAGGTAAGTATTTGTATCTGCAATGTTCTTTGAACATAAGATTACCATACAAAACATTATAAAAAATAGATAATATTGCAAGCTTAAATTCATATATAAATAGTACCTACATTGAAATAGGTAGATAGAACATGTATTAATAAATAGCCAGTCCAGAAATCATACTTAACAACTGGCAATAACAGCACCCATTAATTACTATATTATAAGATTTAAATAATCAATTTATCAATGAATTATCATTAATAAATTGATTATTAATATTTCATTATTAATCATTTATTTTTATTAATCCATTCAGCTTAAAAAAAGTTACTATACAAATGAATGATCTATTTATATCTTAACCAAAGTATAAGTTTTGATATAGTTCCAGTAATACACCCTGAAAGATTTTCTGGACGGGCTATGATAGAAATTATTGAATAGTAGTCTTATCAACATCATAATTTTTAACAATATTACGAAACAACATAGTTGTTACACATTGTACTTTATCAGTACGTACTCTGTACTGTACCTTAAAGTGTGTTATGTCACTTTTGAAAATCCACACATAAAAGGACAAAATATTTCACAATTTATGTCAATAATTTTTTTAGTCATTTAAATAAATACATGTGCATTTTCATACACAATCTCTTAATTCATGAATCCAACAATATGATCCTTCCCTAGCACCTTAAAATTACAAACAACATTTGACATTATTACACTAGGTTATCACATTTTAATTGCACATTCAGAGAACAGAACTGATGCTGATGACTGAACAGGCATTAACCACTGCTGAATTTTTTAATAGTGTTCACATGAGTACACTTGCTGGAAAAAACCTTGTCGTTTTCCTTTTGTAAGTCGCCACTATCCACTTGTTCCATTAAAATACTGAGCATGCTTTGTGTATGGCGCAGCTATATGATAAGGAGGGGGCTGACCTCTACCATATACAGGCTCTGGCATGCCATTTGGACTATGCCGCAGGCTATTCACACTTGGAGCATTTGATGAAGCTGGTATGGCATCATATAAATCATACATATTTTGACTAGTGGGAGAATGCACATGACTGTAGCTGCCATCATCTGATATAAGGGGAGTGTGTGTCATGCGATATGGATTAGTTGTATTTGTATGACCCGTTGGGGAATACAATTCTGGTGACTGTGTAGCCACATATGTTGGACTAGATGCTGTCATCCCATAAATATTAGCATTTGGGGTAGGGGTTTGATGTATGGGTGCTTGATAATCATGACCATCAATCATCATGCCATGGGCATCACCAGGACCTGGGTACATGCTATTATAATTACTTAAATTTGGCATTGTGGTAGAACTAACTACCTGACTTACAGTGTGTACTCTAGAGCTTGGTAAGTCACGACTACCATGTGGATGGTAACTGTAAGCATCATAATTTCTTTGACCGTAAACTTTATCTTTGGCACGTGCATAAGTCTCACTGTCATACACACTCTCATGATAATTGTTTTCAGGAACAGGATGACACACATGTTCTTTTCGAGGATATATAGGCTCAAAAGGTGGAATAGTTTCCATCACAGTCCTTGTATTGTAATTTTCATTAAAATGTGGAGATATTATTGTATCATTATTTGAATGGCGTTCTAGTGAACTAAGGCTTAATCTTTGCAATCTATTTCTAGTTTCATCTAAACTGCTTCTGTAATTATTTTCCTTTGCTACCAGATAATTTTTATGTTCCACATGGCCACCATAATTATTTTGCGATATTGGGGTAGTCATCCGATCTACATCTTGCCTAGAAGAATATTTTTCATTCTGATTAGTGTTATACTGTCTGTGTGATATAATATAGTGGTCTGAAATCTCTGGTTTATAGTCACTGTTTATTGTTCCATTATTTTCTGTATAAAGAGCATGATCTACACATTTGTAAGTTTTATCTTGTTCATAAGCAAGGTCCAATGGTTTATCATAAGCATTTTCTGTAGGCAAATTATCATACACAGATGTTTTCATGGCGTCTTGAATTGGTTCATCAGGATTGCCTTTGCTTACATTTTCTATATCTTTCTTGTTATCGGATGCAAACCTTTGCTGCAAAGTAGGTGTTATTTTGGCAGCTTTAATATTTACTGCATTTTGTGTAGGTGGAGATATATCTTGTGTACCATCTTTATGGATATTTCTTGCATGCTTGGCCAATGCTCTTAATTCTTTTGGATAGGGTGTTGGGGCTCTCCTCAACTGTCCAGGTTTTTCAGGTATCTTAGGAGTTGCTTTCATGTCTACAAAACTGATATGACGTGCAGAAGTCTGAGCATCAGAATTTTCAAGTTTTTCATGATCTGATTGCATATCAACAGGAGATAAAGGCACTTGGGGGAAGAGGAAACATGTAAGGACTTGTTCATATGTGTGTGGATCTATTTCAGAATGCATAGGCACTAAAGGTTTACTTTGATTTTCAGATAGCCAGAGGGCCACTAAATTATCACAATTCAACAAAGATTGGGGAAGACAGCTTAATGAATTTCTCACTAAATTTAACACTCTTAAACAAGTCAAATGACCAATTTCTGGAGGGACTTTAATCAATTTATTTGCTCTTAGAGATAAAACAGACAACTTAGTGCAACTCCCTATATCAGGAGGGATTGACCTTAACATATTATCATCAATGTTAAGATACTGTAACTTTCTCATGAGCCCAATAGAAGATGGTATTTTATCCAAATAATTACACATTAGTGTCAGCTCTTCAAGGTTTGTAAGTTGCCCTATACTTTCTGGTATAGAATATAATTTGTTATTATCCAGCTTGAGTGTAGTCAAATTTCTCAGCTGTCCAATACTTTCTGGCAGATGTGTCAAATTATTCAATGATAAACTTAAGTCTATCAATTGGGTGCAATATCCAATTTCAGGGGCAAGTTCCTCTATCATATTATTACTTGCCTCTAGATGAATTAAATGTTCCAATGGTTTTATTACAGCTGGTATACTTGTCAAACTGTTGCTATCAATCCATAATTCTCGCAGTTTAAGAAATCTCCCTATAACTTCTGGAAATTGTTGAAAGTCATTCTGACCAATGTCCAGTCTTAATAATTCTGTGGATCTGGAAAGTGATTTTGGTAAAATCATTAAATAATTGTCCCTCAATTCAAGTATACGTAAGCTTGATAGCCGCCCAAAATTTCCTGGGAGGTATTCTAGATAAGTATCATTCAGATATAGCTCTTGTAATGCTATGAGGTTTGTAATGGCATCTGGGAGCTTTTCTAATGGATTCAAACTGAGATCTAGGAACATTAAATATTTCAGTGCTTTCATAGGTTCGGGTATAGATGTTAAAGTGTTCTTGCTTATGTTCAAATGATGCAGGTTAACCAGGGACGATATAGCGGCGGGTATAGCCGACACTTCGTTATCACTGATGTCTAAATACTTCAATCCGTGACACATGAAGAGCTGCCGCGGCAGCTCTGTTATACGATTGCATTGACACAACAGGGTTTCTAGCGTCCTTTCGTATACAAACACTTCCGTCGGAAAGTCCACAAGTGACTGATGGGAATAATCTAGCTCTACCACGTCCTCGGCTCCGGGTCTCACACAACACAAGAAGTCGAAAGGCATGGTGGAAGGTCCGTCAAACCACACGTATAAAATCACAATTTTATTAGTAAAACAGACGCTCCATCTCCATCCCAATTTGTGCCATATCCTTAAATCCACTACATCTGTTCATATATTACTATACACTGAATCGAAAATAATCTTAATATATAAAAATTACTCATTATTGAATCACTCGAAACAAAATAATAACCTTCCTCCCTTTCCCACCCAATCAATCCCACCCACCATTCCAAAATCCAAATTCAATCTGTCTCTGTCTGTCAGTCGGTTAGAGGTGGGTAGCTATTCTAATAACTAGCCACGGCTATGTTATCTGTCAACACGATAATTGGCTATTGGCTACTGGCTAGCTAGAAAGAATGAGGAGTTTTCTTACCTGTCTAACTGTTGATAATTCGAACCAATTTGAACCTTAAGTGCACGATTTGACAGGTATTTTGAACATAGAGGTATCATAAGAAATCCTCCTCATTACGAGAAGTTTACGTCACACACAGTGGGTAGCCGCCTAGCCGCCACAGGTCACTAGCCGCCACTAGCGGGTAGCTGGACGGCTAGCCAAAACCATTCTAGCCGCCACTAGCCGGTAGCTGGCTGGCTAGCCAAAGCCAATCTAGCCGATTAGCCGGTAGCTGTGTTGGTAGCCTAGAGAAAGTCGTTTCTTTTCAAAAGAGTATACAATAAAATATAAAGTAAATTAAAAAAAAAAACATTACATTAATTTATTATATTATCATCTAGACTAGACTTGTTGCAGTGGTGAGGATCGAACTCGGATCGCAGTTGAACGTTATTCAACTAGCTAAGCCGCCGCCGCTCTAATCAAATAGCCAAAATAGCTGACTAACTAGCTGGCTTTTACCCCACATATAGCTGGCTAGCTAAGCTATTGAAATTTCGTCACATTATTATTTTTGTTAATTTGTTCATGACCATGGAACTAAGTCCTTCAGTCGCATACATTCTATTTATAATATCACTTTAATATATATTAATTATTCAAAATTCAAAAAATACGCATCGATTGGACCCAATTATATTTTTGTGCCTTTTGCGGTCGAGACCATGAGACCGTGGGGGGTCCGAAGCTCGCCGTTTTGCTAGCACCTTCTCATCAAAATTGATCGAGACCTCCGGAGACCAGCGGGCGAGGAGCTTTTTCCGCCAACGCGTCAGCTTGGCTATCCAAAGAGGAAACGCTGTCAGCCTCAGATACTGTCAGCCTTCTGGGAACCCTGCCACAGATTACTATACAGATAAACAGCTCCTAAGAACGCGAAATGGTAGGTACTTCACTACATGCGCAGCGATGTGTGCGTGAGCGCTCACCGACGGGTTCACGTACGAGAGCCGAGAAGTCGCTTCGGGTGTTTCCGGCGGACCCGAGGGTCTGAGAGTCGGGGGCGACTCGCGACCGAGCGGCACGCCTCGATACCTACATCGCTAGCTCGTCGTCGCTCGCTTCTCGTTACCGCGATACTTTGTTTTTAATAATTTTAAGAACAACTTACAAACAAAATGATTATTTATTGCAGTGCGTTTATAAATAATTCCAGGAGGAATGTAAATATATCCAATAATTTATCCAAATGAAGTAATTTTCTTACTAGGTAGGTATGTAGGTACGAGTAATATTTTTAGTGGTGGGCGAAATTGGACTCATGTCATCTAGACACGTGGTAGCGTGTCAAGCCAAGTTCAAGATATGCATATATTACAATACTTATATGTATTTAAACTGTTATAATTTAGTTACATTATATAATAATGTAGACACTGTTATTTTAGGTTTTCAAGTGTGTGATAATGACATTATTTTCATTGTTCACAATGGTTGTAATAATGATTAGGTACAGTTGGACATTATATAAAACGTTAATAATAACATTCATATGTGCAATAAAGGAATTTCATTCTAATTCAATAATTTATCCAATGTTAAAAAAAAAACTAATACAAATTTGCCCTCATTAATTTCGAGTAAGAGTTCATATTAGTGTGATCAAAACGCCATTATTTGTGTCATCTTGGTATTATAACGCCTAATTGTAGTAGTTTTGGAATTTGGGTAGTGGCATTCTTCAATGGGAAATTGGGAACTAGCAAATTCCACGAGTTTGGGCAAGCGTGTCGTAAGACTAGGCTCGTTGTAAGTCTAAACTTGACGCCGCGATGATAACGTGCAAAGCGGTTAGGCTCTGCTTGCCTAGCGTAGACGCACCTCAATAAATTATACTTATAATTCATAATTATTAAATAAATTACCCAGCTTTCTAATTAAATTTATTTCCTAGTGTGACAGCCCTACAAGAATAGGCTAATATAATAGACGTTTGTAGGGAGCTGTTGCTCTGTATAATATAATCCTCTGTGACCCTGCCGTTAATCGGAAGCAGCGGCAGGCTAGAGGAAATTTTCTATATATGTATAGATTGTATTTTGTATGTACATATTTGTTGTAAATAAAGTACTAATTATGATAAGCATAAAACTCAAAATACACGAATTTATGAAAATAAAAATGAAAACGCTACATCACTCTGCAAATTCCCACTGAAAAGTCAAAACAGAAAAAAAGAATCCAGTGCTGCCAGATCCGTCAGTGTTGGGCACTAGATCAGTTAAAGAAAAGCGCTAAATGGACATTTTGGCGGGAACTTGCAGAGTGACGTTGCGTTTTCATTTTTATTTTCATAAATTCCTTGTGATAAATTCGTGTATTTTGAGTGATATTTTACCCAATTAATATCAATCCATGTGCACCAGTGAAGTGACATGAATCATGTGTATCGTGCCTTTTCAAGTTGTTTCAAGAAGTACGTGAAAAGTTTTAGTAACAAAAGTTTAAGTAAATGGCAAAATACGTAAGCCGCGTGACACAAATTAAAAAAAAAAAAAACAAAAAATGCGCTAGACTCCGAGCATAATCTTATCTACTATATAAAAATAAGTCGGGTTTTCCTTCCTGACGCTATAACTCCAGAACGCACGAACCGATTTCCACGGTTTTGCATTCGTTGGAAAGGTCTCGGGCTCCGTGAGGTTTATAGCAAAGAAAATTCGTAGGGTAGGGTAGGGTAGCGTTGGGTAGCACCACAGGGTAGGGTAGCACCACGCGAACGAAGTCGCGCCGGGCAGCTAGTAAAATATAAAAATGAATCGCTGAATGTGTTGCTAAGCGCCAAGAGCAGCTGAACCGATTTTGCTAATTCTTTTTTTGTTGTTTGTTATTGTCAGGAGAAAAAATTACAGTTAAAAAAAACTAAAAAAAACGCTTTAAAAAGCCCTGCACTATAATTATAGCACAACGTCTTTCGCTGCGGGCGCGTTGTAACCGACTAGCGTTGTTCCGGTAGACCGTCCGCGTCGGCGCGCAATCGTACCTAAACATGGGAACAGGGTCTTCAATCTTAGAACAAAGTAGCTGGGTGCAATTCATTCAATTAATACCAAAAGTCGATATCAGATGGCGCTACTGATCTATTATCCTACAAAATTTAAATCCTACTGAATGCTCTGGCTAAGCTTAACCTTTAGGACATTTTTAAAAGACGGGTTATGTTTTGCTTATGACGTTCCATCTTTATCTTCCTACGAAATTGGTAGTTTAAATTTGACTTATATTCATTATTTATAAATTTACTTTTAAATATTAATATCCCTAAAATTTATAAAATTATTTATTAATTTAAAAATTGCATAAAAAATAATACTTTGATACTTTGTTGCTTTTTAATTCTATTTTAGTACGGCAAATAGTATAAATTTGCCTAACTAGTTTTGCAGTACGGTATCCCTGTGTGCTTATGTCAAAAGTTTTTAACTGCCGTTTTCTTTTCAAAGTACACGTAGCGTTTTTCTAGTTTAGAAAATTAATAGCTATTGTGGTGTTTTCTGTGCTATTTGAGTGAATATCACGCCGTGTTTGTAGAGTTGAGTATCCTCCTCCAAACCAGTGTCGCTTGTTTTAGTACATATATTTGAGACAGAGACTCCCAGTGTTTTGAGACAGGACTCGCAGTGTTATGAGATAGGACTCCAGTGTTTAGAGATAGGACTCCAGTGTTTTGAGATAGGACTCCAGTAACCAGTTTTAGTAGTGTTTACTTGTGTACTCAACCTAAGTGAACATGTCTTACAAGAGGTGTTGTGTGCCTCGCTGCTCAGGTACTGAAGGTATGTAAACGATTTTCTGCCGAGCATAACTTTATTTCTTGCATACAAACATCGCAATCGCAAAATAAAATAACGATAATCATGAGAAACGCATGTAAAGTAACCTAATAAAACCAACCTATTAGTGCGTTCGAATTGGGGTACGGTGACAAAAATAACAGTCAAAAATGCCAAAAACGATCACATGTGGCGTTCGATTTGGAATGTTGTGGGCGAAATTGTCGTTTTGAACAGTTAAAAACGACATCGTGAACTGCAAATTTTGACCCACCTCCGAGGCAGGGTAGTTTGTGATCATATTATTATTTTGACATCTTTGAATCTGACAGATAAGTTGTAGCTGATAATTCAAATGGGAATCGAAAATTATAATTTTTATATTAAAATTTGATAGAAACTAACAGGCAAGAGAAAAGTTTCAGATCAGATTTGCTTTGTTTAAATAATAACTGAAGGAAAAAAGGTAGGTTGAGACAAGTGACAAGCAGGCGATGAGCATGCAAATGTCATTTTTGTATCTAATCGTTCGCTTTGGGAAAAATCGTTGGTGGCAAAAGTTGCAAAATTGTTGAAATTTTCCAATTCGAACGCATGAACCAAAATGCCCATTTTGTAACTGTTAAAAACAACATCACTCCAATTCGAACGCACCTTATATTATAGTGCTAGAGCTGTGAATGATATAGCCCTGAGAATTTCTAGATGGATAAGTGCAGTGTGAGATGCCTGTCCGGTCCCAAACCCTAACAGGTGGACTGATGTGCTGCTTTATCCTCATAAAAAGTATGTGAATAACGGAAGACCATTTGTTGTGGCATATCTTTGGGAAGACTATTAGTAGACATGTGCGGGCTAATGATGATGAAGCTATATCACTAAGGAATTATAATTAAATCAGTTCAGAAAATGTATCTTCACTAAATATCTATCATATCGCTACACCCGGTTATTTTTACTTAATTGCTACAAATACACAATATGTTACTGAAATTTATGTATTACTTTTTCAGGTGTACAAAATGTCCTGCATGAATTTCCTAATCCTGCAAAGGATATGGACCGTTTCAAGAAATGGCTCTCTAATATTGGTGGCGATATACTGACACTAACCAATGAGTTCATTTACAAGAATCGGCGTGTTTGTCGCCTGCACTTTGAACCGAAGTTTCATTGCCGAAATAATAGACTCAGCAACATAGCTTTGCCTACCATCAATATGCCAAGTAAGTAACTAATAGTACATGTACATAATTCGAAACATAGTACATGTTTTGAATTTGTTCAAAATTATATACAATTCAGAATCACTTATTAAAACTATTCTAATAAACTCAAAATCTTGTTATATTGTACATGAATTTAGATAAACCAAGGTTTTGTTATCACAGCACGGTTAATTAAAAAAAAAACTTAAATATATTTGTAAGATTTTAATTTATTTATTTAATTTACAGGCCTGAACTACCCTGCCTCAAATGAACAAAGACCATTAAGACAATTGCAGAATTTGCCAAATGACTTACCAACATCATCAACTATAGGTAAAATATTTGTTATACCTTTTATCCTTGTTATCTATACTAATATAATAAAGCGGAAGAGCTTTTTTGTTTGTTTAAACGGGCCAATCTCTGGAACTACCAGTTGGAACCGAAAAATTTGTTCACTTAATTTCATTACTTTTTTTTACTTACAGGCTTGAACTATACTGTCACAACTGAACAGGACACCTCTAGGCAATTGCAGAATTTGCCATCATCTTCGACAAAAGGTGCTTGTTTTATTATCATTATAATCTCATAATTGAGGAAATCAGTGTCACAATCTCTGTAATGAAAATGATTTTTTTTTGTCATATCTGGTGTAAATATTCACTTAAGCATATGTACTTAAAAGTAGTATATCAGTTATTCAGAACATTTTTGTGCAACCAGGTTTTTTTTTTACAGTACCTATTGCAACTCCAGCACTAGACCCCAAATTGCCGTCCATTAAAGAAGGAATGAACAGAAATCAGAGAAGTAAGTGTCAATTAAGTATATTCTAATTCAGAATAATAGCTCTGCCATCCTGTCTTTCTGCTTGATATACTAATATTTTATTTTAATAATGTTTGAACAAACATTTTCGTTCTGCAGTAGTATGGTTTAAGCCATGGAAGAAAATAATAATAACTGTATGACTGAGATTGTTTGCATGACTGCCCAAAAAAGAGTGTAATGTTTTCAGGGTTCATATGTATGTTTATTATGTATGTCTGTTTTTATTCCGTCACTAGCTATCCCCTTCAGTTTAAGTCCCAGGATAAAAAGTATTAATCATAACTAAAATATAACTGTCATTCCAACTTTTTTAATATTTTCATTATCTTTTCAGCTAATACAACAAGAAAGAATGTTATGATGATGACTAAACCAGAAAATGACATATATAAAGAATTAGTTTCTGTGAAAAGAAAACTTTGTAAATACAAAAACAAGCTTTCAAAGCAGGCTGTACAAATAAAACTGGCAAAACGATTGACATCAAACCCAGCGTCTCTTAAAGTGATGGAGAAAATGTCCCCATCTGCAAAAATATTTACTATGCTGCAGTTCCGAGAACTAGGAAAAAAGGCTAAAGGAAGGCGTTTCAACATTAAAGAAAAAATAACAGCCTTATCAATTATGAAACAAGGCCCCAAAGCTTATAGATTTTTAAGAAAAATATTTGTTTTGCCAGCGCCGCAGACGTTGACAAAACTATTGGCTAGCGCTAACATCAAGCCTGGTATTAACAGTAAAATATTTAACCAACTGAAATTAAAATCAGCAGATATGAAAAGTGATGAAAAATTGTGCATTTTATTATACGACGAAATGTCACTGAAATATAATATATCATATAATGAAAGAAAAGATGTAGTAACAGGCTTTGTGACTAATGGTAAAGAAACGCAACCGATTTTTGCCAATCATGCTCAAGTCTATATGATCAGAGGACTTTACAAAAACTATAAGCAGCCAGTTTCATACACATTTTCCTCTGGTGCAACAAAAGGACCAGAACTTGCAAGCCAAATAAAAGAAGTTATAACCAATTTGCAAGAATCTGGCTTTAAAGTAGTTGCCACTGTTTGTGACCAAGGTACAAATAATCGTCAAGCAATAAAAAATTTAATTAATGAGACACGAGGAGACTTTTTGAGGATAGGAGATACTCCAAAAGATAATGTCTTCAAAGTAAATGGAGAAGAAATAGTGCCACTATATGATCCCCCTCATCTTTTAAAGGGGATAAGAAATAATCTAATAACAAAAGCCCTCCAGTATACGATGAATGGAGAAGTAAAAGTAGCCAAATGGCAACATTTGGAATTGTTACATAAAGAAAACCCTGGCTACAAAGGCGTGAGGCTTGTACCCAAGCTCACGGACAACCACATAATTCCCCAAAAAATTGGGAAAATGAAAGTAAAATACGCAAGTCAAGTATTTAGCGCAACTGTTGCATCCAACATGGGATACCTAGCAGGTACTTTTTTTTTATCAATATTACAGTTAGTTTTGATTAACCATATTGTTTTGAGACCCGCGCCGCAGGTCGTGGGTTCGATTCCCACACAGGACATGCATAAGATGCATGAACATGTCTGTAGGTCCTGAATCTGGGTGTAATTATGTATATTAAGTATGTATTTACAAACAAAAAGTAGTATATGTATTATATCAGTTATATGGTTTCTATAGTATAAGCTCTGTTAGTTTGGGATCAAATGACCGTGTTTGAGGATGCCCCTGGATATTTATTTATTTATAAATTTTTCTACAAAGTATCCTATACGTTATTCCATGCTTTATCTATATGCCAAATATTAAAATGCATTCAATGGTTCGGGCGTGAATGATTAACAAACGTCTATAGATGTTCATATAGTTAAAGTATGTTATTTCATGAAAATATAATTATTTCATGTAATTTTTTATGTTTCAGATAAGAAAATTCTACCCGAAGAATGCAAAAATACTGCAGATCTTCTACTATTTTTTGATGAATTATTTGACTCTGTGAATGGCAGTTATACAAAAAAGAGAAGATTTGCCAAACCTCTTTTGGGCCCGGCAACACCCACTTCAGTGCATCACAAGAAATGGAGTGAAGCAAAAACTATTTTAAAATCCATGAAATTTATAAATGTTAATGGGAAAAAAGAGGTTGTGCCTAGTGTTACAAATTGGGTGTGGACTCTGGAAGGAATGGAAGTATTATTAAAAAAATTGAAAAATGATTTCAATATCACTTCAGTTTGGATGCGGCACCTAAACCAAGACCCCATTGAAAATTTTTTTGGTGCAATACGGTCTCACGGTTGCCGAAACACTAACCCTACTCCTGATCGTTTTGAATCCGCCTACACGGCATTATTGATAAATAGCCTAACCAGTGTCCATGCCCCTGGGGGAAATTGTGAAAATGATTTGGGGGAGGCGTTATTTACGCTTATTACTGAAAACTGCGAAGCTGACGACAACGCGAAGGGTGAAACAGTCCTTGAATTAGACGATTTGCTCCATATTGAGTTGGAGCCAATAGAAACAAAACAAGCCGATCCAAAAATTTTGGCTCCCCTACAATATGTCAGTGGGTATTTCACTAATAAAACAAAAAAGATTTTTAAATCGTGTGATACGTGTAAAAATGAATTGGTGGCGACACAAGAAGCAGAATATATAAAATATAGGGAATACTCTAATCGTCGTTGGCTTTGCAGTCCCAGTGAATCAATACTTAATATAGTTTCCAATCTTCAAGATATAGCCATAGGTATATTAAGAAAAAATGTAGAAAAAGGAAATTTAAAAACATATATCAAAACACTCTCTTATATGTCTGTAGATTTTAAAAACATATCATGTAAGACACATAAGGACCGATTGTTAAAATATTTAATAAATTCAGTCATCAGATTTTTTATTTACAGCTACTGTAAAAATTTGAATAAGATTTTGTATGGTAGAAAAGATATGATTGATGACGTCAATGATAAATATCAAATAATGGCAAGAAATTGTTATGTTAAATCATTAAAGGTTAAAAAAAAATGATATATATAAGCAGACAAAATGATATAATGATGATGTAACTGATAATAGTAAAATCTTGTATTTGTCATGATTCATGGTGATTAGGTATCATAATTGCCACTCAATATTAGCTTAGCGTTTCCTATATTTCGCTTAATAATAATATGACATAGGTATGCCATTTTTATGAAGAATGTTTAGCTGCACAAATGAAAACTGTTAAGACATAGTGATAATAAAGAACGGAAATCAAGAAAGTTTTATTATTTGAAATATATATAGGCTCGTTCAGAGTAATTAAATGTTGCTTCTTTTTCTTTATTTACTTATAAAATAATTATACTAATAATAACACAATAATATAAATAGTTATTGTGTTGTTGTGTATTTTTAAAGGCAACAGTTTAATTAATCTGAACGATCCTATCTTACCTACCCATATATCCGTAGCATTCTATACAACCAAGTATATACACCTACTGTCATAGGTATGTACTAATTTCGTTAGGCGAATAAAGAGGTCGCCAATTCGGGTACGGGTTCGAGAATTCTCCACGGCCAGTGCGCTTTGAGACTTCACAGGTGACGGCTGCGTCACTTGCTTCGAATTTTGTATCTAGTTTAATATCACGTGGAATCCCGCTAGGGATTTACGTCTACATTTACGCCTACCTTGCATCTACCTATGCAGCTTGATAACTAGCTGTGGAACGCTGAGGGACCTACCTCCTGTACTGCCTGCCTGGACTACCTACTCCCGCTGACATCCTGGGAGCTGGACCAGACCGAAGCGAAAACTGAAGCTGCTACTTCTACCTTAGTTCAGGCCAGTGTTCCCCCTGTTAAAAACTGTACCCCCTGTGAAATCTGGACGTGAGGCGGCCACAGAATTTTAGGCAATTAAATGTTTCATTGGACTAATTTCCATTGTTTCATTTAATCGAACCCTACCTACCTATCTGTTGGCGTCCCCCTAAGGGACTTGCCACAGTGGCACCCGGTACCCGTGTGGTGTTTCTGGTCCCGTGTGGTGCTTCTGGATCACCCATCGGGCGCGTCCCCGGGTTGCGGATAGGGGAACGCCCCCCAGATATGGGGGGTACCGGGTATACAGACCCGGCGCGGACAAAAACCAGAAGGGAGAAAATACCCCAGTATTGGGGCGAGGCGGGCCTGTGGCCTATAGGTTGCTCCTCGTATCCCTCTTTCTAGGAGAGGGAACAGAGGATGTGACAGGTGCGGTGCGTTTGCCTAGTGCACTCGGCTTTTGCCGACGCCGGACAAGAAGAAGGAAACCTCTTTTAAAAAAACGCTCCCTTGTGCGACGATGTGCCAGGTGCACCCGGCTTTTGCCGACGTCGGACCACCCGTAATCTCAGTCGGGACCGGAAGCCTTGTGCGGCTGTGAGGAAGAAAACCTCTATAAAAATTACCCCAATCCTAAGGTCTAGCGTGCCGATGGCATGAATGGCTGGTGGGAATCCAGTCTCAAGCGCTCGGTCCAGGGACCTCACCCTTGTAATAAAGGACAATAATGAAATGGCAGATCAGAAAAAACAACTACCCCAGGGTGGTACCGGCATAGCCGGAGAATCCACCCCCGGGCCTAGCCCGGGCTGCCCCACCGTATCTGGGGGGGGCAATGTTCTGCTTCGCGATTCGATCGCGAATGCTTCTACGGAAGCCAATCAGAAAGATGGAGTCATGCCGGGGGGACCAGCGGTCCCGGCGCGTAATAAACGAGGGTGTTTTAAACGCCCAAAGACGCCAGTCAATCTGGCCGAAGTGAGCGATGGGGGCGAGTCAGATGGCTCGGTCATGTCGTTCGCATCGGGCATATCGGACGTCTCTCGAGGAGGAACCCGTGGGCGCAAGCGGCCCTCACTGCCTACGAACGCGGATGCAGCGCGTGGACCCAAGTTGAAGGCTGTTTCGGTCGTGCAATCGGAACCGGAAGCGCTCGACACCGAGGACGATTTGGAGATCACCAACACAAGGGCAAAAAAGAACCTCCCGAGTCTGGAAGTGCTGGCCCAGGGAATGCAGTCGCAAGCAGGTCTCCAGCTTGAAGAATGTATTGACCAGCAGCTAATAAGTTTAGAGAAGGTTGCGGACAATTCCCGCAACCTGAAGAAAAGCTTCGTCCATACGATTAGGGTGGCCGTGCGGACGGTAAAGGCTGCCGCTATGGAGATGTCAAAAAGAACAGCCACAGATGAGAACATGGTAAGGCTGGAGAAAGAGAACGTGAATTTGCGCTCTTAACTCTCCAGTCTCATCACTAAGGTAGATAAACTTACGGAGGAACTCAATCTCCTCCGTAAGCCTTCAGATACTGGCATGAACGGGGTGGCCGCACGACCTAAATCAGCCTCACAGTCGGTTCCTCCATTGGTGGCTCCACTAAGCCGCGCTTGGCCGTTCAGAGTGCATCGCCCACTCGTTCAGCTGTACTTCAAACAGAAGAGCAGCTTTTCGACCGGATCGCGTCAGTGGTAGACGCCAGGCTGGCTGCTTTCAGGGCTGAAATCTTTCCCGATAGGGCCATTAGGCCCTCACTGGGGAAGCGTAAACCTGAGGGTGGGTCTCAGCCACAGCCGGTCCCACTGCCACAGATACAGCCGCAGCCGCAAGTATCAGGGAAGGGCAAAAAGAAGAAGGCCAATAAGAGGACTAACCCTTCCCAACAACCCGTGGAGGAGTTACCCCCTGTAAAGTCACAAGTGGCCTTAGAGCCTTCAGTCACTACCCAGCCTAATCCAAGCTGGTCTGAAATTACACGACGAAAAAATCGGCATAACCTGGCCGCTACCCCCGAGGCGGTCGGGTATCCTATAAGGATTTCCCCACGAAAAAAAAAAAAAAAAAAAAGGGTAGAGTAGCGTTGGGTAGCACCACGCGAACGAAGTCGCGCCGGGCAGCTAGTAAAATATAAAAATGAATCGCTGAATGTGTTGCTAAGCGCCAAGAGCAGCTGAACCGATTTTGCTAATTCTTTTTTTGTTGTTTGTTATTGTCAGGAGAAAAAATTACAGTTAAAAAAAACTAAAAAAACGCTTTAAAAAGCCCTGCACTATAATTATAGCACAACGTCTTTCGCTGCGGGCGCGTTGTAACCGACTAGCGTTGTTCCGGTAGACCGTCGGCGCGCAATCGTACCTAAACATGGGAACGAGACAGGCCTGCTTCAGCTCGTTTAACTCTTGTTATTTGTTGAAATAAATTAAAAATATTACCTACTTTACTTATGAACTAAATTTGTACAGTAGTACCCAATTAATATGGCTTACCGACCGATGTACCTGCGCAGAAGATACATTTTCAAAGCGCGGGAAACGCTATTGGTCGGCAGCTGCCGCCATGTTAGCGCGCGCCGTGCGGAGTGGCGTGACTTGCGAGTGAGCGGAACTAACAGCTGCAGTGTATTATGAACCTTATAGTAGTGATCTAAGGTTGATTATAAGTTTTAAGCATTCTTTCGTTAATCTTCGAGGCCATACTTTCTTTTCTGTGCGAACGAAGATTCACGACGCGCCATATCAGTATAGTAAGTAGGTAATACTGTAATACTTGTTGTAGTAAATCGTTCAATTTACTCCTGATATTTCGATTGACGAATTGGCTGAGATAAACATCTACTTGCCTAAATTTGGTTAATTTGTACAATAACAATAAAACTAAAATGTCCTTACAAATACATTTTTATTTCAGTTAACAAAATGAACGAAAAGCGAAACGTAGTATTATTTTCGACAAGTACTTAGTAGAATTTTTTTTTTCCATAGTCAATAATTTTTTGAGGGTCTGAATCCAACACTGGCGGTGGATTTCCATTACAACATTCACTGAACACCACCTGAACACCTAGATTCGATAAAATGTTTAAAAAATAACACAAACATAACGTGTCAGCCTTTCGCGGACGATCGAGCTAACTAAGCGCGTTTGCTTGTCGCGGCCGGGCCGTCCCGACTCCCCCCGCGAGTTCCCCTCCGTTGCTCTGCGTAAGTATATTCGTTGCGCAACTGTATGTAATGGTAAAACTGTGGTACTTACTTCAGGGGAATTAAATAAATATAAGGTCCAAAGGAAAGTATGTAGGTAATTCTATAAAGGTAGGTATATTTTATTGCACTGAAAATAACTATAATTACAGTTCCAATAAATAAAAGCAACATATTACGGAAAATATGCAGATACGGGTGTAACTCGATAAGTACTAGGTCGAGATGATTTTTTCTCTCTATAGTCAACTTTGGGTAATTCAATGTTCACATTTTCTTTTCCTTTTCGACTCTGACAATCGTTGGATTTTTGGATTGCTCCTGTAATAAAATAGTACAATTGTAATATTGAAAAATAAAAGATCGTATATGTATGTACCTGCAGCATGGCAAGAAAGTATATATAGAAAGTAAGAAATAATGAGAGGCGCCACTGTCATTTGCAACTGGAATGAGAGTGCTTTTGTAGTTTTGATAATAATTTCATTAAAAGTAAACAAATATTTCTAAATCTTAACCAGTGGCGTAGCTAGGTAACCAAAGGCCCTGGGGCAAAAAATAAACTAGGGCCCCAACTAAACAATTTAAAATTTTCATATCGAGCCATCGCGTTTTTACACTCACACATTGAAAAAAGGCAGATCGTAGTATGTTCCGCAATCTTGTCCGTCATGATAATCCGTATGAAGGGTCAACAACTGTTTATTTTTATGCGAAATATTAGGCGCCGATCCCACAGAGAGAGAGTACTACAGTTTCGCGTTCAGAGTTCTGCATTCCGCGTTCACTATGGTTCACACAGCGAGCGAGGAGTCTTAGAGTTCTAAAGGGAAATGGGCCCCCTGAGCATTTTTGAGCAAAATTAACCTTATAGCTTTACAATAAGGTTCATCTGTTTAATCTGTGGTTGATTTTATGACACAGATAAACCTTATGCTAAAGCCTTAAGGATAATTTTCATATGACTCATACAACTGTCGCAGAGATCAAGCTATCTTTTATAAACCATAGTGACGCGGCGATGCAACGCTCCTCATTGGCTGGCTGGCATGTGGTGGATGGCCGCGTAATTTGATCCAATTTAAAATTCAAATCGTGCGAATTGGCGTATCCTCGTAAATAAATACTGGCCAGCGTGGTAGATAATGGACTTAATCCCCCTGTTGTTCGGGGAGGCTTAGTTGCTGATTAATTTGAGCTGTCCATGATTTATTACTTCACTTTATATCTGAAGAAAGAAGTTGTAACGTATCACCTTTAGAATATGTAGCTTGGCTATCTTTGGGGACTGGTTTCAAATATTTTGGGTCAAGTCCAACTCTATTAGCACTCTCTGTACTTCCAAATCCTGGACTTTCTTCTTTACTAATTGATCTACCAAAATACAGAATAGTTATTAAAATTTTAAATAAACTAATATTAAATATATCTTCGATAAGACTTTCACCACTCAAAAATAAATAAAAAAATATATAATTTAAATAAGTTAATTATAAAGCCTTTCGCTTTCGCCAACGTCTGTCGCCGATATGCTGACAAGACTATCATACAGAGGATATTATGTAAATTAACTTACAACTTAGATGTGGCATAGAAGTCGATTGAGTCGTCAGATAAGGGTTGCGAAGAGTTACTGTGATTGTTTTTGGGAAGAAAATATGGTGTAGAACTGGTCGCTGATGGTATAAGCTTGTGTTTACTTGGTAACATATCATTTGGTACACAGTTGTCATCCAGTTTCTTATGTAGCCATTGAATCACTGTAGAATACAATAATTTTAAAAGGTTATTTGTATGTAATATTTTTAAACAAGGTTTACCGCATGGACGTACAAAAATATTTGGATCGCCTTATCCGAAAGTAGAAGACTCCAGTGTTCATTGGGGGACGGACGGTACCACTCCGTTAGAATCATACGGATTTTTTTATCCCACAAAGTCAAGACATAGCTTGACACCGCGCGACTTGTATCTCGGAATGGACTACATAATTTAGACAAGGAAAAAGGTCATGAGACAAGATGTCTGGCGACGTCGCGTGACTTCGCGCGATGTCTAAAGAGATGCGTGTTGTGGGAAATTTAAGGGTTACGATAGCCTATGGACGCTAGCGACACCCGGGCGTGGGGCATCACTCATGCGTTTGCGATACCGATTCTACCCCTCTCATCGTTGAGCTTAGGCGACCTTACTCACGTACAGGAACACAAGATTAAGTTATTTGGCTGCGGTATTCTGTAAAATGGAGGAACTTATCCAGTCGAGCGTCAACCTTTTTAAAACATTAAATAATAATAATTGTATTTATAATTGGGTCGATAAAAAATTTCTTGTACTTCGTTGCCATCGTTTCGTTCCCCGTTGTCCCTTGGACAACTCTTTGAAACCATGATTTTCTATACATTTTCTATGGTTACAATTCACCAAACGTACATTTTTCTCGTAGTTAAAAGCCCATTCATTTATGGACTATCTCCTAAGCACATTAGTAGCATACTTAATAACAGTTTTTTTTTAAAGTCAGTCACTATTGTCTCTTGGACAACGGAAGTGAATAACAAACAAATAAAAGTTGATTAACCGAATTAATAAATACGTGACATTTATCGATATAGTTCAAGATCTGCTATTTAAACAGTACCTATAAATATTACGTCCAGACTGGTGCAATGCAGCATGTAATGTATCATGCAATGCATTTGCCGTCCACTTTGATACAATGCAACACGCAAGGTAATGCACGTTGAAATAATTTCGCATATTCTGGACGTGTTGTGCGCACGAGCCGTAGAATGTTTCATTGCATCACTCAGGACGCGCCATCTGGTTGTAATTATCATGTTTTTTATTTACCCATATTATTATTCTTGATGGTTTCATCCCGATCTTTTAGCACATTTTCATTTGAATCAAACTTCTCTTTTAAATCCGCAAATTCTTGCTTGAGTTTCTCGATATTTTGATTTGCTAAAAGAGTTTGGGATTTGAGGTCTTGCATTTCTTTATTACTACTCTCTATTATTTTTTCTTGTTCTAATGCTATAGCTGTTCTGCATAGTAGCTGAAAAAATAATTACTATATTAAAATCCACTTCAAGTTATGCTGGATCGCACGCATCTAAATTAACATTATTTGAATTTTAAAATATATCATATTTTTGAGGATAATAGAAAACAAGCACCAGTTGCTGGAATGCGAATGAAGTGCGGGGCAGAAGCTAAATACCAACAATGTAACATATTTAAAGTAAAATAATCACCTTATCCTTCATTTCAATAAGATCAGCATTTTGTTTGGATATTATTTGATTGGCCTTCAGGAGTTGTTCTGATGTCGAATGAACTGCCTCATTATTTCTGTTCATTAGTGATTCACTGAGAGCCAAACGCTCTTCAAGATTTGTCTGTAAGATTAATTACGGAACTAGTTTCATTCAAATTCAAATACTGCATTTTATCTAGTATATGTCACCATAATTTTATGAACACCGTTAGTTTATAATCTATCTAGCGGGATTATAAACTGTCGATACATTGTGGACTGTACCATACTGATTACAATATAACGCATTCATTTTCGATAGTTTATAATCTACTAGCTGTCCCCCGCGGTTTTACCCGCGTTACCGGGTCAAAAAGTAGCCTATGTCCTTCTCCATACCATAGGCTATCTGCCAAATTTCATGTCGATCCGTTGAGTAGTTGAGGCGTGAAGGTGTAACAAACAAACTCACTTTCGCATTTATAATATTAGTTACGATAGTTAGGATCCATGAAAAGCTGTCATATTGTGAACTGGCATCATACCACAGATTAAAGTTGTAACAATTGTAACCTCTCTTTCTTCAGCGAAGTACGCTATTTTGAGTTCAATTGCCGTAACGCTAAAATTCATATTGCTTCGCTCTATACCGGCGAGTCGGCTAGATCAAACGCACCCGCGCCGCTCGCCCTTGAACGCGGCACGGATAGGGTTGTATGGATTCTGATGTCCTTAGCTGGATACCTCCCTACGTCTAACAATCAACCAATATCTTAGCCTACCGTAAGTCTTTCAAGACGCACTGTCTCCGAAGAAAACGCTGTCATGGTCGAACGAATATTATGAAATAAAAATACAAAGACTGAATTTTAATCTTTTTGTATGATTACAATTATTTGTTTATTCATATTAGGAATAAAAAGTATTTTAGCTTATGTAATGATGGATATTTATTTTCCCTACTCTAAAATCACTGTTAAGATAACATTATTATTGAAAATAATTAAATCGCGTGAATAATTTCAATAATATGCTATTTTTATGAATAAAACAAACCAACGAAATGTAAAAGTAGTTTAAAATTGAATAAAAGTAAATGCGTAATTGCGTACAAGTTCTCGCATTGGCTTACGGCGGCCCTCTGTTACTTGCACTGCGGGCAGTCCGCCAAGCGGTAGGCACTTATCGAGCGTCCTTGAGTGAGTGATGTAGCACTGATCATACTTGAATGCGACGGAACTAACCTTGCGCGCTGATTGGTTGAACGTTATGTGTCTCGCATCTTTTGCCATACGTAACGTAGTTGATAAAAATATATTGACTGACATATTTAATTTTGATCTCAAACAATTAAATGTGAATTTCTATTATTTAACTCCTATGTCTGTTTAGAAACAGGACACAGAATGAACTACCGCCAAGGCTGACCAATCAGAGACGGTTCACAATTTGACGGTTTGACATGGATAGATTTTAAACTATCGAATTTATACGTTATATTGTAAGCAGTATGGTACAGTTCACAATTTATCGACAGTTTACAATCTCGCTAGGTAGATTATAAACTAACGGATTTCACAAAAATACTATGACTATACACACATAAGTACCCATATATACCCAGTAGCTTTAAGGTGGGTGTGCAGCATAAGGCGGGAAATTTGTAATTTTTTTTTTTCAAATTTTATTGTTTTCCACCTTCGTAGAACAATATTATTGGCATATTGTGGATTATTTTTGTACATTCAGTAAAATAGTCAGTTTTACGGTTTTTGGAGAAACTTTCAAAACATGGATCATATTATACAAGACATATTCATAACACAATCGCGAATTCGCGAATCACTGAAATATTTCGCCATATTGTTCTACGAAGGTAAAAAACAGAAAACCTTAACAACCAAATCATAATATTTCTACAATATACTCAACAAAAAATACCTTTTCATTTTTAATCTTCTGGAGTGAGTTGTTTAATTCCTTTATATTATCTGTGTTATCTTTGATCACCTATAAAAAATAAAAAGAGTATCGTATTAATATAGAAACACGACCACTCTGCCATCACATGGCCCGATAGTATTTTTTATAACAATTAAATATAATTTTTATTTTTTAACAGCTACTCAAAGGGTAGTTACAATGTAATATAATAATGAATTGATAACATACCTTTTCTAGGTAAATACATCTGGTATTCTGTTGATTATACTGTTTCTCCTTTTCGGCTATATCCCTTTCTAGGGAAACATTTTTTGCTTTTAATGTCGCCACTTCTATGTGCGTCTTTTGAACTTCAGCTTCCAATAAATTCACGCGTTGAGATTTTTCACTGTAAATTTCATAATAAGGGATTCAGTGACTCCTTGGTGGGGCAGTAAAATTAATAGAAATCTTTAACAAATGTGGGTATCTATGAGTCGGCACATACAAATACATAGCGCGTGTAATAACTAGACCCCATTTTGACACACTTATAAATTTTAGTAAAATTACGATAGATTAAAATATATGAAAATCGATTTTCATATTATGATTCACATGTTAAAATAAAATACCTCATCTGGTTTTCTAAATGATGAATGGTGTCCTTTAACTGTTTGCACACTGAATTGCATTCTTCATACTGTTTTTCTTTGCGACTTAAATTTTCTTGATAAGTTGTAAGTTGAGTTTTCATATTCATATCAGCATTCTTCTGCCACTGCAATCTTTCCTGTGAATTTTGCGTATAAAATAAAGGGCTTTAAAGATTTTGCATATGCATTCAAGGTGTGTACCATGTTATACTGTTTTATCATACCTTGTCCATCTTATTGCTAGCTATAATAAAAACAAAGTTTTAAACAATGTTCACAGCAAAGTACATTTATTGATATCAAATCTAATCTAATAATATATATAAAATGCTTTTGTGGGTACGTAAATACGCAGTTTTCTCAATCACCACCAACCCCAATCAACTTCCCGTTGGGGTGGTAAATACCGCTTGGTCTCCAGGTGGTAGTAAGGGAGTTTGGTCGCGGTGGGTGGAAGGGGGTGGTTGTAGGTGGCGAAAATGTTAAATCATATATTGCTGTCCTTTTCTAACGCATGAGGACTTTGAAAAGATCTCAAAATTTCTGGAATAGACCATTCCAAAATTTGTAAAACGGTTAAGATCGATCAGGAATTTTCTAGAAAGTTCATCAAATATCTGGAATGATCTAGAAAATTCTAGAGTGAATGCAAACTATTAGAATCGATATAGAATGTTTGAGAAAGTTCTATAAATTTTCTGGCTTCATCTAGAAAGTTCCAAAATGTCCAAAACTGTTACTATCGAGTTAGGATGTTCGAGAACGTTTTAGAAATTTCCCGAATGATCTGGAAAGTTCCAAAATGAGTGCAATTGATTATGATCGATTTAGAATGATTGAGAAAGTTCTAGAAATTTTCCGAATGATCTGGAATGTTCCAAAATGAGTGAAATTTATTATGATCGATTTAGAATGTTCGAGAAAGTTCTAGAAAAGTCTAAAATGAGTGCAATTTATTATAAGCGATTTAAAATGTTTGATATTTTTTTGGATTGATCTGGAAAGTTCTACAAATATCTGGAATGATCTAGAAAATTCTAGAATGAATGCAAACTATTATAATCGATATAGGATGTTTGAGAAAGTTCTACAAATATCTGGTTTCATCTAGAAAGTTCCAAAATGAGTGCAATTTATTATGATCGATTTAGAATTATGGAGAAAGTTCTAGAAATTCTCCGAATGATCTGGAAAGTTCCAATGAGTGCAATTGATTATGATCGATTTGGAATGTTCGAGAAATTTCTAGAATGATCTAGAAAGTTCCAAAATGAGGGACATTTATTATGATCGATTTAGAATGTTCCAGAGTTCTAGAAAATTCTAAAATGAGTGCCGTTTATTATAAGCGATTTAAAATGTTCGAATTTTTTTTTTGGATTGATCTGGAAAGTTCCTAAATGTGTACGAGTGTTATTATTGATCTAAAAGAACCAAATCAAAGTGATGTCTATAAAGTGAAGTGATCTAAATATTCTAGAGTGATCTGGTACTGGAAATTTCAGTGTCTGATGGTATATAAACCGAAATTCCAAGAAATTCAGTGACTTTTTGTCAGTTCAATCGTGATTGCAGTCGAGTAAAGATCAATTGGAATCAAGTGTAAACAGTTTAAAAAAAAAATTCAAGTGATTTTCACAAGTGATGTCAACAAACTATTTGAATTTTCTGGAATTTCTCTCAATATCGAAAATAGAAATCTATAAAATCTATGTTAAAAAATGTATCGTTATATATTTTTTATACCATTAAACATGCGATGTATTTTAACCCGAGCAACGCCGGGTTTCTGCTGCTAGTAATATATATAAAATGCTTTTGTGGGTACGTAAATACGCAGTTTTCTCAATCACCACCAACCCCAATCAACTTCCCGTTGGGGTGCTAAATACCCCTTGGTCTCCAGGTGGTAGTAAGGGAGTTTGGTCGCGGTAGGTGGAAGGGGGTGGTTGTGGGTGGCGAAAATGTTAAAACATATATTGCTGTCCTTTTCTAACGCATGAAGATTTCTGAAAAGATCTCAAAATTTCTGGAATGGTAAGTTCCAAAATGTGTAAAACGGTTATAATCGATCTGGAATGTACTAGAAAGTTCAACAAATATCTGGAATGATCTAGAAAATTCTAGAGTGAATGCAAACTATTAGGATCGATATAGCATGTTTTGAGAAAGTTCTACAAATTTCTGGCTTCATCTAGAAAGTTCCAAAATGTCCAAAACTGTTATTATCGAGTTAGATAGAATGTTCTAGAAATTTCCAGAATGATCTGGAAAGTTCCAAAATGAGTGCAATTGATTATGATCGATTAAGAATGTTCGAGAAATTTCTTGAATGATCTAGACAGTTCCAAAATGAGTAAAACGGTCATAATTGATCTGGCTTCATCTAGAAAGTTCCAAAATGTCCAAAACTGTTATTATCGAGTTAGAATGTTCAAGAACGTTCTAGAAATTTTCCGAATGATCTGGAAAGTTACAAAATTAGTGCAATTGATTATGATCGATTTAGAATGTTCGAGAAATTTCTTGAATGATCTAGAAAGTTCCAAAATGAGTAAAACGGTTATAATTTATCTGAGTGTTCTAGAAAGTTCAACAAATATCTGGAATGATCTAGAAAATTCTAGAATGAATGCAATCTACACAGATATTAAAAAAAGTCGGATATATTCTCGCTAACAAAAAACTGTGTCACTCGAGTCGGCCACCACGCTGTACGTACAAGCCAGCACGCACACATTCACACATTAGTTGAGCGCGAGTAATCGACTCTGTGTAAACGGCGACAGAGTCTAATTTCCCGCGGAATAGCCAACTAAGGTGTGCGTGAGACGTGGCCGACTCCATAGACACAGTTTTTTGTTAGCGAGAATATGTCCTCCGTAGTCTGTGGCAATCTATTATAATCGATATAGAACATTCTCGAACATTCTACAAATTTCTGGCTTCATCTAGAAAGTTCCAAAATGTCCCAAAACTGTTATTATCGAGTTAGAATGTTCGAGAACGTTCTAGAAATTTTCCGAATGATCTGGAAAGTTACAAAATTAGTGCAATTTATTATGATCGATTTAGAATGATCGAGAAAGTTCCAAAAATTTTCCGAATGATCTGGAAAGTTCCAAAATGAGTGCAATTTATTAGAAGCGATTTAAAATGTTCGAGAAAGTTCTAGAATGATCTAGAAAAGTCCAAAGTGTGTAAAACGGTTATAATTGATCTGGAATGTTCTAGAAAGTTCCAAATTGAGTGCAGTTTATTATGATCGATCTAGAATGATTGAGAAAGTTCTAGAAATTTTCCGAGTGATCTGGAAAGTTCCAAAATGAGTGCAATTTATTATAAACGATTTAAAATGTTCGAGAAAGTTCTAAATATTTCTAGATTGATCTATAAAATTCTAAAATGAGTTCAATTTATTATAAGCGATTTAAAATGTTCTAGAAAGTTCTAAAAATTTGTGGATTGGTCTGGAAAGTTCCAAAATGTGTACGAGTGTTATTATTGATCTATAAAAACCAAATCGAAGTGATGTACATCTAAATATTCTAGAGTGATCTGGTACTGAAAATTTCGGTATATAAATCGAAATTCAGTGACTTTTCGTCAGTTCAATAGTGATTGCAGTCGAGTAAAAAAAAGAACAAACTATTTGAATGTTCTGGAAAGTCTCTCAATATCGAAAATAGAAATCTATAATATGTTAAAAAATGTATCCTTATATATTTTTTAGACCATTAAACATGCGATGTATTTTAACCCGAGCAACGCCGGGTTTCGCTGCTAGTAAAATTTTATAAAATCGTAACACTATTCCATGTCATACAGAATAGGCTAGCTAGATGACATGATAAAATTCTATTTTGTCCCCCATTTACATTATCAATAAATATTAAAAATTTTTTTTTCTTTGGCAAAAAAAAATACGAAGATATCGTGTGTTGAAGTTCTGTGTAACGTCATAATATAGTACGTTATAGTATAGTTTTTACTCTCACTCCCGAATTATGACGCGCTTTATATATTGTTTTGTAATGATTTGGTATAGCAAAAAAATTTGTGTCCAATATTTTTTGATAATCTCAGTTAGAGTGGACTAATAAGAATTATTATTATTTTACCCAGGAATCATCCCTATTGTATATATCCTTACCTGGGCCAACCTTTCTCTTTCTAATTTTAATGTTTCTTGGTACTCTGTTTCACTCCGTAACTTGTCCTCTTCCATTTTGGTTATCACATGGGACAGGTCATGCACCTTCCTCTCCAAGTTCATACACTTGTCATTCCATATAGCTTCACTACTTGATCCTGAACTTTTCAGTGCTGTCAATGTTTTCTGTAGTAAAATAATATTTTAATAATAGGTCTTTACCTATGAAATTGCCGTTCTGCAGTACTGGCCATTTCAAATCAAAATAATTTTTGTTTGGCTAAGAATTCTAATTTCAAATTAATTTTATTTTAAAAACATGGAATTCTTTTTCCAAAAGTAGTCATTTGTTTATTGATTAGTGTTACATTTTCATCGCATTTCAATCTTTTTCGTCATCATGGATACGTAAAAAATTCGAGTAATTACGATACGACGGATATGACGGTACTCATATTCCAATATGAGTACCGTCGTAGCAGCAACGCGGCACAAGCGGCACGCAACATCAACGACGTTTACGGAGCTAACACTATAAACCAACGCACCACCTGTTATTGGTTTGCTCGCTTCCGTTCTGGGAATTTCGACCTGAAAAATGAACCTCGCGGTCGTCCGAAGACTTTGGTCGACAATGACGAATTAAAGGCGATTGTGGAAGCTGATGATACACAATCGACGGCTGAATTAGCAGCAGCTTTCGACGTTAGCGTCAAAACAATATTGGTCCATTTGCGTCAAATTGGCACGGTAAAAAAGCTTGACAAATGGGTGCCCCACGAACTCAATGATCGCCAGCACGAAGTACGCGTCGAAACGTGCCTTGCACTGCTCAACAGACACACAAATGAAGGAATTTTGAACCGCATTGTTACCTGCGATGAAAAATGGATTCTGTTTGATAACCGCAAGCGCTCAGCAAGTTGGTTGGATCCTGGTTCAGCACTTAAACAATGCCCTAAACGAAAACTTACCCCTAGAAAAGTAATGGTCACTGTTTGGTGGTCTAGCGCCGGTGTGATTCATGACAGCTTCTTACCAAACGGGGTGAGCATTACTGCAGATGTGTACTGTGAAGAACTGAACACAATGATGGAGAAGCTGGCACATCTCCAACCAGCATTGGTCAATCGCTCGTCTCCGCTGCTCCTGCACGATAACGCGCTACCTCATACTGCACAGCAGACGGTCTCCAAGTTGCAAGCACTGGGGTTGGAAGTTCTCCGTCATCCGCCCTACTCACCAGACCTTGCGTCTACAGACTACTACTTTTTCCAGAATATGGATAACTTCTTGGCGGGAAAAAAATTCAATACCCGAGAGACAGTACAAAATGCCTTTGAAAAATTTGTTGCCTCCCGTCCAGCTGATTTCTTTAAGAAGGGCATCAATAAACTGCCACTGCGTTGGCAAAGATGCATTGAATGCATGGGTGACAACTTCGATTAATACAAATAAAAAATACATGAAAAAGATTCGTTTAAATTTTTTCATACAAAACGGCAATTTCATAGGTAAAGACCTAATATTACTACCATTCTTAGGAATTAATTAATACTATTACAAAATGTTTTTTATATTAGATGGGCTTGCGCATGACCACAATTCCGCCTGTTTGTAAGCGAAGATGTAGTCTAGTGTGGAAGGAAGGGTTTTCAAAATTCCACCCATGAAGGGGATCAAGGTTTTGAAACTCAGTTATTTATCAATGAGTAACTTAATGCCAAAAGCTTTAGATAAGATTAAGACAGGTTTCTTAAATGACAAAGCAGGCATCCACTAAGGAAGGGTTTTCAAAATTCCACCCATGAGGGGGGGGATCAAGGTTGAAACTCAGTTATTTATCAATGAGTAACTTTAGGTCCAAATGTTTAGATAAGATTAAACATCTGCTTAACAGTAAAGTAAATAGAGTTGGTTTTATTATTATTCTATGTGTCAGTCCGACTAGCACTTGGCTGGTTTAGGGTTGAATTCTTATGAATGCTTAAAAATTTTAACTTAAATTTATTCATTAATGATCAGTATTGCTATTTGACGTGTAGCTATACCAGAGTGCTGTACTTACTATAAGAAAATACCTAATTAGTCTTTATTTACTAAATTAGGATTTGCTAAATTATTTGCAAATAAAGTAAATAAATAAACATTTACTTACTGTTGTTTGCATTGAACAAAAAGCAACAAAAATACATATTTACCTTTAAATTACTAATAGTTTCAGCCATGTGAAGCTTGATATCAGCATCAGTAGCCGGTGCTGTCCTCAGTGACAAATGTACAAGTCTCTTGAATTCATTGTGCTCCACAACTTCAAAGTAAAACTGAATAGGGTTTGTCTGCTGCATTATTAAGAACCTAAAAATAAATTATCTATAGTCTCATATCTCACTGGGGCTGTTCAGGTCAACCAATGACTATTTATTTTTTCAAAGGAACAGCAAACAGTTACATCAGACATACATACTACATTTAAGATAAACAAAAGGTTAAAATAATGCAGTCCAAAGGCCTATGAGTACAATTAAATGGGACATGGTCCTAATGTCCACCAGTAACAAGATCTATGTTATTAAAAATACTGCAAGGCTATTTTGTGTAATATGTTGACAAAATTTTGATTTCATCATAGCTTTGTTTAGAGCTCATTGAGTATGTTTATTTTAATATTCTAATTTATCTTCCAATACCAATTGTTTATTGCTCCATCAAAGAAATGGGGGCTATCAAAGGTAAACCATTAATTATATTGAAATAACAAATCAATGTGTGTACTACTATCTGAATTCCAAATCAAAGTTAACCCACTGGCTCATCTAAGTTCCATGTGGAGTTTTATAACTATAATATATATAGGACAGCGGGTTAATTTCTTCTTAATTGCTTGGCTTGTGGTTGAAAATATAACAATGACATCAATTGTTATAATAGGATGCGCATCCCTCACAAGAACCAATGGGTTAAAAGTATACTTGTAATGACAGGTAGATGTCATTGGCAATGGTCAATGTCATCTTAAGGTGCGTTCGAATTGGAGTGATGTCGTTTTTAACAGTTACGAAATGGGCATTTTTGTTCATGCGTTTGAATTGGAAAATTTCAACAATTTTGCAACTTTTGCCACAAACGATTTTTCCCAAATCAAACGATTAGATACAATAATGACATTTGCATGCTCATCGCCTGCTTGTCACTTGTCTCAACCCACCATTTTTCCTTCAGTTAATATATAAACAAAGTTAATCTGACAAATTTTTCTCTTGCCTGTTAGTTTCTATCAAATTTTAATATAAAAAAAAAAATTTCGCTTCCTGTTTGAATTATCAGCTAAAACTTATCTGTCAGATTCAAAGATGTCAAAATATGATCACAAACGACCCTGCCTCAGAGGTGAGTCAAAAAACTGTTTCCAAGCAAAACGAATGGTGAACGAAAACAGTTCAAAACGACAATTTCGCCCACAACATTCCAAATCGAACGCCACATGTGTTTGTTTTTAGCATTTTTGAGTGTTATTTTTGCTACCGTAGCCCAATTCGAATGCACCTTAAAATGGCAAACATGGCAACAGTTTTGTTTATAGAGTAATTTTGATTTGGCTTTCAGAAACTGGCAATAAGTAATTTAGCAAATCTCATTTCTAACTTGGCCAGTTTTTTAATGGTGCTCATGAAAATATCTCCAAAAAAGATTAGTTACTTACATGTTGTTAGAAGCACACTGCTGTAACAATCTCACAAGTTGTGAAGGAAAGTTGTCAAAGTCTATGAGCAAGCCTTGCTGCTTCTTCAATTCATCATAGTCAACACGTGTTATACATAATGCACATAAAAATGTGGGGTCGTCTTCATCAGACAGTGAAATTTTCTGAAAGTAAACATAAAGCAATATTTGTTGGAACTATTAAGTTTATTTTGATGTAAACCATTATTCATATTTTTTATAGGCCACTTATTTTTATACCTTTGTTCACTGTCTCATATTTTAAATATCATAAATAATTGAATTAAATAATTTTATCAAGACACAATAAATTTTATTTGGAGTTCAGATAATTCCACATTACAGCCATCAAAATGCTTTTTTATTCATAAGAGCTAGTTTAATATGAACTACTAAAAGAAAGCAAGTCACAGCAACGGCTTGCTTATTTTCGAGACTCCCAGTCTCTGAAATAACGAAATTGACGACTTACCAAAGAATCACTTTCATAAACTTTGTCAACTGTTACTGTGATATCTTTTTTGTAGTCTTCAAAACCTCGTTTGAATGAAACATAATATTTTCCTTTATGAAAAGTTTTGCAAGCCATTATTTCATGAATGTACTGTATATTTTTTTTATTAATTACTTTATTTAGTTGGCAAACGAAATAAACATCAAAATTCATCAAATGAATAAAAAAAACGTCTATTAATTTATTTTACTCCACAAACTAAGGCTGCATTCCGAATTACCGCTGTAATCGCTGTAATCGATTTGAGCGTGCTTAAACCCGTACCGAATTGAATAATGACAGTCAACGATCTCCCGTGAAACGTCATAGATGACGTCATGACATCCGCCATCTTGCGCTCACACCGACCATGCCCTAAACTGATATCACCGTGAGCGCTGTCAAAAGTGACGGCAAAATCTAATAAGATTCTTGGTTTTCTATTTGGCAAAGATACTTTTTATGATTTTATGAGAGAAAAAAAATAAAAAAAGCAGATATTCCTTTTTGCGAGTCAACTCATAAAAGATATAAGGAGTCCTAGCGCATTGATAATTCAGATTTTAATTAAATTCTCAAATGTTCTGTTTTGAATACTGTGAGCGCGATAACGGGCGTTCCGAATTGTTGATAGTTCTCAGCTGTCATAAGCGTGATATCTAATTCGGTACGCAAATTATTGCTGTGATCGCTGTGATCGATATTATCCATTTCGGAATGTACCCTAAGGCTGCATTCCGAATTACCGCTGTAATCGCTGTAATCGATTTGAGCGTGCTTAAACCCGTACCGAATTGAATAATGACAGTTAACGATGTCCCGTGAAACGTCATAGATGACGTCATGACATGCGCCTTCTTGCGCTCACACCGACCATGCCTTAAACTGAGGGTACATTCCGAAATGGATAATATCGATCACAGCGATCACAGCAATAATTTGCGTACCGAATTAGATATCACGCTTATGACAGCTGAGAACTATCAACAATTCGGAACGCCCGTTATCGCGCTCACAGTATTCAAAACAGAACATTTGAGAATTTAATTAAAATCTGAATTATCAATGCACTAGGACTCCTTATATCTTTTATAAGTTGACTTGCAAAAAGGAATATCTGCATTTTTTATTATTTTTCTCTCATAAAATCATAAAAAGTATCTTTGCCAAATAGAAAACCAAGATTCTTATTAGATTTTTGCCGTCACTTTTGACAGCGCTCACGGTGATATCAGTTTAGGGCATGGTCGGTGTGAGCGCAAGATGGCGGATGTCATGACGTCATCTATGACGTTTCACGGGACATCGTGAACTGTCATTATTCAATTCGGTACGAGTTTAAGCACGCTCAAATCGATTACAGCGATTACAGCAGTAATTCGGAATGCAGCCTGATATTACCGTGAGCGCTGTCAAAAGTGACGCAAAAATCTAATAAGATTCTTGGTTTTCTATTTGGCAAAGATACTTTTTATGATTTTATGAGAGAAAAATAATAAAAAAAGCAGATATTCCTTTCTGCGAGTCAACTTATAAAAGATATAAGGAGTCCTAGCGCATTGATAATTCAGATTTTAATTAAATTCTTAAAAGGTTCTGTTTTGAATACTGTGAGCGCGATAACGGGCGTTCCGAATTGTTGATAGTTCTCAGCTGTCATAAGCGCGATATCTAATTCGGTACGCAAATTATTGCTGTGATCGCTGTGATCGATATTATCCATTTCGGAATGTACCCTAAGTAGAGATACTACGCATCAGACGGACATGTCAGATGTCAGTACATTCATTTTTAGGGTACATTCCGAAATGGATAATATCGATCACAGCGATCACAGCAATAATTTGCGTACCGAATTAGATATCACGCTTATGACAGCTGAGAACTATCAACAATTCGGAACGCCCGTTATCGCGCTCACAGTATTCAAAACAGAACATTTGATAATTTAATTAAAATCTGAAATATCAGTGGGCTAGGACTCCTTATATCTTTTATAAGTTGACTCGTAAAAAGGAATATCTGCTTTTTTTATTTTTTTTCTCTCATAAAATCATAAAAAGTATCTTTGCCAAATAGAAAACCAGGAATCTTATTAGATTTTTGCCGTCAGTTTTGACAGCGCTCACGGTGATATCAGTTTAGGGCATGGTCGGTGTGAGCGCAAGATGGCGCATGTCATGACGTCATCTATGACGTTTCACGGGACATCGTTAACTGTCATTATTCAATTCGGTACGGGTTTAAGCACGCTCAAATCGATTACAGCGATTACAGCGGTAATTCGGAATGCAGCCTTAACCTTAGAGCAATACAGAACATGACAGTTTTTTTTTTTAATTTTGTCGAGTCGCGTTTAGGATTTTTTTATTGACCCGAAGTATGTAGGCAAAAGACTAATTCAACAGCCTACTAAATCGTAGGTACTTAGCCTTTCAAAACTTTTTGTATTTGTTTGATATTTTGGACAGAGAAATAAAATACACATTCAAAGTAAAGCTCTTTATTTAATTTAGGCCCCAGAAGGACACTTATACAGGGTGTAACGGAAAGGTCATATACATCCGAAAGGGGTGAAAACTACATCAGGTATAGAGTCTCTATAAAAAAAATCAGCTTTCAGCAGAGCAAAATAAATAACTCAAAGAATTCATACCAAATTTTTGGTTCCATAAGTTTATTGAATTCAAATCATACCAAAGTGTCACTGCACTACGAGGGTTATCATCCTTGCAAATAATATTATTAAAATCTCTTTCGTGATCTGTGCGCCTAGTACAAAATGTGCCGTCGCCGCCTCGTGCCGCCGCGGCTTCCCTTTGACGGCGCGAACTAACAGGGATCAAACGAGCCGATAAGCGGTATTTAGCACCGACATGACGAGCACGTGTCATTTTAACATACCTACTTTAGCCCCATGCTTTAGCCAAATAATTGTTAATCATTACTTTAGGTAGTATTGAGTAGTTTAGTGTATTAAGTAATAATGCGTTATAATTTAATTACACGTTAATATCGAGCCAGAATTAAAAATTATGTAAAAAATCGGTTTAGATAGGTACCCTAGCTACTTAGCTATTTTTATTTTATTCCTTAATCCTACCTAGTAAACTGTAAAATCTAAAGCCATACTTAATCTTGTAAATTAACTTACATTTTTAAAGATAGGGTTCGATGTGGTGGCCTTGGTATTGTATGCACAAGGCCACTCGCTTGTTCATGGACATCTGAACATTCCACAGCATTTCTGGGGTAATTGTCCTAAAGGCGGCTTCGATCCGGACTCTCATTTCATGCACTGTATCGCACTGCACTGCGTACACCACATTTTTAATGTAACCCCATAAAAAAAAGTCTAAAGGAGTTAGGTCTGGGGATCGCGGAGGCCAAACCACGTTCCTACTACCGCGCCCGATCCATTGAGAAGTAGGTGTAGTAGAAGTAGGTGCGTGGAAGGAACCGGTTTGGTGCAGACGATGTATCATCCGATGGAAACTGGCAACCGAAGGCAGCTGCCGATCAGCAGCGATCAGCATCTGGTCTGCCTTCGATAAATCTTTGACGATACAACCAAATCAAATCAAAATACTTTATTTGTAACACAACACAACCACAGATTTATAATACAATCCTCTGTGACACAACTCTCGGGCAGCGCGCACATTGCCATCCTCGGTCCCGACACACAACATCATTTCCTAATATTCGCTATTACTGAACGACATTTTACGTAACGAAATCAAAGCGGATGGAGAGAGCGACACAAAACACAACAAACTCGAGGATAGCCTACGTACGACTGACGACTTCTGTGAATCAAAAATATTCAAAAACGACCCTAAAAATTTCTTCCCTCCTGGTACTAGGGTAGCTAGGCCAATTTCGTATTATTCAATCATTTTTCTAATCAACTAACTCGGCCACTGCTGGATGGACATCACTCGGTACTTACCACATCTAGTCACCCCAGCTACCTTCTTCAGGTCGTGGCTGAGTACTACCTAATAATAATAATTTAATGAAAACTCTGAATTTAATAGGTACATCGACGCACACTAGGGCGCAGATTGAAGAAGAGCTAGGTCAGGATACTAGTTAAGTAAAACCCATGAGCTGATCAGATGAGTTGACAAACGATACCGATTAGATCACTTGTTGTTGACTGTGCTGGGGGTACCTACATAAGTCCGTCGTTGTATTAATTTGTAAGTACGGAATAATCACATAAGTTGAGGATGGTTTTGCTTTAAACCATGTTTTGTAAGGGGGATAAAGTTTCAATTGCATAGTTTTATTGTTATCTAAAAAAACCCGATTTCGTCACTGACTCACTGATATGGTCTCGTCTTGGAAACATTTTACATGAAAATGTTTTTGGTAGGATTTATTTATTGATCAAAATCAAAAGTTGTACCAGGAGTAAGTTATCTCCACCTTCGTAACTGCAACTGGCCTATTTACCCTATCGTTGTATTGTATGTATGCATCATCGAAATTAGGGTTCATTCAGTAATTTTGATATTATTGTGCGCCAACTCTATTCGTAAAACTCTCGTTGCTCATGAGGTCCTAGTACTTTTAATAATTATTTCCTTAATTTGATTAGCGGAATATTAAGAAGAGACTTTTGCCTCCTTAATGTGTCCTCTTATACCACCTTTTACAACGAACAGGACAGTGTTCGGAAGAATTGTTTGATCTGATGCCCACAGCTACATACCTTATAAAAGCCTTTTATTATTATAACTCTCGCCATCGACACGGCGCCGGCGCCGGCAGCGACGCGATGTCCATTCTCCTTCATACCAAATAATAAATAATAGTACAAGTAAGTGCTCATACATTGGAACCGAAATGGTTTCGTACTGTTGGCACTGTGCGGTTTCAACGGAGCTTCCTACCGCGGACGCACGCTCAGGCTAGTGTGCATTCCCCGCCCGTAGTTTTCCCAAGTGAGTACAGCATGGGGTTCTTCAAAAAGGCTGTAAAGAGATTTTTGCAGGGTCGGCAACGCGCCAGTGATACCCCTGTAGTTAAAAAGCTACTACCTACCAACTTATAAAAAATACATGGCAAAGGCTACCAACTAGTACCAACATATTCATAATACAACATACCATATCAACATATCATGTGATATCATATTTAAATTAAAAGCGGAACCCACTGAAATTATTAGTACCAGGAGATACATAAGTTGCATAGGAAAGTCATTCAGGGTTCATTCTGATATAAATTTATGTTACAAAATCCTTTTTCGGTTCTGTTCCATACATACGGTACAACTTTCGCAAAACTTACCTACAAAACGTCTTTTTTCTGTATTAAATAATTTCTAATTCCAATCTTTACGAAAACAATTAAATTCTGATATCAAAAATTCAAGATTCAGAAGGAAATAAATTTAAAATAAAAAATAAAAAAATTACTTTGTACTATGTACTTCCCCGATGGCGCCCGTTTTGTACTACAACACGACTGTGACGTCTCACCCCCCCTCAGATCACAACGTATCGCGCACGGGTAGTATGTACACAATTAATAGGCACCTACATTTACACGTTCATCGAAAGTCGCGTAGTCGTGAGCTAAGTACTCCGTTATGTTCAACAATCCTAGCTTTCTTAAATCTAATTAAAACTAAAAACGGAACCCTTTAGCATTATTTTTGTACCAGGACACACATAAGTTGCGTAGGAAAGATATTCAGGGTTCATTTTAACATACATTTGTGTTACAAAATCCTTTTTCTGTTCTAAGTTCCATAATTTACTTTCGCAGTACCTAACTATTTAGAGTATGTATTGCCAATGGCAACCAATAAAAGATTAGATACTTATTTGATGATTTACTATGTCGAACTTACCTTAATTGTGTGGTAGAAGATTACTGTGGATAATAGTGCGTTTACTCATTTACATTACATACTACGTTATGTTTATTATTTTACGTAGGTACGATAACGTGTTATGTTAGGTGTTTTATCTAAGGAGGTACCTATTATTCCGTAGTCCCTACTAATTCGCTACAATATTTGTATTTTAACTTGTTCACAAAACTAATGGTCGCTTTTGTAAGAGAAAGTAAGAACTTATTAATAATAAAATAAAAATCCGGAACCCATTAAAAAAATATCCAAAAATACCAGGAGTAAGAAGTTTGTTTTCACGTTTGAATAGGTCAATAACACCGACCAGCTGATTTGTGCTAGTGATGTGTTTAATTTCAATTTGAAATTTTTGGTTTCTTGGTATCATTGGATTGGAATTTCTCATCTTCCTAACAGTTAGACATAGGATTTAAAACACTTTATAGTATGGTTTATTATCATCCAAAGAAGTCGTGCACTTTATATGTATATGACCTTTCCGTTACACACTGTATATATACACTATATATTTTTGAACAATCTGACTATATTGGTTATTATTCCAATTACAAACAATAAAAAAAACATATACCTAAGCGTTAATACAGACAGAATAACATGAAAATTATTACGAATAACAATAACCTGCAACAAATCACAGCAAATAAACACACAATTATCTATATCATATAGGTATTAGGTCCGTGAATATTCTATAAGCAATGGCTTTGGGTTCTATTCTTGCCTAGAAGCTAAGACTAAAGCTAAAACTGTCTCCCTTAGGTAAGTACGAACCCTAATCGTGGTGTTTGTATCGCTTGGCTGTCACTGACTCCGACATATAGATTGTATTTTGTACATATTTGTTGTAAATCAAAATATTATTAATGCCTAAGAGCTAATTCTTTATGGCTAAACATAGTGAGGTCCCTCTGAGATCTGCTCCACCTCGTCAAACTTTACGCAGGATGAAACCATGGTCTAGGAAAATATAAAATAATATTTTGGATAACTTCTAGCAACTTGTGAGCAAGATTGTCATACATAATTTCTTTATATTGTGACGTAGAAGCAGAATTTTGAAAAAAAATATCCGAAAATACATTTTTTTTTTAAATAAACTTTAATGCCACTTTTATTTTCTTTTACTGCTACCTGTTGTACTACTGTACCTACTGTTACCTCACAACTCCGTCATTTATTAACCGATTCGGAAAAATCTTTTTTTATTTAAGATAAGATAAGATTTGAAAGGGTTCACTTCCCGTTTAGTCCCATTGTCATTAGATCAGAATTTGATTACTTCTTAGTGTACTTTGAAGTCAGTTTAAAGTTCGTGTATTTTAGTTTTATTTCATATTATCGGTGGTATTTTATCCACCGATAAAAGTACGTGAAAAGTTTTTGCACAATTTACCACCATTGTACTAAAACATGACTTTAAAGGTGGACGCACATTTATCACAGCCGAACATGGCGAACGAAATGAATTTAAGAATTTGTATAGGAAATCTTCTCCCGATTCGGACGATTCGACGAAGGCGAGTGTGCGAGCTTTCATAAGATTTCATATATAGAATTCTAAAATTCGTTTCGTTCGCCGCGTTCGGCTCGGATAAGTGTGCGTCCACCTTTAAGGATGGTGACTGAATATTAAAATACAACTCGAGAAAACTGAAATAAGACAAGGCTGTATGGCTCAACCTTTGCCTGCCTTTTGGCAAATAAGACAAACAAAGGCTGCATTCCGAATTGATGCTATAATCGCTGTAATCGATTTGAGCGTGCTTAAACCCGTTCCATATTACCGTGAGCGCCCTCACGATATCCCGTGAAACGTCATAGATGACGTCATGACATGCGCCATCTTGCGCTCACACCGACCATGCCCTAAACTGATATCACCGTGAGCGCTGTCAAAAGTGACGGCAAAAATCTAATAAGGGTACATTCCGAAATGGATAATATCGATCACAGCGATCACAGCAATAATTTGCGTACCGAATTAGATATCACGCTTATGACAGCTGAGAACTATCAACAATTCGGAACGCCCGTTATCGCGCTCACAGTATTCAAAACAAAACATTTGAGAATTTAATTAAAATCTGAATTATTAATAATATAAGAATTATAAATAATTCTGGGGCCCAATTCTCACTTCCCTCGAACTAGCCTTCGAATCGAACTTACGGTTCGAGTCCTATTCGACTGTAAAATTTCGAGGGGCGGAGTCAATTCGAACGGTCCCGACCAATCAACGCTCTAGCTGACTGGTTTCCCTTCTAAATATGCCGGCCTTGAAATTGCCAGAATAACGTAACGTTCGTAAAAGTTAGAATTCGTGCTTTTTTCGATCGAGCGATCAGTTTCGATTGGGTGAGAATTGGGCCCCAGATTTTAATTAAATTCACAAATGTTCTGTTTTGAATACTGTGAGCGCGATAACGGGCGTTCCGAATTGTTGATAGTTCTCAGCTGTCATAAGCGTCTAAGCTGTCTAATTCGGTACGCAAATTATTGCTGTGATCGCTGTGATCGATATTATCCATTTCGGAATGTACCCAAAATAGTTTCCCGCGCGATCTATCAAATTAATTGTCAAACAAAACATCCAGTCGGAGACTCTGAATATCTGTCTACATTTCTCTATCTGTTTATTATAATTTTGTTCTACATATTTATCACATATTAGAGTAAAAATAAAATTGAGGTTTTCAAATTCTATAAATTGGGCTGTCCTAAAGATCTCTCGTGCACGTGATCTCAATAATTAAGTAAAATGTGGAATGGTAAGTTACCCACCATCATTTTCAATCTATTATTCCGAAAGTTTAGCCTATACGATTAATCAATTGATTCCATGATGCTCTGAAATTGATGCATGGGCAGTAGTAGGTAATATATACTTAGATAATCATCACTTAAACTTTCAGATCAGTCAACTGTCGGTGGAGGATTTCTCAATTCGACAAACCAATTCGGTAATAGCGATACACCAAATCAAGCTCAACAATCGGTATTATGAATTGGCAAATTTTATACCTTACTAGAAATGGTTTGGTGTGAATCGGTATTCATATTAGAATCTATTTTTTAGAAACGAAGAGCTTCTCGCACTGCGCCCATAGTTATCAAGCAGGCCTTGCACAGTGGGGATGACGGTGTTAAAATATGGGGAACAGAAATTCAAATTGTATCAATAGTAGCACGTGTCAGGAACATACGCATGCAAATAAGCAAAATCACTTACACCATACAAGATATAACAGGGCGTATGAGAGCAGTACTTTGGCTGGATAATGAAGAAATGGATGAAGATGTAAGGAAGCTTTGACCAATTAACAAACATTGAATTCATAGTTAATACCCAAAATAACTATGTATCATCTGCAGTGAATATATTTCACTATTACACTTTCTTTTTTTATAGGACAAATCTACCCCAAAAGTACAAGTAAATGATTATATTCAAGTTTTTGGAAATGTCAAGACAAACAAGGGCAAAAAAGTTCTGATGGCTTTTAAAATAATGCCAATAACAGATGTTAACATAATTACATTCCACTATTTACAATGTATCAACAACAAAGTCAAAATGGAAGCAGATTCCAAAAAGGTATTTATTTATTATTGGTTCACAAAGAACAATACTATAAAATAATGTAAATTGTGTAATATTTTTTTTATATGACTATGTTTGTTAAACAAGCATATGGCCCACCTGATGGTAAGCGTTTACCGGAGCCATAGATGCTTTCAACACACGTAGCTTCACTCACGCATTACTGACCTTTCCCCACTCCCTTATGAGCTCTGGCAACCTTACTCATGCACAGGAACATAACTTTACACAACATAAAGTTATTTGGCTGTGGTATTCTGTTAGGTGGAGGTACTTCCCCAGTCGAGCTGCTCTTTGAGCGAATAAATGCTACGCTCTATCTATCTTAACAATAATTAATTAATAATATAATTATTTATGCTTCAATCTTTTTAAATTTCCAACTATATTTCAATTTTCATATTGTATAACTTTTTATTTTTCTGTTTATAGAACTTATGAAAAACGATTTATTACTAGACACAGACTACGTCAGACATATTCTCGCTAACAAAAACTGTGTTTATGAGAGTCGGCCACCTCTCATTCGCACATTAGTTGGCTATTCCACGGGAAACAGGTTCTGTTGCCGTTTACCCGCACTCGACTAATGTGTGCGTGCCAGCTTGTACGTACAGTGTGGTGGCCGACTTGAGCGACAGTTTTTTGTTAGTGAGAATATATCCGTTTTTTTTAACATCCTTGATTACTAGGCTATATCATTTTGTTACTGTAATATCACAATAGACATGTGGATGCAAATAATTTATGTAAAGTTAGTTTAAAAGTACAAGTTCATATGTCAATTTATCCTAGGGTTCATGTTTACGTGGAAAGAGGTGAAGAAGGACATACTACACTTAATTAATATTTTAAACTAGTGTCCATCTGAATGGTTTGTATTGGTCCAAAAACATTTTTGGCAGCAAACCAACTGAAACCGTAACTTTGTTCTAGGATTGTCGGTTGAGATCTTTTTATTTGTATCCTCCCAGTACTGACAGAGGTGGCTCTGCCACAATGAAACTGTTCCAGTAGGGTCACCAAAAAACCCTGCTATATTAAGCAGCAGACAGAGAAAGAAACATGTCGAGATCCATACATTGATTTGTACAAAAAAATAAAACATTTTAGAGAGCTTTTAATCACTTCCAATGTTGAGATTATATTACCAGCAACATATTAATATACTTGAAATATTTTATAAACCCCACAAAACATAACAACAACATAATGGTTTTGGTCACGATTCACCGGCATGGCATAGAATGTCACATTTTTATCCTGGGGATCTAAAAATATTTTAAATACCTTAAGTTATTCCTTAGGCACCAAGGATCAATAATAACGTCATATCAATTACAGGAAAAGGTCCCCAACAATAATAATCACACATTTGCAAGTGGTCTACCAGCAAATTCAATGGTTGGAATAACTGAGACTAGTGGATCAGTAAATGGATTAAACCCCCGCCAAATGATGGTGTTTAATCTGATTCGTGCTTCTACGCTTGAACAGGGCATCAGTAAACAAGATATGTATGCTACATTGAAGGACCGTATGTCACAAATGGAATTTGAGTAAGTATATTTTATATTATGGTAGATCCCGAGGTGGTCCCCATGTGATCTTATATACATTGTATCATAATATGACCGTGGCCTTAAGACCTTGAATATGTACCTAATGGGATTCCTCAACGGAAGACGTTAGGGATGACGCTATGTATACTTTAAGGGATGAAGCAATTTATTAAATATTGTAGACAATTTATTCATGATAATGTGATGTATGTATGAATATAATAAAATCTTCAAACGAAATTTTTATCAACTTCAAAACGTCAGATTATACTGAAACTTTGTACTTTGTACACTTATCAATGTACCATTGACAATACAATAATTTGGTACCATTTTTTATCAACGTAACAACTTTAATTCCATAATGTATTTAAGGTACAGTATTACCCAACTGATATGGCGCGTCGTGAATCTTCGTTCGCACAGAAAAGAAAGTATGGCTCCGAAGATTAACGAAAGAATGCTTACAACTTACAATCAACCATAGATCACTACTATAAGGTTCATAATACACAGCAGCTGTTGGTTCCGTCTAATTTTTTTATTTTTTTACTGTTTATAGACCTGTGTTTGACTGCAATCTCACCATGGTAAGTGATGATGCGGCCGAAGGTGGTAAGCACACAAAGCCTAGAAGGAACTGGCTCTCAAGTGCAGCTATCGGAACACACCGAAAGGTGCTTGGCGACAGATTTTCAACTTGAGGGTGGTAGCCAGCCAGGCGGGTACTACAAAGTACCCTACCACCGTGCTATGGTTTCCTCACGATGTTTTCCTTCACCGAAAGCTCATAGCCCAAGAGCCCACGATGATCTGACCTTCGTCATTTTATAAAACCTGAAAGTTTCTCTGTGTATGTCCCTAATAGAGGTAAAAACGATCCCCGAATATGAAGTTTGGGTCGCGGTGGCTTTGGAAGTTATCAGGTAGCAAAGGTGTCAAAAATTGCACCTCAAATTCGTTAAAGTATAAAGGTCATTGTCAGACACTTTGAACGATGGAAACCCCCTGTCAGACACCTTAAAGTATTAAAAAATATTATTCAACTTTCGTCATTTTATAAAAGCTGACATTTATATATGTTACTTGACGAACTATCAAAAGATGATTTCTCAGTTGTCAGACACTTTCGATGGTGGGTTTGCCGTGTCAGACACATTAAAGGTCTACCGTAGGTACAAGCGCGAGGTATATTCAATGTGATTTATTTTACAAACGAAAAGAGATAGACCCATAGTTATTTTGGAGAGTTTGTAGATTAAATCATGAAATTAATAAATCATGCAAAAAAATTTACATAAATGACCCAGTTTTAGAGTTACAGATCAAAAATCTAAAAAACTCAATTTAATTAAACATTTTTTAATATAATATCGTTATTTTTATTAGGTTTTTGTTCCATAGTTTTATTTTATTCCTTCTTATCAACTAAATAGACTTTCTAGCTTTCAAATGACTCTATTTTGAACAAAATACACCGATTACTAAAAAAGAAACAAAGCAAAAACTAAAAGATGAGCATTTCATTAAAATATAAATTAAAGCGCCGAACGCACTATTAAGGCCCTATTTGTATTTGTTTACTTGGAGTATAAAGAATTAACGTTAATTTCTCCCATAAGTTCTAATTTATTGTAAACGCAAACGCGATAGGTAGTTTACTCACGTTCATTCTTTACACTCGGGGTACCTACTGAAGCATATTATTTTCCATATTTTCAAGGGTGTCAGTTTTTATATATTTTATTTGGAATAATATTAGAAATCACGTCGTCCATTGTCAGAAACTTTGAACGGTGGAAACCCCAGTCAGACACCCTCAGAGTTATAAATAATAATGCTAATCTATTAGTTTTATTCCTTGTTTCTTTTTACGTATGAGACGATTACGCAATGATATTATAATAAAAAGAGGTAAATATCGCATTAACGCACGCTAATTGTTGCAGACAAATTCAGACAATTGTCGTAATTTTGCTTAGCAGCTACATATAGCTATCTTTTTCTGTACCATACGTTCCGTATTATCTATCGCATTCACCTAATTCAACAATAATTGAACGCCGCTTAGTATGAGAGTAGCATATCTCTACTATAATATCATTGGTATTCGGTGTATTTTGTTCAAAGTAGTGTCATTTGAAAGATAGAAAGTTTATCTAGTTGATAAGATGAAATAAAATAAAAATATGGAACAAAAACCTAATAAAAATAACGACAACTATAAAAAAAACAAAATAATTGTGTATTTTTAGATTTTTGATCTGTAACTCTAAAACTGGGTCATTGATGTAGAATTTTTTGCATTATTTATTAAATTTCATGATTTAATCTACAAACTCTCCAAAATAACTATGGGTCTATCTCTTTTCGTTTGTAAAAAAAAATACATTGAATATACCTCGCGCTCGCACCTACGGTAGACCTTTAATGTGTCTGACACGGCAAACCCACCATCGAAAGTATCTGACAACTGTTAAATCATTTTTTGATAGTTTGTCAAGTAACATTATATAAATTTCAGCTTTTATTATATTACGAAAGTTGAATAATCTTTACTAATAATATTATAAATGCGAAAGTGAGTTTGTTTGTTTGTTTGTTACGCCTTCACGCCTCAACTACTTAATGGATTATCATGAAATTTGGCATGCAGATAGCCTATGGTATGGAGAAGGACATAGGCTACTTTTTATCCCGAGAACGCGGGTGAAACTGCGGGGGGACAGCTAGTATTTTTTAATACTTTAAGGGTGTCTGACAAGTAGTTTCCACCGTTCAAAGTGTCTGACAATAGACGACGTGATTTCTAATATTATCCCAAATAAAATATATAAAAACTGACACCCTTGAAAATATGGTATGGTGGTAAATGAAAATATGGTTCAGTAGGTACCCCGAGTGTAAAGAATTAACGTAAGTAAACTACCTATCGCGTTTGCTTTTACAATAAATTAGTACTTATGGGAGAATTAACGTTAATTCTTTACACCAGGTCAATAAATACAAATAGTGCCTTAATAGTACGTTTGACGCTTTAATTTATTTTTTAATGAAATGCTCATCTTTTAGTTTTTTCTTTATTTCTTTTTAATTAATCGGTTTATTTTGTTCAAAGTAGTGTCATTTGAAAGCTAGAAAGTTTATCTGTTTGATAAGAAGAAATATAATAAAAATATGGAACAAAAACCGAATAAAAATAACGATATTATATAAAAAAATGTTCAAAAAAATGTGTTTTTTTTAGATTTTTGATCTGTAACTCTAAAACTGGGTCATTGATGTAGAATTTTTTGCATGATTTATTAATTTCATGATTTAATCTACAAATCCTCCAAAATAACTATGGGTCTATCTCTTTTCGTTAGTAAAAAAAATCACATTGAATATACCTCGCGCTCGTACCTACGGTAGACCTTTAATGTGTCTGACACGGCAAACCCACTATCGAAAGTGTCTGACAACTGAGAAATCATCTTTTCATAGTTCGTCAAGTAACATATATAAATGTCAGCTTTTATAAAATGACGAAAGTTGAATAATATTTTTTAATACTTTAAGGTGTCTGACAGGGGGTTTCCACCGTTCAAAGTGTCTGACAATGGGACGACGTGATTTCTAATATTAGTCCAAATAAAATATATAAAAACTGACCTTTATACTTTAACGAATTTGAGGTGCAATTTTTGACACCTTTGCTACCTGATAACTTCCAAAGCCACCGCGACCCAAACTTCATATTCGGGGATCGTTTTTACCTCTATTAGGGACATACACGGAGAAACTTTCAGGTTTTATAAAATGACGAAGGTCAGATCATCGTGGGCTCTTACTCTATCAAGCTCATTGTAGGATTCGAACCCGGGACCTTCATCTCGGTATCCGACGTCACTACCACTGAGCTATCATCGCCTTAAATTCACATTTCATTCGCAAGTCACACCCCTCCGCACGGCGCGCGCTAACATGGCGGCAGCTGCCGACCAATAGTGTTTCCCTCGCTTTAAAAATGTATTTTCTGTGCAGGTACATCGGTAAGCCATATTAGTTAGGTACTACTGTACCAACTTTAACTCCATAATGTATTTTAGCCGTGTTTGGGCTTATTGGTATCGTATTAGGTTTGGATGCATTTTGGCCATATATACAGTTTTCAGTCTCATGGTGGAGTCACAGGGCAGGCACTTGAGCTTGGGATGAGATTGTAATAAAATTAATCATTGTTATGGATGTGGAAGGGTCTCTAGTCCCAAGTTTTTGTGATTTAATTGTTTATTATAATTTGGGAGTGAACAGACAAAATAAGTCATGTGTTGGCATTTTTGTTTATACAGATTCTATCTTTACAGATTTTATCATATTACATATTTCAATTATTTTATTTCTTTTCAGAAATACTCTTGAGTGGATGTGTGGTGAGGGACACATATATTCGACAATAGATGAAGAACATTTTCGTGCTACAGATGCTTTTTGATTTAATTTTCTAATACCATGTGTCATTTAATGCAGATATACTTTATAATTAATAAGCAATAAAACTATTTTTTCAAAATATACATATTATTTATTTATCTTTAAAAAATAATTATGGTTCCATATCCAAAGAACCCTGTATCATTTAAAACTGAATTTTAATTTTTTCTATATTTTATGTTCTGGCTTTATTTCAATAACAATTCATATCCTGTATTTAACAAACAATGTTAATATAAAATTTAAAAATGAATAAATTTGAGTTAGACCAACAAAGTTAGGTCGGTATGTAACCCTCTATGTGCAAGTAGAACACTTTACAATTTTCACTTAAAAAATATCAGATCTAAGTTATAATTCATCCCTCACAGATTTATTTTTAACATCAGGTTTTTTGCCTACGTAAGTTTGGCTTTCCAATTGCAAATCTTTTAGTTCTTCCTGTTCTAAAAGGTATTCTTTGGCTGTCCATGCTTGAGATCCATCTTTAAACATGAAAATTGCTCTGTCATCATCAATGAGGTATCTGAAATTAATATATAATTAATTACCCACAATGTTTATACAAATGAGAATGAGAAGGTAATATAAATAGATACCGAATCATGGAGTGACGTGCACTCTATCAATACTAGAAACAAGCTTACATTTGCGATGCGATTAGTGACGACTCTATTAAGTGCAAAAAGTTTACACCCATACTTAACCTGCCGGGCTATCATGTATCTTTGGTAGTAATCGTATCAAACCATGATGAAATAATTAATGGTGTTTTTTACAATTACCACCAAAGATATACAGTAGACCCTCTGTTTCAGTACAAAAGTATACAAAAAAAATTGTGGATTCATTTCTATATGTATGCTTTAATTATTATTGATGAGAGTGTACTATCACTTTAGGAGATGATAACTCAGTGGTAGTGATGTTGAATGCAGTGTTGAAAGGTCAAGGGTTTAAATACTACTTTGAGTCGAGTGTTGTTTATCAGCAAAACAGACAGATACAGTAGGTATGTTGTTTGTACTCTATTCTTAGTTTTATTGTTATACAGATTCCTACATTCAAAATTAAGAGCATTTGTATGTAGCCCACATCAAGATACTTGTCTACACATGTCCTACATGTGAGACCTGGCTAATTTTGGATTAGTACTTTTTAAGCCTTTGCAAACTAAATTCATTATAATAATGTATCAGGTCTATTCATGCACACATCTAAATTTTATTTTGACTAACCTCGGCATTTCTTCCATGTTGTATTGATCGTGGTCACGAGTTAGAAACATCGAGGTTACTCAAAATTTAATTTTGATAATAATCTGTGCCAGATACATTAATATTACCTTGTGTCTTATATGCCACAATGCAGTGTAGCACACTTTGGCCACGGTTATCTTTAATTAAACGCCACCAAGGCATGCAGGTTGCAACATGAGTTAAATAAAAATTTCAAGTAGCTACCTTTCAGCTTGAATGTGGTTACTCCACAGACTGGTCTGCCAAATTTTAGTTATATCTTCGGTTCTTGCTCGAGAAGGCTTATTGGCCACAGTGACAAACATCATTATAGTTTGGCCCTTTTTGGTTGCTTGCAGAACTGCTTCTGGGTTTGACATGTCCATTTTAGAAAGATCTAAGGCAGGCGGCTTCCGAAGGTGTTCAGGTAATTCGTCCTCAGGCAGTGGTTCTTCATCTTCTTCCCATTGATCAAACAATCTGTTAAAAAAATAAGAAAGTTTACAGTGTTCTCAAATACATAATACATACAGAAGCAATGTTACCTTTCCATATCTGCATCAGAATAGTCCCTGATATCTTTTTTGGCCCAAGTCGGCTTATCTTCACCTCCATGTTTCTTAGCAAAACTAACTGAAAAACTGATAAGTAATACAAAATACAATGAGTTATGCATTGTTTCAAGACTAGTAATACAATACATATACAACTTTGAAATTAATATTTGCTCAATAAACAGGATCTATCTACATGAGAAAATATTAGTTTATGACTACGGTTTATGACCACAAACTAAGCAGTGTTCGCAACCGTACGAAAATTATCGTACATGTGCGATAATTTCATAACTACGTACGATGTACGTTGGTACACGACTATCGTACGCAGATTGTACGATAATTTCCATTCTGATGAAAAATTTGATGATTACGCAGATAGCCAATAGCCCAATAACAATTACAGTTGTTTTTTAGTGTCAGCACCATCTATTGGCTCATTTCTTTCTTAGGAACATATTAGGAACACATGCTGTTGCTTCATGGCGCAATCTTGCTACTGTCTTCCAATCAGCGATCGATATCGATATCGTCGTTCGATGTGGTGGAGTGTTGGTAGTTATTGTCTTTTCGAATTTGTATATAATAATAATAATAATAAATTATTTATTCACTCCCACATATAAACAAAAGAACATTTTTTTAAAATATAACAAGGTAAGTACATTTAACTGTGGGAGACAGGAGCTCAAACTAGGTTTCCCTGTGCTATGAGTCTCCTGGCTCCCCCTCTTGGTAGGTTCTAGTTAAGTTAGTTAAACACTTTAAAAATAAATAAATGAAGTCGGTTTATACAAAAGAATATAAATAAGAAAAAGATAAATTAATGTACGTGTGTGTGTGTGTGTGAAAGGCTAAAATACTTTAAAAAATCATATGAAACGTGACAATAATATGTTGCAAATACTTTATAGTTTAAATCTTGTAAACTTGTTTTTTAAATGGAAAGAAAATAATAGTTCGCGCCAACATCTCGAATTTATAAAGAAGAAAATAATTTTAAAGGATAGAGACACATGAAAACAAGCATAAGCATATGGCGATGATAGCTCAGTGGTAGTGACGTCGGATACCGAGACGAAGGTCCCGGGTTCGAATCCTACAATGAGCTTGAGCTTTCGGTGAAGGAAAACATCGTGAGGAAACCATAGCACGGTGGTAGGGTACTTTGTAGTACCCGCCTGGCTGGCTATCACCCTCAAGTTGAAAATCTGTCGCCAAGCACCTTTCGGTGTGTTCCGACAGCTGCACTTGAGAGCCAGTTCCTTCTAGGCTTTGTGTGCTTACCACCTTCGGCCGCATCATCACTTACCATGGTGAGATTGCGGTCAAACACAGGCCTATAAAACAGTAAAAAAAAAAAAAAAAAAAACATATTTTTAAAAAGTTTAACTGAATAGATTCTATATTTGCGAGAACAGAATACACAAATATTAATTAAACTTAATATTTTATATACAAATTCGAAAAGACAATAACTGCCAACACTCCACCACATCGAACGACGATATCGATATCGATCACTGATTGGAAGACAGTAGCAAGATTGCGCCATAAAGCAACAGCATGTGTTCCTAATATGTTCCTAAGAAAGAAATGAGCCCATAGATGGTGCTGACACTAAAAAACAACTGTAATTTTTATTGGGCTATTGGCTATCTGTGTAATCATCAATTTTTTCATCAGAATGGAAATTATCGTACAATCTGCGTACGATAGACGTGTACCATCGTACATCGTACGTAGTTACTTTATGAAATTATCGCATATGTACGATAATTATCGTACGGTTGCGAACACTGTGCCCACCTCTAGTTTGTGTATCTCTACTTACTGTGCGTTCGAATTGGAGTGATGTCGTTTTTAACAGTTTCAAAATTGGCATATTTGTTCATGCGTTCGAATTGGAAAATTTCGTCAATTTTGCAACTTTTGCCACAAACGATATTTCCCAAATCGAACGATTAGATACAAAAATGACATTTGCATGCTCATCGCCTGCTTGTCACTTGTCTCAACCTACCTTTTTTCCTTCAGATAATATATAAACAAAGCAAGAATCTTATATATAATATATAAGATTCTTGAAACAAAGTTAAACTGAATTTTTTTTCTCTTGCCTGTTAGTTTCTATCAAATTTTAATATAAAAATTATAATTTTCGCTTCCCGTTTGAATTGTTAGCCAAAACTTATCTGTCAGATTTAAAGATGTCAAAATATGATCACAAACGACCCTGCCTCCGAGGTGGGTCAAAATTTGCAGTTCACGATGTCGTTTTTAACTGTTTCCAAGCAAAACGAATGGTGAATGAAAACAGTTCAAAACGACAATTTCGCTCACAACTTTCCAAATCGAACGCCAAGATGTGATCGTTTTTGGCATTTTTGACTGTTATTTTTGCTACCGTAGCCCAATTCGAACGCACCTATAGTTTCAGTGTTCGCAACCGTACGATAAATATCGTACATGTGTGATAATTTCATAACTACGTACGATGTACGATGGTACACGACTATCGTACGCAGATTGTACGATAATTTCCATTCTGATGAAAAATTTGATGATTACACAGATATCCAATAGCCCAATAACAATTACAGTAGTTTTTTAGTGTCAGCACCATCTATTGGCTCATTTCTTTCTTAGAAACATATTAGGAACACATGCTGTTGCTTTATGGCGCAATCTTGCTACTGTCTTCCAATCAGCGATCGATATCGATATCGTCGTTCGATGTGGTGGAGTGTTGACAGGTATTGTCTTTTCGAATTTGTATACAAAATATTAAGTTTCATTAATATTTGTGTATTCTGTTCTAGCAAATATAGAATCTATACAGTTATACTTTTAAAAAATATGCTTGTTTTTATTTTTATTGAACGGTACAGTAACAGATAACAGATCACACTTACACAAAAACATAAAGAAGAAAAAATATTACATAAACCTGCTATCCAATGACAACTGCACACAACACAACTTAAACAATTAACAATTCACAACTAGGTACGTACTCCACATACTACGACAAAATAATAAAAACACAAGTACAAATGAGAAATTAAATTAAATGAGAAATTAAGAATGAATTTTATCTTTATCCATTAAAATCACGTTTCATATGATTTTTTAAAGTATTTTAGCCATTTTCCTGATAGATACGATAATTTTGATCCATATACGAGCATATACGATAATTTTACGGCCCTGGTACGATAGCTGCCTGGCTTGAGGTTGTGAACACTGGTCACCAGTCACCCACTGTCTTGTGTTGGTTCGGTACTGTCGAAGGAAACGGTTGAATCATTATCATGATCTAAGACTTCTTAAAAAAAGTGATATTTATTGAATAGGTTTTATATTTAATATTATTTATAGTTCGTTTACTTGTAGTTTTGTTCTATAACACGTTATATTATACCTGTGTTATGAGATTTGAAAGTTTTCCGACGTTCAAGTTCTGAAAACTTTGGTTACTATCTTGTAGGAAAGTGATCATATTGTGTGGCGTACGTAGGCACCATGGACCAGAGTGGTATTACCCCGAACACATCAAATCAGCAGCTAGTTATAAACGGTGACAATGATTCTGCGACGGCTTTGCTGCAGGAGAAGCAGGCAAGAAGACGGGAAAATTTAAGAGATGTCACCTTCGTAGAATACATGACTATCGGAATATTGTGTTACGTTAACCTCATCAATTACATGGACAGGTTCACCTTGGCTGGTAAGTACATTTACATCTTCTTAATTTTGCATACATTCCAATAAGCATAAAAAAATATTGATTGCATAAATACCCACATAATATTTACTATTGAAATCATAATACTGAAGGACAATGTAATTACAGGTAAATGCTTTGATACAAAATATAGATAATGTTTAAAAAGTTTGATAGTTAGTAAATCCTATAACTTCTAAGTGTGTAATTGATCATTACTGTGTAATTATAGATAGCTAAAAATAGTTTTGAAAAAGTTGCATCAATGATCAAATTGACAATGTTTATGATGCAACTTGCAATTTTACTAACATGCATACAAAACTTACAAACAACCTGTTCATTGTAACATTAGGTATATTTAGTTTATTTATATATACCAAGTATGTAGGTACTAATAAAAATAGGTTTATTCTACATCCTGTTCCTGACTCATTAGACTTTTAATTGATTTTATGTGACTACTGAATGAACATCTTTTAATTACATCCATATAAGAGGATCTGTCTGATGAAAGTATGTCCAACAGTACCTATTAATAATTCTAATAGGATTATTTAATTATTATTTATAGAAGAGCAGCTTGTAAGCTGATTATCTAGAATATTAAGAGAGCAAATAGCTACTTTTTTGGTTCTTGGAGACTTTAACACTCACCATGTCGAGTGGCTTGGTTCTCGGTCCACCGACTTCGCAGGGAAGACTGGTTACGATTTTGCCCTGGTCTATGGCTTCTCACAACTGGTTCTTTCTCCTATGAGAAACCCAGATATTGAGAGCTATACTAGCTCCTTACTGGACCTTCTGCTGACCATGCGACCGGACAGCTATGCAGTGACAGTGGATGCACCACAGCGCCTACCATTCCGTGGTGTGCCAGCTCCATGCCGAAGATAAGCATTACCCAATGGGAGGCCCGGCGGGAATTGCTTTCTCTGGACATCCATAAGTCGAGTGGGCCAGACGGCATACCGGCAGTGGTGCTGAAGCAGTGTGCTCCTGAATTGTTTCCAGTACTGACGCATCCTTCCCCGCTTTCCTACACAAAAAGAAGTCGCCGTCTTGCACCCAGTGCCTAAAAAAGGCGACAGATCAGACCCGATGAATTACAGGCCTATCGCCATCACCTCCCTTCTCTCCAAAGTAATGGAACGTGTGATCAACACGCAGCTTTTGAGATACCTGGAGGATAACGAGTTGTTGAGTGACCGACAATATGGCTTCCGCCACATTCGCTCAGCTGGTTACCTCCTTGTGTATCTTACGCGATGTTGGTCACTCGCCATCGGGAGTCAAGGTGAGGCATTGGCAGCGAGCCTAGATGTGGCGAAGGCGTTTGATCGAGTCTGGCACAGGGGTCTTCTCACGAAGTTACCAGCATACGGGCTTCCCAAGGGATTATGCAAATGGGTTGCCAGCTTTATGTCCAGCAGATGCATAAGAGCCGTCGTCGATGGAAGCTGCTCCAAATGCTGTCTATTGTCGGCATTTATTGCTATGCGGAAGACAGTACAGGGGATGCTCATTACACGGGCCGTGCAAATATTCCTCGTTTCGAGGTGGAGGAAAGCGAACGGCTGGTGTCTGAAATCGAGAGTACACTAACTAGTGTCTCCGATTGGGGTCGACTAAACCTAATCCATTTCAACCCCACCAAGACTCAAACATGCGCGTTAACCGCTAAGAAAACCCCATGGTCTGTGGCTCCACAATTCCAGAACACTTCCTTGAACATCAGTCAAAGCATCGGGATCCTTGGCGTCGATATTTCTAGCGACGTTTTGTTCCAAAGTCACTTCGAAGACAAGGTTAAGCTGGCGTCCAAAAAGCTTGGAGTGCTCAACAGAGCGAAGCAGTACTTCACATCGGGGCAAAGGCTGCAACTTTATAAGTCGCAAGTCCGGCCTCATATGGAGTACTATTGTCATCTGTGGGCGGGGGCACCTGGTTACCAGCTTAGGCTCGGTTCAGCGACGTGCCGCTCGAATTGTCGACGATCCCGAGCTCACAAACGGTTTAGAGCCCCTCTGTCTGAGGAGAGACTTTGCCTCCTTATGTGTACCTATTCTACCACTTGTACAACGGAGAGTGTTCTAAGGAATTGTTCGACTTCCTTCGATGTCCACGCTACTTCTTCTTTCTTCCTTCGTTTGATGCCCACAGCTACCTTCCACCATCGCAACTCTCGCTATCGACGGGTAGTCCAACCTCACACATTGAAACCAGAATTGTTTCGAACTGTGCGGGCTCAAAGAAGAGTACAGCATGGGGTTCTTCAAGAAGGGTGTGAAGAGGTTTCTTCTGGGTCGGCAACGCGCGAGTGATACCCCTGGTGTTGCAAGCGTCCATAGGCTATGGTAACCGCTTACCATTAGGCGGGCCGTATGCTTCTTTGCCATTATATTTTTAGGCAGTAATTGAAATACAAATATCATATAAATATGTTTGTATTTCAAATACCTACTGCCCAGCCCTGAAGATAGGAAGGTAACAGGGTGCTGGAAAATAATGTTTATTTATTATAGGTACTAATCACACATTAACTAGTCAAAGATAAGTAGAGTTAGTTATAATAATAAGTATAGAAATAACAATGAAATACCTATCAATATTTTACAAATGATCATATTCTATAGAATGATAATTTGTTGTGAAAGTTTCTAAATAGGAACGATTCTCGGTTGCAAGATTTTATTTTAATTAACTATTCCTTTGTGTACTTTCACGAAGTTTTTCGATGTTCATTATACCTACCTACCTACTGAATTTGTCGACCGAGCATGCCTACTGTTTCTGGTTTATTATCATCAACAACCATTATCGTTTAGGTAATAATGTTGTAGATAGGTACCTAACCGACGCTGTATCTTTTTACCTGTTACGCAAGTTATTTGTTAATGAGGTCAACATGACAAGGTAGAATTTGTTATGATGATGATACCACGATTAACGACGCGCTGCGTCAATGGTATGGAGGGGAGGATGGATGGATTGAAAAAAAAAGAGCCAATTTGAAGTCCTTATTTACCTGTACGTACTTACGTTGGTGGATAGATATAGGTCCCTAACCTAAAGAAACTGTCGCAACTCGCAATTCATCCTAGTGGCGTGCCTGAGGTGCACGTGCGCCGTTATTTACATGGCTTATGGGAGATTACCATAAAGTCTTTTTTATCTTACCAACTTTAAAATATGTTACAAAAGGATGCTGGTTACGAAACTTCCTCCTCTATCCATATTACATAATCACATCCTCTTAGATTGTAGGTATACAACATAGAAAACTATGTAATATACCTATTAACGTTTCGGTAATTTTCCCAACAGATATTATCAACCACACAATCCTAGTTAGATAACGCTGAAAATGTATTCACTCGAGGTAGTAGTAGAGTCAGTAGAGTCTAATGGGGACCTAAATTACAAAATGTGTAACGAACGCGGCGATGCAACGCACCCAAAAAGTCAAATGAAATGAAACCTCACTGAGGCAGATGTCGAAATGAGATGAGAACACGCATTTCATTTTTTTTTAATAACGATTTGTAATTCAATAATACATTTTGCTACAATAAACGGGTCGAAAATTATTCAGCTGTACTTCGCCAGAGCCATAAATTAATATTGTTTTTATTGTTGTAGTAGGTATTAGGTAATACCTATAGGATGTAAGAATGAACGCTCAAGAAGGGTCGACGTCACGTAATTAGTGAACTAATCTTCAATGGTGCCGATTCTGTTGTAAATCGCACTAAACTAATTTTAGTCACATCTCATCTCTTTCTTACGAACATTATTGAAAAAGGATAGAACATATTTTAAGTTGCCAAATTAATCTTCGCCGTCTTATTTTGCGTGTATTTAGGCGTAACCGCGATAGATGGCGACTAAATTTATATTGAAAACTAGCATTGGACTAATTTGACAGGACTAAATTTCTTATATCCTTTTCTTATGTTCTTTATTAGTAAGAGAAATAGTGAGATTAAAATTAGTTTAGTTGTGAACAACAGAATCATGGCCACTGTCTCCTCACGTGCGAGGGCTCTTCTCTCATTCACCTCTGACTACAATGCCGCCTCTTACATACATAGGTACATGTATTAATGTTGGACTGATTGTTCAGAAAAGAACATCTTTTATAATAATGTTAGAACACAATTGTGTTCTAACATTATTGACACCGCAGAACGCAGTATTAATAATGCGGTCTGCGGTGTCGGTTTATAAAATTATGTAGGGACTAACAGGTTTTATTCAGAAGTGCCGAAGAATTTCATGTCGCGGTTGTTAACTTAGCACTTTCATGATTAGAGAGTTTAAGAGAAAGTGTACAATAGTATGTTATCTATTATGGTGTTGTTGGTTACGTTAGGATGGAGCTGGTGCTTAAATCCATTAGTTAATCCATTAGTTTGTTTACTTTAGTTATAAACATGGGTAAATTAGCTTTTATCAGTGAATTAAGAGTAGCCTTTTACTACATGTTCTGAGAAACGTGAACAAATGAAAGACCGAGAGTAGAAGAATACGAAAGATTTGATTATTAAATTCCAAAGATTCTTTGAACATGCACTTTCAGAGAGGTTACATATATAATATATTGCAGTTGATGTGTAACAGAGGGTTGAATTCCCCAAAGAAATACACAACTTGCCACCACAGCAACCACCCTCAAATATCGTTATCTTGATTACAATCTTTAAGCAATCAGAACCACATTTGCAAAAGCAGCTGTGCAATCATGAAATAAAAATATAAATTAGAAACATGGATGGAAGCGGGTGTATTTTAATATGAAGCATTTTTAGAGGACTTTTTTCCTGTAAAGCATTTTAACTTTTTGTAACTTATTCTAAAACAATTTCTTATGAATTTTATTTGGCCGTCATGGTTGTTGAATACTTTGAACGAATACCCTTGTAGATTGTGTAATCTCTAGATGCACGTAAATTGTTCATAAGGTAATTAGCAGCAATCATTACTGAAATTAGTCATTTAAAGCGTGTAACAACGACTAATGAAGATAGATAGCTGAGTATAGATAACACTTACCTGAGTAGATACCAACGTATTGTTTATTTTGTAGCGTATCACTATGTCATTGTTACCGCATACCTTTATACTAGAGAATGACATAGGTCATGCCGTACTCATGATGCAGCATGATTCACATACTTATTAGGCTAGACAAATATGTGGACACGTCACGTCACCCGACGCTATTTCGTTTCGCTAATGATAAGAAGTTGTATGACCACTTGTTAGATGACGAGATACGCGACGGTATGTCTGGGAGGTTTCGATTGTCATATTTTTATATCGTCATTATGTAAACAATTTTGTTTTAATATTTTGAAACTTTGTAGATTTAACTAAAGTCAGCAAAAATCTGACCATTTTATCAGTCATATGAATTCAAACAAATGAATTCAATAAATGGCGGATCATTTTTGGATGGTTTAGATAGAGTAGGGTAGGGTAGGGTAGCACCACGCGAAGTCGCGCCGGGCAGCTAGTATATAGGTAATAAAATTGTTTTGTAATAAAAGTTTTTTTTAATAACCAATTGTTTTATCCTATTGTAGTCACATTGTAGTGTACTATTTTGTAACTAAACGTACGGGGAATCACAGAACCTTCCTTATTTCAATTCGGCGAAAAATCCTATAGGTAAAGATTTATTTTTCTATGCTTTGGACTTGCATAAAAAATATTCGATATACATTTAATTACATATTTACTTTTATGGAAATCGTAACTTGATTAAATCTTCCTTGCTTTCAACATGGGTCCTCCTCATAAACTTCATACATGGTTACATAATAATAAATTTTGCCTTGTTTTTATAATCGAATCCTTCGATAAAACTCATACAAAGCAGGTAACGTATCTATATAGATTTTATTTTTTTCTATTATTGTCCCCATTCGTAGTTAACAGTATTATGGGACCCAGTGACCCGGGTGTGTGTGCACATCGTTAAATGAATAAAATATGTGAAAGCTTAGTAGGAATAACGTGTCGGTTTTATTGTCCAATGAGGGGTTAAAATGTGGTAGGGCTGTATTAGTGTGGTTGCAAGCTGGTGGTGTCTGGATTCGATACACATGTACCTACCTAATATGTATTTTATTCATGGAATTTATGTCTTGTTAAAGGATTGCATTTGGATGTATGTAGGAATTTTCTCTATCACAGCAAAATGTTTTATGGGCTTGGTTTGAACGAAGACATTTACTTGAAATCGTAAAAGAGGCAAATCAATTCCTGTAAAGTCGATGTTGTAAATCCAATGCTCTCAAGAAATCGTAAAATTGATGCTTTGAAAGTGTCGTCTTTCTAGTTGAGACTTGAGACTAGTTGAGACCTATGGAGTTAACTTTGTTATTTTTATATTTGCTCCATAGTTACTCAAAACTGGGGTTCGAACCTAAATAAATAAATCAATAAAATTAAACAAAGTTTACATCTACTTTGTAAAAAGCAATGTTCGTTCACGCGTCAGAATTTAAAATGAATGTTGTTTTCATCTAACAATTAATCAGTCGATTTTAAATCATGTGGTAGAGAACTGATCAGTGATAAAGGGAACGCACGCAGTAAGCCACTAGACGGAGGATTAACGAGTTTGTTGGGTTGGCTGGGAGACTCAATAATAATCTCATTGTATTAAATGTCCCTAAAATGCATTCTGAATCACTTGGAGCTGATTTCACAGGACACTTGAACGCATGACGTTATCTCTGAATAAAACCATGACTGGCTCTGGCTTTCTATTTATCGACCGACTCATGAGTTGTAAAGTGGTAAAATATGTGGGCATTCTCTCCGGTTGCGGGTGGTCCGTCCCAAGTCCCAGGCTTGAAATCAAAATTATTATCATACGTAAAAAAGAAATAGTCGTTGTCTTTGGCTGTACCAGCTGTACTTAAGTATGTGTTTATTGTCTAACTAAATAATTTTTTGTAGACCTAGTTGCGACTTCGACGTGGGGTAATACAATAATGGTTGTGTTGAGCAAAAAAAGACAAATCAATTTATTAATGCATTGTTTGCTTGTGTCATACTCAAAATGAGGGAGGAAAAAATGGAACGCGGCCGATAGAAGGTGAAGCCATGATGCATTATTGTTTACCTGTAATGATAAAACTTTATAAATGAGAATAATCCCAACATCACACCATATACTAGTACGTACATATTACCTGCTATAAATAGACTCCTCTGTCACAGTTTTGGATATAATAGGTTTATCATTTCTAAATTTGAAGTTCAGACAAAAAGACATGGACATTGACAAAAAAAGTCCGGACGTTTTTATCAGTAAGTAGGTAACAAATTAAATCGACAATCCCACTTTGTGCCGGAATTAGGTAACCCAAAATGGAATATCATTGACGATTCTTTATATTTTATTTAAGAAACTTTTCCCTCTTTCGGCCCCTATCAAGCCTACTACTGCTAATTCAATACTTTTGCTGATACCTACTTAAAGCCTGCTAGAAACCGAATTCTTCATCTTCAGTAACAACGAAAGGTAGACAGTTGATCTATACTATATGCTGTTATTGAGGATGAAGTCTGCCTGTAACTCGCACTATATACCTACGGGTAGAAATATACGGATTGATAATCTTACACAGGAAGGAAAAATTTATTGTAATTCGATGCATACAATTCCCATATAGGTATGAACTTCCTCCACGAAGCAAAAATAGCTTGAAATTAAATGCAGGCAAAAGCAATATATACATATTATATTCTTAATTATAAAGTTCCCTCAACCCAATAGTAGTAGCTTTGACGGTGTTTCCATGTGATCCAATGCAGCTGGTATCATGTAATGAGATGATATCGCCACAGCGCACCGGTACACTGCTCGAGTGCTCATTCAGACTGCACTTGGGACCAATTAGTTCCGCCTATCTATATGCAGATATCGTATCGTACACTAACAGAACTTGCACTCGATTTAGAAATTAATTAAAATATTATTTTTGTTTAAGAGCATATAAGCTACCCGGCCGCGCTCGAGTTTAGGTATTTGCTAAAGATTATAGACGATACACTGGCCGAAACTTTTGTTGTTGTCTCTAGTTTACGAGTATTTAGAACAGCCAGTGAGCGAAGTAAATTCGGCAACCAACTCTTTGGCTACTGCTGGCAACTTTTTGGCTTTAGTTTATCAAACTTATCTGCCGCATTATATCTACGTCGCTATTTATAAGAACCTAATCGCTTTTAAATATAACTAATTCACCCTTTTACTTGTATGGTCACGGATGATCTTTGGAATGGACATTAAACCGGATTACAGTGACGCCGATATTAAAATAAAATTAAAACAACAGTCAGTCATGCATGTATGTCTCTATCTAAATAATTTTGAATGCAAATGTATTCGGAATAAGTTTAGAATAATCTTTGCAATATCAGAGTATGCAACATGCAGTGAAACTAATAATGGATTAATATACCTAATCATCAGTGATCTAAATTGAAGTTTAAAAAACAGATAACCTTCAGATGTAATTTTGGGAAACCTTAAATGGTATCATAATGTGTATAAGATAACTTGGTGATTGGTCAGTTGTTTTGATAAAGCATCGCCTGTTGGTAGATACAGTACACTATCTTCAAAATCCAATGCGAAAATCAGTAGAGATAAAAAATACGGCCATATTGCAACACGCAGAAGTAAGTCATACCGTCAAGTGGGTGAACGTAAATCGTAGATATGGCTCCGTGTGTTTAAATACGGATAACGTTTATAATAAGTACTTTGAATCGATTTGAGTGGAAATAAAATGCCGGCAATTGTGTGTTGATATAAATAAAAAAAAAAGTAGATGCAATTACCACTGACTCCAAATTAAGATATAAAAATTCTAGCTAACGCAGGCAGTTTCCGTCTCAATTTATGTTACGCATGACTTTTTTGAAACAGAGTTCCTTCTGGTTGAGATTATTGTACATTTTTATGTTCCTCTATGACTATAATCTGGATTACAGAGCTCCAGTTCGTTTTCGACGAAGTAGGTAGATTTATTATTTGCCATGTTTACTCGGTAGATAGACCATTTATCTTATTTGAACTCCAAGTAAAAGCTACAAGAATATTTTCAAGCGAAACTACGACAATACTTTAGTTAGTTGTTTAAGTAGGTAATTACTTAACTAAATTCTTAAGTTTCAACAATGTATCACCTCAAGCCATCAAGCAAATTTATTCTGAGCATATTCATATGCTCTGATGGTAGAGCTAAAGGCATTATCGAATCTCTATAATTACTATCATCTTTAAATAGCTTTTTAAGTGTTGGAACAAATCAATGTGTAAAGTTTCCATAAAATGAAAGACTCTTCAGAGTTTTAGCTAGACTCATTGTGTAAAATCACGAATCAAACAGTTAAAAGTGCACTGCATTGTAAAAAAACCATTGTCATTTTGACTATTTGTGCCATTTTGTGCGTTAGCTATCCGTACGCACGGCTACAGATCAAGCTATACATTTCCATTATAAGCTGACCTCTCATTGTATGGAAATTCTATACAATGCGAGATCAGCTTATACTGGAAATGTATAGCTTGATGTGTAGCCGTGTGTACTATGAGGGTATTTGGTCTCACCCTAATCGTAAAGTATTTTGTAGTTCGTATTGCCACCGAACCCAAACATCGCACCAGGCAGGGCAGGATGGGGCGGGCGGCGCCACGTATGATAACTCGCCTAGACGACGGCGCTTTTTGCTGCCAGTTGATTTGAAAAGTTAAAGCTTGGACCCGCGCCAATGATCTTGGTTGTTTGGTCATAGCCACAGCGGCGACACTCTTGGTATAAAATAATAAGCTAAAGCCTTTTTTTTTTTTTTTTTTATTTTTTTTTTTTCGGAAAGCTAACAGCTATTTATTACATAATTTATGATACATAACGATAGAACTAAAAATAGCCATTTAATAAGCTAAAGCCTTTAGATACCATAGGGTTTGTACAGGCCCCCAAAAATGGCACAAGGACATATAAAATATAGGATGTAAATCGAGATATATTCAAGTATACGTGCTATACAGTATGAGGCACGAGTGGTGAGCACAGATAGGCAGTAGTGGGGGCAAGCTCGCGCATGTTCACTTTTGGCGAAATCAATGTAGCCAAATGACACGCAAAAATCTAATAGACGACGAGCATTGACTGACGAACCATTCGTGTGTAGCTCGGCGCTCCCCCTTTCTTCATTCTGCCAAACAGATCGAAAAATTAACTACTCCGCAGGTGTCAATCTGTGCTCACCACTCGTGCCCTTTACTAGGTACTATAAATATCTTACTCTAATATAATATACAGTATGGCCGCCGAGAGAATAAGTTTCTGACACCTTTTCATATTGGGCTAATCTCCGAATTGGCTAATCCTATCGCGATGGGACTTTCACAGGCTGCTACAGTATTTTCTTAGGCATAGGTAAATTTAAGTCCCATCTTAAATAATGTGTCAGAGACGCTTTCTCTCGGTGGCTGCACTGTATACTGTATTATTACCTCAAATATAATTTTTGTAATTGGTATTTCAAATACCTGAGACACTGTAATTATTATTACAAATATCTACTTTTTGCTTCAAAATAGATAGGTATATTTTGACATAAATACATTAAGGGTGCCCTTCATGGCCAACGCAACTTCAACGCAAGCATAGCCTAAAAGCTTGTACTTTCATCCAACGTAATGTTTGACTGCGAAAAAAGATTCCGCTTCCGCTGATCACTCGCGGCCGCTTCGCTAGGTCGTCAATGTCGTCATTCATGATTTCGCATATCATAAAACTTGTTCCAGGACGATACTTCTTGTGAAAAAATCTTACAAGTTTGTGAAAAAAAAGATAGTTATTTAGAATCTCCAATACATTTGCAAGCCTGGTATCTAGATGTTTTCTTTATTTTTTCAATTTATACATTCGATATGGCCAAAGTTCAGGTAAAATTTGTGCTAAACGCTGTTTTTCGGAGGCTTTTACTGAATTTGTTTCACACTTTTTTTTATTTTTGCCTAGATACGGCTAGATATAGGGCACAAGATACCAATTTGTTTAAAACATCTAACGAAAGATGTTTAACTACGCCACCATCAGTACAAAGCTTTTGTATGTAAAGTATGGCGGATTGACTGCTTTTAAGTGATAAATCTAATTAAATTTAAATCTAATTAATTAAGAAATTAATCATGATGAAAAATTATCTGAGCTAAAATTTGACAAAATTGTACAATTTTCCATTGGAATAGTTATCAATTTTATCAAATTGTATGCTTGTAAAGTTTTCTGATATAGGGTTCTCTGTCTGAATTTAGTAATTGTGACCTAGCAAAGACTTTCAAGCTTGCAATGCAACTAGGGTACTGACGACAATTTATTGCCTGCATTTATTTTGTCATTTGTAGATAGATAGATATAACTCTTTATTGTAGTACATCAACAAGTATAACAAAAAAATACCGTACAAAGGGCGGTCTTATATAGCTAAGAAGCGATCTTTGTATTTTAAATTTAAAATACTTACATTATTTTAACAATTTGTTAATGCAAATGACATGAGAATATTTTGTAATTCGTATTTTAATACATGCAATAAAGTATTTTGTACTTTTTGTTTTAATTAAAGCAAAATATGTAATTTGCCCAGCCCTGCGATTTACTTAGTTTGAAATCAAATAGATAAGGAATAAATGAACCACTAACCATAACTTTACAACTGTAAAATTTAGACCATGGTAGTAGGATTATACATTACCGTGCTTAGACGCATGGTATGAGGCTCAAACAGTCTCCTAAAAATGTCAGTGTTCAGTCGGATTTTTAACAACCGCTCTTGCTGTTTATAACCTCTAACATCGAATCCCGGAAATACTTTGTTAAGATGGCTTTGAAAAAACAAAAGTTCAGTTGAGTATGAGCTGCTCTGTCGCGTTAAAATAATATGTATTTTTGGCTTTAACGATAGAGACAAGCTATGCGTCTATGTTTAGTCAAAACAGAATAATGAATAGTGTCAAAATAACATTTTGAAGTTTTTGTTTAACATAAGCAAATTTATCTATTTTCAATATTATTATGTGAGGTTATTTTGTCATAATATTTAAATGGTTTCTCATAGGTACTATAGTAATCCATAGCTTTTATTGAAATTTTACTTGTTATATTTGCTTGCTTGGTTATTAATTAGTTTATAATTCCGGTAGCAGTAAATTACTTTATTTATCAATGGCTGGTGTCTGTGGTGGGACGTCTTTAACCTTAATAAACACTTGAGTAACTTAAACGAACGTAAATAAATTACAACTAGTTACTTCTTTCATTTATTTTAATGACACACTCACTTGCCAGTAGATCTGATTCTGGGTTGTTAATATTCTGGTTAGTTTTCGTAATTTTTTACAGTATTTAGTTTACACACTGTAGTTTTTGTAAGTTATCTAGCCGACATTGGTAAAAAAATGATGTCTTTTAATTGGAGTTCGTCCGTTTAGATTGAATTACCTACCCCTTGCTTATTCATTTCTGGTATAGCTCGTCCATTTCGCTCGAGGTGTCACATTGCACAAATGACTACCTTAACTTTATGTTAAGAATCATTCTATTATGTACGTAACAAAATTGGAATAAGTCATTACTAAGTAAAGTTTCATGTCCACGCAATCATTACTAAGTAAAGACTTGACAAAGTGTGAAAACAATAGATTATTGTCGTCTTTGCCTTCACCTGATTTCAGTCTTTTATTTCACAATAACATTTTCATTAGTCTTTAAATGAATAAATTTACATGGTATGTATTATCCGTAAAATCCACGACGAATTGTTTCTTTTCTAATCCACGTGGATGAGTGTTATCTCTAGGTTAAACTAATGTTTGAAGAATTCGACACGAATGCTTCGGTGCTGGCCGCTGGGTTACTTGCATAAGTTAACTGCACCTACATTTAGTTCATTCTTTTGAGAATATAAATGACAAGCAAGTGCGACAGGCGATTAGCATAATTTATATTAATTATGTAAATGTTATTCGAACAATAAATAGATTTACTACTTCAGTAATAACGCTTCAATTTACCAAATCAATTATTTTACTTATTTATAATTTATTATTTGTTATATTATAACTTATAGCTGATCAGCGTGTGATGTATTCATAGATACCGTAACATAATCATAACAGATAACAGTTACATAATCGTTGTTATTGACATAAATATGTATTACCTTTACTACTTTGTCTCTAGCTATGCATCGGTGTAGTACATTTACATTACACACTTGGCAGACACTCTGGCACTGAACTAAACTATGTAACTATAAATAGTTTCCAACGTTCACCCACTAGTAAAATTGAGATTTACCGGACTTTTACTCGTGTAATTGACAATTTAAACTCGTTTGACAAATGGTTCGCCGCCCTCAAAAGATCGTAAGATTGAACCAAATGTCCTTGTTTAACCGGAATCAGATAAATCTTTCTTAACCATATCCGAGTTGGCTTGGAGCCACTACATTTAAATCTGCTATTTTCTGAGAATTTCTTGTTTAATATGCCACTTGATTAACCCATGCATGCAAAGTTGGTCATGCTCATGCAGCATAGATACCTACTTAACAAGGTTTATCAAAGCTAAAGTTAGTTTACCTACTGATACCTAAATTCTTTCGCCGTTATTGATGCTAGTTCTTACGCTTAGTAAATTGTACTAAATTCTCTATGTTCCCACGCAATTTTTCTTTTAAAATTGTACACCCGTACCTATTTCAAATTATGTCAAGCACGAAACATAAGAGATAACAGACGAGTGTTTCTCTCTTCAGTGTCTCCCATCTTTTGTCCTACTTGTGGCTATTATTGTAATATTTTGAACCAAAAAATGCTTCATTATGATTTGAGCGTGGCTAACTCGCGGCTGGCTGCAAATTGTCGTACTGTACACCGAGTGTAAAGAATTTACGTAATGCGTTTACGTTAACTATAAAATGTGTATGGGAGAAATTAGTACCATGAGTATTCCGCTAGAGGCACTGTGCCAATTCCTATAGAGAAGTGTCGTAAACGCAAACGTATTAGTAAGACTACTAACGTCAATTCTTTACACTCGGGGTACTGTCACCAAGCACTACCGATGTGTTGCAGTTGCAGGGCGTTGCAGCAGCCTGCCTGTTCCCTTCTAGCAACGACGGCGCGGATGTTTCAATTATGTACTTCGTTGCCTTCTAGGCTTCGTGCTTTCTCCCACACTTGCTACCTTTTACTACCTTCCTTGCTTTCTTATGTTATCTTTGGCCATATAGATAGAATAAATAAACTACTCTATTTATTTTAAGGGTCACATCATCACTTACCTACCGATGGCGAAGTTGACGTTAAACACAAAACTAACGGTGGTAGTAGAAAAAAACCCTATCATTATTTGATATCAAACAAAAGGGGATGTTTGTGTTGATTGGTTGGAACTCCATTAAACCCCTAGGGTGATCTGTCATTCACAGCAACAGTGCCCCACTCGCCGGAAATGAAACGTAGGCGTGTTCGATTTACCGGCCCGTTTTCCATCGATTTTTACCATTATTGTAGAAATCCCATTAACTTCTCACTCAATAGTGATTGACAGAGCTTCTACCTACCTACTACCCGCTTTCTTCTCTGTCAATATCACAGAACAGATAAATAAGGTGTCAATATCATGGTGTAGATAGGGAATCAGATAACTTATAATAGGTACCTACCTACAAATAAGAATGAAAGGAGTAGTTTTTAATATTTGTTTATTGAACCTCTGCCATCTTCAGTTACCTACGCCGCCGTCACGCTTTGTTGAAATCAACATCTATTTTATTAAAATAGGCCTCCACAGTCACACACAGAGTGGTTCACAGCCTCGTTGGTTTTTTTTTTGTAAAACTTATTATTTGTGCCATTTATTTGAACACCTAGGTATGTACCAAGTATAATTAAAACATCGATGAATTTTTTTATCATTCTTTTATCTATGTTTATTCGTATGTCAGCAACAGTACATATTTCGCGGAATATTTATAAAGTGAGAGTTGCGTCAGATTTGTTTGACCGCGACTGACTAGGTATGCCGCGTGTTGCTGCCGCTTCACGTCACGACTCACGAGAGCCCGTATGTAACGTTTAGCGCCACAATTTACTTGTCTCTGATTGGCTGACTAAATGGCGTGATGTGCAGCGTCGGGCGGTGCGGGTGGCGGGCGCGGCGTGGTCGCGCTCGTTTTTTTAATGTATGACGGCGCTGCCACCACTTTAGCGTTGGATTTTAGTAGATGACGTAGCATGGTCGCGCCACGCTCAGTACCACTCAGTACGCTCACTCGCTACGCTGCTGATGGTATAGTTTTATACTATATTTTCATTCACACACCTTCAATTTTGAAGGTCATCGCACTAATCTTGATGATGCAAGCAAGTCATATCACTACTTACCATTTATTCTGTGACATTACTAGGATTTCGCCCACACGGTGTCACCCCCAAATCCCCAAATACCCCCTAACTCCTATGTTACCCCCTTAGGGGGTGGAATTTCAAAAAGCCCTTCCCTAATTGATCCTTCGTTTTATAAGGAACTTGTGTACGAGTTTTCTAGACCCTGCGGTTTGAGCTGTGCGTTGATAGGTTAGAGGCACCTAGTTAAGTAGGTACCTAGGTATCTCCTAGTTACTACCACATAGTAAAAGTTACTATTCTCACCAACCTCCGTGAAAGCAAGCTCAAAATACGAATAAGTACTACAATTAATAGTACTAACTAACATAATGCAAAAATAGTAGGTACTTACCTACGCTACTTACTAACTTATGCAACATCAACATAGTAAGTATTATTACTTATACTAACACGATGAGGAGTCCTCTTAATTGATCCATCTCCCTACCAAAATAAATTAGTGGAAATGTAAACAGAGTAGGTATTATGTTTTAAAGTCATAAGTCATAATATGTCAAAATGAGCATTTTTATGGGTTTTTTTTTAGATTCAGTAAGTAGGTAAGTTGGAATCTTTTAGAATACGCATACTTAGTATATTTCTATGTTTGGACTCATTAATGCTTTTGCCATGCCCATTACCTAGGCATAGGCAAAATAATCACGGTAGGTACTTAGTGAGTGACGGATTGATGTAGGCTCGATACCAAATAACTGGAGATTCCTTCAAAACAACGAAATATTAAAAAAAAAATAGGCCTTCAAAATTGAAATGATTTCTGGTTGAGGGTTTTATTGCAGAGATATTTTAAAAATGGTCAGCTAACGAACAGTTGATAAAAAATAATAATAATCTGGCTGTACCTGTAATGCAGATATAAATATATACAAATTTTGTATAAATATTGAGTATTATTTGATCCAAGTCGACAATTTTTTTGTCATACCATACAGATACAGATATGTGTTTCAAGAGTATGTTAATAATATTGTCCGTAGAAAGGTAGGTATAAGTTAATGATTTAGCGATTGTTAAGTAATTATTCCATGAATTACCGATGTGTTTATAAATTCCTAGAACGCCGTTGTCGTAGTCTTGAGTTCAGAGTCCTGAGTGTTTCTTACTAAATATCCAAGCAGGTACCTACTTATGCAATGTAATAACTTCTTGGTTCGATATTCGTAATTATGACTATCATTCATTTCTAGATTAATTAAAGATGTTGAATCACGAATTGAATTCATTCCCCATTAGAATAGGATTGAAATAAAATTATCATTTTAATGTTGACCGTGAACTGACCGTGAATAATCATTGTTAACGTCATCATGGTCTCACATCACGCCACTCGTAATCATTCCGTTTTAGTTCAGTCAGATTGTTTACAGGATACGCCTCTATTTGTACATACTTAGGTACAGTCGAGTAAATATGTATACACTTAGTGAATTTCAACAAAGATATTCTCATAAACTATTGGTTGAAATTATGAAATATTATGCAGAATCATTAAATAATATACTATTATGAATTGTGTAATATAATACTTACTATATACATAGGTAGGCAAAATTTGAATCTATAGAGTGCGAGGAAATTGCTTTTGAATATTACAAAGTATAAAGTAAAGTAAAGTAAAGTAAGTAAAAGTAAAAAACATTTATTAACAGCACAAATAAAAGTAAAACAAAAAAGCAAGAAACATACAGGAATATTTAAAACTAGGCAACATTATATATAAAGTACAAAACAGAAAGAAAAAATAATAATTATAATAAAACAATTCGTTTCTCGCATCGTCAACGGTGGGTGTGCTGTCAAAAGGGTACCAGCTCAGCATGTGCTGCTGTATAACAACAGCGCTGATTTTCAGCTGGCATCTGTATACATATTCATGTCTTCGACTGTACTTACATACTAATCCTCTTGAAATGTTTATTGTTGTGTCTAAGATCTACAATTACTGTTTATAATAAAATGTTATCAATCAAATTAACTGCGTAAACATTGTTGCTGTAGCCATTAATTGTAGGTATATTGATAACGTAGAAACAATAGGACCTGCAATTGCTACGAATTTCTGATTACCATTTTAATTTTTTACGTACCTTAAGACGTAGGTTGAGGTAGGTAGACACTTAAATGATAATATTCTACCTTCTATAATATAAGGCCTTATTACACTATTCGATATCAAGCCAGTCTTAGTAAGACTGTCTTAAAGTCTAATTAGACAAGCTCGCTATTACACCTTGCTGAATATCGCATGCTAACTCATTTGCAAGGCGTACGCAGCCGGTGACGGCTATAAAAGGCTTATTACACTATTCGATATCAAGACAGTCTTACTAAGATTCAGCAAAGTGTAATAAGAGTAAGCAAGGTAGTCTGTCTAATTAGACCGACCGAATGGGTTCGGCCGTGCTTGCTTGCTTGCTTGCTGAATATCGCGTGGTGTAATAAGACTTAGCACGCGAGACCGTTCAGGCGGCGGCGGCAGAGTGAAGTCCACGAGTAAAGTGCGTGTTTGTTTGTTGTGGCGTGCACAATGGCTTGTTCAAAAGAAAATGAAGTGATTTTTAATGTTGTTGATGTGTATACCGTGACATGCCATATTTATAGCAGAAAAGTCACAAAAATACGTCTTAACCTTCTTCACCCATATTTTACTTTTTCATTTGTATTCAAAGTCAAAGTCAAAGCCATTTATTCAATTTAGGCCCCAGAAGGGCACTTATGAAGGTCAACATTTACTGAAGTTACCACCGGTTCGGAACTCGGCCTTCAACTGAGAAGAATCCGGCAAGAAACTCAGCAAGGTTACATTTTTTATATATATTTTGGACAATCTCACTATGTTTGGCTTTTTTTTTTCCCAATAATTAAGATTTTTATTATTATTCAAACCAATAGTCGTGACAAGAGCTATGTTTTTCTGTTGCATCGAAAGTCATCCCATGACACCGCGACAACCGTCACCGGCTGCATACGCCTTGCAAATGAGTTAGCATGCGATATTCAGCAAGGTGTAATAGCGAGCTTGTCTAATTAGACTTTAAGACAGTCTTACTAAGACTGGCTTGATATCGAATAGTGAAAGCCTTTTAGGATTTCGCTGCGCTTTACGTAGTAACTATTTAGTAATCTGTGACATTACTGAGTACTTAATTACCTACATATTGTTATTTATATTACACACTGATTTAAACTATTACTATTATAATATACTATTTTTCTACTAATTAAATCAATGTAAAGAAAATAAAAATACAGTAACGCAAGGAATCCTTATAAAAGCTGCAGGATTCAACAAATAAACGGTGCACACAAAAGGGACACAAATAAAAGAAATGATTTAGTGGAGTGTCAAAATGATGCGACGGAGCGGGGTTTTATGGGGAATGAATAGCACAATATTTTTTATTCCCCTAGCTAGAATGTGACGGTTAAAAGTTTCGAGGACCCACCTAAATAAACTGTAGGATTGTTACCAACTTCAAACTAAATATATTGAATAAAATGCCAGCAAATGACAATTCACAAGCTTTAGTTAATACTTACTACGGTATCGTATCGTAATACAATACGTGAATCGTGCTTTATATGAAACCTGTCTGGTGAATTTCCGAAGGACAGTCATGATTTCAAAACACAATTGTTGCTAACTAATAACCATAATAAATGTTAAAAAATTCCATACAGTAGGACTAAACAACATTTTCTGTAATCGCAGGTTTGTTTACTCTGTTTTATCGGGCATAGCCAAGTTTGTTTTGCTAACCACACCCTTCCTTCGACGTAAAGTCAACAGTAATTGCGAGACATGTAATCGCAAGTCACGCGAAAATCATGTCTTCTCAAGTATTTCGCACTTGCATTGCACATACGATCGATAAGACTTTTTGGCAACACGTACGATAAAGCGGTGTAAAAACTGTATGTTGTATCAACCAGGGTTCCGGTTGCTTTCGTACGTTGGCGAATGAGGGGCCACTCACCTTCACAAGGCCAGGCTCAAAGAATTTTATATTCACGACCGCAATGTTTTTTCCTCTCGATTATAAGTTAACGTGGTTGTGCTTAAAATTACACAGCAACTACAAAAATGCAAGATATCATCCATCGCTTAGTTTCAAATTCCAGTTATGGAAGTCAGCAAAGATTATTGATTATAGACAGGGCGAGCAAGCTCTCAACTCCCGGTTGAGACTGTATATTTATAAATACAAAATACATTCGGAGCCTTTGATTGCAATTAATTGCCGTAAGTGCCCTAATCTACAATATAAAAGACCTAATCTAAAAGGTAGAAAACTTTACATGAATACAATTTGACAACTTTGTAAAATTGGAAAAAAATTACAAATTGTAGCTCAGCTTTGGTATTCTGAAACGTTTTTGACAGCAACCGACGACGACTCCGTTGTGACGGTTAGTCCGGGAGGTAGCGTTGCAAACACAAAAGTCATAGTAAGCCGGCTGACGTTGAAATGTATAGTTGATCTTATATGACTAATAAGTGAACCGACCGTCTGCTCAAGTACGTGCTCAAGTCTTCGACATCCGTCATCAGCCACTCCCAGTAAAAAAAAAGACATAGTACGCGCCGGCTCAAACTTGTTTCATAAGTATTTGACATAATACTGAGCTGAAAAAAATCGTCTGCTGCATGGTGGAGGGGGGAACACGCGTCAGCTGCTCGCATGAATTTGTAAAAAAAAAAGTTTACCCCTGCCGTAACCTTCCAATCCTAAACCCACCGCGGGTGCATCGCTGATGCGTGGTTCACATATTAGTCATTCAAGATCTATTGAAAAACATGGCCATCGATCGGCATATTAATACTACCTAAAATGCATCAGTACCTCCCGGACTATTGCATGTCGAAACAATTGAATACTTGAATAGGTCAAAAGAATTAAAATGGGCTGGAAGGTGTATTGTAAACATCAACTGCGCTCTGCGAGTGGATTTCATTTATTTTAATGATCTGAGTCGTAATCCCAAGCTAAGCAAACTTATGATATGGAAACTAGATAAAGGCTAATTTTATTTCATATTTTAGTATAACTTTAATGTACTGAATATACCAATTTTAAAGGTTTAATATGAAGGCTATTCATTGGTTTAACTTTATCTTAATATTACGACTTAAACTTCACAAAAAGAAAGCTAGATATAGCGCCCATATTTTGAAAATATTGAAACAATTAACATTTTTTCACGAATAATGTTTAATAACATACTCGTATGTAAGTACATACTACTAAATTGACGAGGTATTTTTTTATAAGGAATAATAAAAATAAGCCAGATATCAAAGACTTCTATATAGAATTTGGAAGAATTTTAGCATTTCCAGTAAATAAAAATGCATTGACTTTGTAGTGCTGTGCACAATTTAATCAATGTTTATTTCAACAAGAATAGTTAAAGAATTACTCGCCAAAAGTCTCAACTGTTGAGCTTGACGACGTTTTTCCAAGATATCTTCATCATTGGCTGATTTAAGGATGCCCATAATATGACTTATCCGAGCTGCAGATATCTGAAATATGTATACCAACTCTGTAACCACTATAAAATTAGTATCATCATCATATTCTGTCACGAGATGTCCTCTGCTGAACTGGGCCTTTGTTTTTGACTGATTTCGACAAAGAACAGTCTTGGATTTATAATAAATAATTTGTAATAAAACATACTTACTTCAAATATCATAACATTACACAGAAACTATCATAAATGAAAGTGATCCACAAAGTGACAGGTTTTTTTTTATAATGGATACATAATACGACCTTAATAGGAGCTTCCTAAAATTAAACATTAATTAATTGACCAATTGAAAAATGTAGCACCGCACTACGAATGTATAGAGAATAGACCGCGACGACGGACGTTGTCGTCGTCAGCTGTCAAAAAAGAACAGAATTGCACTACAGGTTGTTTTTCATTTGGTATCATTAATAAGATCGGTAAATGTATATGTTAAAATGTATTAATAAAGGAATAAGTACTTGAAATACTAATTACAAAATAGTCCAGCGTCAGGTATTTGAAATACCAATTACAAATTACATTTTAGGTAGTAATTGTAATAAAAAGACGTGTTTGTTATTTGTATTTCAACTACAAATTACATATTTAGGTAGTAATTGCAATACAAATTATGACATTCATATTTCAATCAATTACAAGTAATTCAAATTTTGCCCAGCTGTGGCTATCTATATTTCCGTAGACCATGGTTGTAATTTCAAAACTAGGATGTCTTTTACGAGGCATAAATGTCTATGATGACGCCCCTGCACTACAGATGTACAGCATCTGTAGTGCAGAGTGCCCTCAACATTTCAATTTGGATTATAAATATCTTCCTCAATAAACGGGCTGCGTAACTCAAAAATATTCTTTGAAATCCAACCGGTGTGCGCTGGGTCCTGCCCGAGAATGGGGCGTTCAAATATACAACTTTATATTAGCACTAGCTGTCCTACGCGGTTTCACCCGCGTTCCCGGGATAAATCCCTATACTACTTGGGGATAATGTAGCTTCTTATTAGTGAAAGAATTTTTGGAATCCGACTGGTAGTTCCAGAGATTAGTCCGTTCAAACAAAAAAAAATCTCTTCCGCTTTATTATATTAGTGTAGTTACGTACCATTATTAATAAATTTCTATACTGCACTCATAATTGTTTTTTTTACTTTCAGGAGTGCTGACCGATGTCAAAGCTGATTTTCAAATCGGCGACGATAAAGCCGGCTTTCTACAGACTGTGTTCGTAGTCGCCTATATGGTGTTTGCACCAATTTTCGGGTACCTCGGTGACAGATACTCTAGACGCAGGATCATGGCCTTTGGTGTCGCATTGTGGAGTCTTACCACTTTCGTTGGATCATTTATACCGGTAAGTAAGCAGACGTTTCACAAGCATTTATAAAAGAAGACCTTATAAACATGAAACCATTGAGCTAGAATATTATAGGTATAGTGATAGACGAAGTGTGAGCAGTTTCCATATAGTTGCATTCACAGATATATCGTACACTAATTGATTTACAGTCAGACAAAATGTCGATATGGATTCCTTGTCACTTGTTCTTGGTATCGATAAAAAAATGAGAAATTCGCATTTATTATACGTATTTTAGTCGTTCAAACTATGTACGCGCACTTCGTTTCAAGGCATTTAGACCGGATCCGTGCTCACAGACCGTACTCTCGTACAGTAGCTATACTATTCTAACTCTATGCACTCGGATGAATGGATACTACAGTATTACCCAACTGATATGGCGCGTCGTGAATCTTCGTTCGCACAGGAAAGACAGTATGGCCCCGAAGATTAACGAAAGAATACTTAAAACTTACAATCGACCTTAGATCATTACTATAAGGTTCATAATACACTGCAGCTGTTAGTTCTGTCTCACTCGCAAGTCACGCCCCTCCGCACAGCGCGCGCTAACATGGCGGCAGCTGCCGACCAATAGCGGTTTCCCGCGCTTTGAAAATGTAAAAAAAGTTTCTTCTGCGCAGGTACATCGGTAAGCCATATTAGTTGAGTACTACTGTACCACACACATACGTTACAAACAGACACAGGCAATGATAGCTTGAAAGTCCTGCGTTCGAATCCTACAACGAGCTTGAGCTTTCGGTGAAGGAAAACATCATGAGGAAACCATAACACGGTGGTAGGGAACTTTGTAGTACCCACCTGGCAGTTTATCACCTCAAGTTGAAAATCTGTCTAGTACTTACCTATCGGTGTGTTCCGACACTGGAGAGCCAGTAACGTCTAGGCTTTGTGTGCTACCATCTTCGGACACATCATCGCAGATCATAATGACATTGGCCTATACATAATAAAAAAAGGTATTTGTGTATATTAGGTATATACTACGTTATCCTCCCGTCGAGAAACAATACATAACTAATTGAGGTAAAAAAGCTAATCCTCCTGTCGGTTTGTAAATAAATTCTGTGGTTTTGCCTTATGTTTATAATTATGAGTTACGAAACAGGAATTTACCAATTATAGCTGCATCGATTAATATCCTTAAGTTTATTTATGTGTGTATGTATGTTTGTTACCACTCAGCTCAGGGGCTGAACGGATTCGGATGGAACGTGGCACATAGGTAAATCTTACCCTGGAATAATACAGGGTAGTTTTCATCACGTTCGGCAGTAGTTAAGGTTAATTCAAACAAAGCAAACGAAAAACTGCTTGAGGATCTTCTACTTTTAAGTAATCTTGTTTATCGCATCATGTATAGTACTATTCTTTATTCTTTGCTATTTATTTATCTTATATTTCAAAAACGCCGCCTAACTCTATTTGAATACGATAGAACCTAAAGAGCATCAAACACTGTTCCGTCGTGTGTTTCATTTTTTTAAATAAATAATTATTATTTTTTGGTCTGTAGACCTACGGGACGTTCGCCTTGTTCCGAGGGTTGGTCGGTATTGGCGAGGCGTCGTACTCCACGATAGCGCCGACCATCATCAGCGATCTCTTCGTGGGGAACGTCCGCTCCAAGATGCTGGCATTCTTCTACTTCGCTATACCCGTCGGCAGGTAAACATATTATTGTCTTGGCTGCTTTTATTGGATATAACATTATAAGAATTGTTACGGTGCCTTCAAATTCTTCCGTTATTCGCTTGTTGGTTTTATGTGCTTACCACCCTCGTCTATATGAGACTTGGTGAGATTGTGATCAAAACAATTCTATCCATGGTTTAAAGGACAACCAAACTCATGTAAAAGTCGTGTTCGCACTGAGAGTGTGAATGGTATTTCACACGGGTTCCTTATATGTATAACGTAGATAACTAAGAAAGGGTAAGAGAGAAGGTACAAATGCGCGGAAAGCTAGTACACTTATAAATAGTTATAAAGTAATTTTTTAAATAAATAAGTAACAAGCATGAGTTTGGAAGAATTTTATTACAAAAAATAAGACAAAGTGCTTTTAATTAGTATGGAGTTGGTATGGACACAGAATAAATAATAGTACAAGTACCTAGTATGGAGTGATCAACTCCTGACATCAAGATGCATGTCGGTCGACACGACATAGTAATTTGTATGAGGTGAGTTTGGCCGTTTGAACATGGACTACGACTATGAATAACGTCACGCGATTTATAGTCGCCGTATCTTATTCTCACAGGTTTTTAAATAGAAATATTAGATAAGTTTTTGTGCGAAATATAACTTATATTTGCAACATAAAAAACATGCATATTATATTACGAATAAGTAGGAAGTTTGGCCGCAGCAGTTCATGTGAGGTGCACACGTTTTTTTTCATATATCTTACGCAAGTATTTGTTGATGATTCAGCGGGTTAGGGTACATAGTGGGGTCGGTGGCGAGCGCGGTGGGGGGCGACTGGCGCTGGGGGCTGCGCGTGACGCCGGTGCTGGGCGCCGTCGCCGTCACGCTCATCATGTGGGTCATGCAGGACCCCGAGCGGGGCCACGCCGAGGACAGCCAGATGAAACCCACCTCCTATGTCGATGACTTGCGATCACTTGTCAGGAAGTAAGTTTATATTAATTATACTATACGGTCACAAAACAGTCAAATATCTGATTGTCACTCCAACACAAACCCCTAATAATCGGGAATACGTCGGGAAGAATGATCAGAGTCAATTTACAGTTCTTTTTGGGAAATGCAAAATAATGTTCATTACTGATAATGTTTACATACATCACGATTTTTATAGTATAACTAGCTTTATAGCCCGCGACTTCGTCCGCGTAGATTTTTTTTTTTCTAGATATTAATCATTGTAACAATATTGAGCTTTGTTCATGGCTATTGTCCGCCACTGCGTGTGATATTGACAAAAGTTCAGGTAGATTAAGAGCTCATATGCGAGGATGCCACATAAAACTGAAATAGTCCTGCCTCAAATCAACTCTAGCAAATTTCAGAGTTTTTCCCTGTGAGTACAAACCTTAATTAGGAACTGTTATCTTTTAAATTCAAACGGAAGGTGATTTGGAATCAATAGTATACGCGGCAAGAAGACTGTTTCTCCTCTGGCAGAACCAGTAAATATTTTGGCCTCAATAACATTGCGGTGGAGAGCTGTTACTTGTAGTCTAGTTCCACAGCACAATTTTGGAGGCCTTATCTCTTTCCCTCATGTCTGAGGATCGTGGTCAACATCGAGTTTGCTTCTAGAGCGAATGATCTGCCTCCACTGGTTTCTGTCTTCTGGTTTCTGTAAAACTTGGAGGACGATGAGTCTTTTACTTGATCGGACCATCTTGTTGGTGAACGACCACGTAGTCGTTTTCCTTCCGTGTTCCCAACTATAATCAGATTTCCAAACTTTCATCGCCTTTGCGCACCATGTGGCCGAAATACGAAAAAATACGTTGGTGGCATATGGTGGACAATCGTGTTTTAATTTTGAGCTGCGATAGGATTGATGCATTGTTGCGTTTAGCGGTCCAAGGTATTTCCAACATCCGTCTCCAGCACCACATCTATCGAATGCATCAATCCTTTTTCTTTCTCGGGCCAGTATAGTCCACGCTTCCACTCCATACATGAAAATGAGGAATACCAATGCTCGTATTAACCGGATCTTTGTTTTAATACCGATTCCTCTCTTTTTCCTGATGTTGTTTAGGCGAGTCATTTCAATACGCCAATACCATAAGCCGAAATAATAAATTTTGAAATTTTCAATCCGAAAATAAAGAACTTCATATACTAAATTTAATCCCCCTTTTCACTACTTAAGGGTTCAAATTCCAACAACACCGATATTCGTTGCGTTAGTTTATAACCATAAGCTTAAATAATAAATTTGGTGTACTTCCATACACAAATTAAGCCCCCTTTTTACCCTTTCGGGATCGGAATTGTCAAAAACGTTGAGGCACATATAAATTAATTTTCAATTGTCAACCTAAACACAAAATTTGAAGGTCCTAACTTCGAAACTGATGGACTTTCATATAAACTTGCATCCCCTATTTTACCCCCTTAAGGATGGAATATCCAAAAATCCTTAGTGGTTGCCTACACTGTGTAATAATATATTAAGTGACGTTTACTTTGAAACTGAATGACTTACATACATCCCATACCTTTTCACCCTGTCGGGGATGAATTTGTCAAAAAAGTTGAAACATGTATAAATTAATTTTCAATCGTTAGCCTAAATACAAAATTTGAAGATCCTATCCGAAGGTTCAAAACTGACGAACTTTCATACCCTATTTTACCCCCCTAGGAGTGGAATTTCCAAAAATCCTTCCTTTTTTTTATGTCAAAAGGTTGACAAACAGGCAGACGGTCCACCTGATGGTAAGTGGTCACCGCCGCCTATGGACATTTGCAATACCAGGGCGATTGCTGATGTGTTGCCGACCTTGAAGAGCTCTTTTTACGCCCCTTTTGAAGAACCCGATATCGTAGCGCTGAGGGAAAACCGTAATGGGGAGCTCATTCCACATCCCAAGAGTCCGCAATAGAAACGTCCGACTGAACCGTTGTGTGGACGATCGAGGCGGCTCGAGGGTATGAGGATGAACTCCATATCGCCGGCGAGCGGTGCGGTGGTAAAAAGGTGATGATGGCACCAGGTCAAAAAGTTCTTGAGAACACTCCCCATTATACAGACGGTAGAACACACAGAGAGAGCCAATATCTCTCCGAAGGCTGAGAGGATCCAAACCGCCAGTGAGTTCGGGATCGCCAACTATACGAGTGGCCCGCCTTTGCACCGAAGCAAGTGGATCAAGCTGGTAAGCGGGTGCGCCTGCCCAGAGGTGTGAGCAGTACTCCATATGCGGCCTAACTTCTTACTGAATACCTACACTGTATAATATTAAATTTAGTGAAGTTTACTTTGAAATTTAAGGACTTGCATACACAACTTCATCCCCCTTTTTCTCCCTTCGGTGGTGGAATAATCACAAGCGCTGAGATAACTATACATTAATTTTCAATCGTCAGCCTAAACACAAAATTTGAAGATCCTAACTTCAAAACTGACGGACTTGCATACAAACTTTCATCCATTATTTTACCCTGTTATGGGTGTAGTTTCCAAAAATCCTTCCTTAGTGGATGCCTACACCGTATAATAATACATTAATGAAGTTTACTTTGAAATTGAAGGACTTGCATACACAACTTCATCCCCCTTTTCCTCCCTTCAGTGGAGGAATTATTACAAACGCTGAGATAACTATATATTAATTTTCAATCGTCAGCCTAAACACAAAATTTGAAGATCCTAACTTCAAAACTGACGAACTTGCATACAAACTTTCATCCCTTATTTTACCCCCTTAGGAGTGGAATTTCCAAAAATTCTTCCTTAGTGGATGCCTACACCGTATAATAATACATTTAGTGAAGTTTACTTTGAAATTGAAGGACTTGCATACACAACTTCATCCCCCTTTTCCTCCCTTCGGTGGTGGAATTATCACAAACGCTGAGATAACTATTTATTAATTTTCAATCGTCTGCCTATTTTGAAGATCCTATCTTCAAAACTGACGAACTTGCATACAAACTTTCATCCCTTATTTTACCCCCTTAGGGGTGGAATTTCCAAAAATCCTTCCTTAGTCGATGCCTACACCGTATAATAATACATTTAGTGAAGTTTACTTTGAAATTGAAGGACTTGCATACCCAACTTCATCCCCCTTTTCCTCCCTTCGGTGGTGGAATTATCACAAACGCTGAGATAACTACACATTAATTTTCAATCGTCAGCCTATTTTGAAGATCCTATCTTCAAAACTGACGAACTTGCATACAAACTTTCATCCCTTATTTTACCCCCTTAGGGGTGGAATTTCCAAAAATCCTTCCTTAGTCGATGCCTACACCGTATAATAATACATTTAGTGAAGTTTACTTTGAAATTGAAGGACTTGCATACCCAACTTCATCCCCCTTTTCCTCCCTTCGGTGGTGGAATTATCACAAACGCTGAGATAACTACACATTAATTTTCAATCGTCAGCCTAAACACAAAATTTGAAGATCCTATCTTCAAAACTGACGAACTTGCAAACAAACTTTCATCCCTTATTTTACCCCCTTAGGGGTGGAATTTCCAAAAATCCTTCCTTAGTGGATGCCTACACCGTATAATAATACATTTAGTGAAGTTTACTTTGAAATTGAAGGACTTGCATACCCAACTTCATCCCCCTTTTCCTCCCTTCGGTGGTGGAATTATCACAAACGCTGAGATAACTACACATTAATTTTCAATCGTCAGCCTAAACACAAAATTTGAAGATCCTAACTTCAAAACTGACGGACTTGCATACAAACTGTCATCCCCTATTTTACCCTCTTAGGGGTGGAATTTCCAAAAACCCTTCCTTAGTGGATGCCTCCACTGTATAAGGTATCTTTGTGCAAAATTTCAAATCTCTAGGTCCAGTGGTTTGGGCTGTGGGCTGATATATCAACAATCAGTTTATCATTTTATATATTAAGATTATTGGGATTATTATTACTGTTTTTATCTATGTAGCAGGTGTCGTTTGTTAACTGATCATTATTCCCATGTGATTTTTTGTAGATATAAGACGACCCAAATATTGCCGATACCTACATGTGTACTTTCGACTTTATTTCATAGTGTTAAAATACATATTTGCGTGTTTCCAGCCCATCGTTCATGTTGTCGAGTCTCGCGTTCACTTGTGTGGCGTTTGTGACGGGCGCGCTCGCGTGGTGGGGGCCCGAGTTCATCTCGCTGGGGCTATCCATGCAGCCCGGCGTTAACCCCTCCAAGGAGAGGTAATTACACTTTTTTTAATATCAGAATTATAAACATACGCAAAAAAAAAAAATAGATTTTAAGTATCATCACAGTACAAAAAAAAAAACATATGATCACATCCAAAAGTACAATCAGTGTTGGATGTACATGAGATCATGATTTGTGTAATTAGGTACTCAACTTACTATGACACAGTTGTTATAATGTTTGGAAATTTCAAAATAATCATTATTTTCTTCGCAAAACACGTGCCGGATAGAGAGCAGTTGATGCAGAAAACTGCAGTGTAGCATGATCATATTCAACCATTCATCCTTGGTACTGCTAAACTCCTATTTTTGACATATTTCTACATTGGTTCCATTTATCCACAATCTAACCGTGATTGATAACTAATCGGTCGAATGAAGGTGGTAAGCAATCACAATTATTTATATAGAATCGTGCACACACATATTTTTGCTATAAATATGAAACGTTCGTCCTGCACGAACGTTTCAAATATAGGAGTTTAGCAAAGAAATATGTCAAAAATAGGAGTTTAGCAGTACCAAGGATGAATGGTTGAATATGATCATGCTACACTGCAGTTTTCTGCATCAACTGCTCTCTATCCGGCACGTGTTTTGCGAAGAAAATAATGATTATTTTGAAATTTCCAAACATTATAACAACTGTGTCATAGTAAGTTGAGTACCTAATTACACAAATTTGATTGACTTGTTATAACATGGGGATAGCTGGTAGGGTGGAGAACGAGACGATGCGGTCTCATTGAAAGCGCACATGTTTGATCGCAGTTCTATAATTCTGGCTGAGCTGATGACTATGGAAAATTGAGTTAATACAGAAATAAAATAATAAAAATGGGCGATCATCGTGATGATCTATAAGTTTTCCATAAATTCATGAAGGAAAGTAATAACATAGAGGTGTACTCGTATATAACACAAAGTGTGAACGTTTAGTAACCGCGACCCGATGTGTGGTGTGGTACTTGCACCGCACAGTGTAGCATTTAGGTTCGGTCTGGTGGGCATGTTCGCGGGCGCGGTGGGCGTCCCGCTGGGCTCGGGGCTGGCGCAGCGGCTGCGCGTGCGGCGCGCCGACTGCGACCCGCTCATCTGCGGGTTCGCGCTCCTCGCCTCCACGCCGCTCGTCTACTTCGCCCTCGTCGCCATCGACGCTCACGTCGCCCTCACATTCCTCCTCATCTTCCTCGGCATGACGACCCTCAATGTCACCTGGTCGATCGTCGCCGATATGATACTGGTGAGCGTTTTCTGACTTCGCTCGGGTTCCGTGCGACCTGCGATGCAGAAATCGCCCATCCGTTCGAATTTTAAAAATATTCCAATGAACGCATCTATATGACGATGTTATTTACGCGCGTCGTAGGTTATCATTATAAGGTCATTGCATCGCCTGATTCATTTCATCGATCGCGCGATGCTATTTACAGAGAATGCCGCTTGATTGTATAATTAAACGCCACCCTATTTTTAGCCTCGTGCCCGTGCGCCGGTTTCATTGACTAATGCATTTCATATTATGTTACATTGCATATATTGATAGCATGAATTCGGTACACATGTCAAATATCGTATGGATGCTAATTAAAACACGTAATATTTCCAATCGAAACTGAAATTCACTATCATCCATCATTCACAAAGAAGCATGAGGGTTACTTACCACAGTTATCGTGCTAATGCAACGATGCGTCCCTGCGTACGGCTCTCCCCGATGGAGAAAAAAAAATGTAGTATGTGTTGACGGTGCGGATGGTTGTTGTTTGGTTGCATTACACGAAGGGTGTCGCTAATCTTCGGCGGGATCACGATGTTGGCGGGCGTGGTGGGCGTGCCGGCGGGCGCGTGGCTGGGCGCGGCGCTGGTGAAGCGGTTCCCGCGCGCGCACCCCGTCATCTGCGGCGCCGGCCTGCTCATCTCCGCCCCCGCCATGACGCTGGCCGTCGTACTCGCCGGGGGCTATTACTTCATCACATTCGCCCTCATATTTATCGCCCAAGTCGCTTTGAATCTCAACTGGGCAATAGTGGCCGATATGTCGCTGGTAAGAGACGCCTTCCAAGGGATAGCTTCTGCCGTGCGGTTGGCTTTGCACTTCAAAGCCGATTGCATTCAGGAGTGAACTGTTGGGATTTTTTTTTGTTTTGTTTGTTGATAGTAATTTTTTGTTTAACGACGTTATTGTTGATTTTGTAGTTGTGGTGGGGAAAGTTTGATGCATGAGTAGCTTAGCATATTTTGTGTATTTAGTTTTTTTTATCATCGCTTTGTAAATGCTGCTTAGAATTGAAATCAGTCCCTCACTAGCACATATTGATGGTTCACTGTTGCCTGGTTGTGAAGGTCGTTTACTTAAAATATAATAAATCTGTCGTTCTCATTGGAATATTTTTAAAACAATACTCGAACGTAAGATGGGCTGATTTCAATTATATACAATAGCGCCATCTACTGGCACATATATAAACTACGTAGTATTTTGATTGAAAACTTTTGTGGTTATATATTTGATAGAGCATGATTCGTACAGATGGCGTTAGTGTGCAAGTGTTATAAAAAACGCATAATTTTTACTATCTATTTCATACTGTAGCTTTGCATTGGTGTATTGTCCTTATTTATGTTTATTTATAGTCAATTATAAAAAATAACATTGATTTCCATTTACTAAAATACCCTTGATAGACATCAAGGGTATTTTAAAGGTAGACACCTTTTAAGTAGATTTACTGCGAATTATCGCTCTATTTAACCGACTTAAAAAAAAAAATATTTTTCACATAGTTTGTTATTTTGAGATTGTCCTTACTTTTAGATAGAATAGTAATAATTTTATTGTATTTTAGTATGTGGTCGTCCCTCCACGGCGGTCGACGGCAGAGGCTTTCCAGATACTCATATCTCACATGCTAGGCGATGCTGGGAGTCCCTACTTAGTTGGAGTTGTGAGTATTTTATCAAACTAGTACCTATATTTTTAAAGATAGCCACAATTGCCTCAAATGCATGTCAAAAATACTTTCAATGGGCAGAAATGGTATGTCACAATTATTTCATTGAGGATTGTGGTCATAAAATAATCGTAACATGAGCCCATTGCTACCAAGGATGTTATTAACTAAAATGTCTACTTATCTTACAGATATCTGAGAGTTTGAAGCGGTCTCTAAGCCCAACACCGGCTGTGGAGCCGACCACAATGGTCAAGTTCCAGTCGCTACAATACGCGCTTTTCGTCACGTGTTTCGTAGAAGTAATTGGAGGCATATTCTTCCTTCTGACAGCATTTTACATCGTTAGAGATAAACAAAAAGTGGACAGAGCTATTGCCGGTAAGATATTTTTTTAAATATTTGTGTTTATTTTTCCCAATGCTGGGTCTAGTTAACATACTTCGACATGCCTTTTGCTAGTTTGTAGCTTACATTTGTATTCAATTCACATTGTTTCAGTTACTTCAAAAATAGTTTAACACTTAAATAGGTGAGTTTACAAACTCATTAAAATACATATAGCTTACTGTGCACGGGGCATGGCTATCCATACTAAGGCATTCAGTATTTTCAATTATGCTCTACTTCCATTATATAATATCCATTTTAAGCCGGAACTGTCCTTTACCTGGCTTAATTTTACTAGACTAATATACTAAGTATTTCTCGAGCATTTATTGTTATATATTAATTGAAAAATCATAGGTACTAACACATTTTCATTACTAAAGCAAAACAAAGTAGGTACCTATACCAAATATATATTTATAACATTATGAAAAATAATATGAAACAGAGAATTGTAATTTTCGCAGACTCGGAATATATGGATACACCTGAAGTTTCAATGACAGTAATTATAGGTTTGTATGTGTGACATCGACCTGTTTGTGAGGACTGCCCCTTGAATTATATGCTGTATGATAAATAGTACATTATAAAAAGTAAATACCATTTTAACAATGTCCTACTTACCTAAGCCCTATAATAAATTCTGTACTATTTTTAGTTAATTTTATACACGACCGCATTGATTTGTAAAAGTTCTAATAATAATTGAGTTAGCATGTCTTATTGTTAGCATCGTTAGTGTATTTTAATGATAACACCTTTTTTTAGGTGTGTTTCTTATTCTTAATTCATACCTATCATCTTTCACACAATCCACCCATCCCTTTTTTGGTCTTACTCTTCCCATGTATCCATTCATTTCCATATTCAGAAGTATTTTAGTCACATGGCTGTCATCCCTCCCCATGAAATGTCCATACCACGACAAACGGTTCCCTCTCAACTTTTCAGTAGCTAGCGCTACTAGTTTTCTTGATAATCCAGTGACAACCATACATTATACAGGTCACAGAGGTTTCCTCAAGCTTCGGGAGCATCCCTTATTTTCATACTAAGTACCTACTTTCTGTTATCATTATTTAACGTGCATAGTAATCTAAACATGAACTTTGAATTAACTTTAAAGAAAACAAACCCAATGGGTCTGCACTAAAAAGTGTTAAATAAGTATGTAGTATCGCCTCTGGCTGCGTAAGGTACTTTGAAGTCAATGAAAAATATCAGTAGTACCAATATCAACACATTAGTATTGGCAGAATTTAAGATTTTTCTATAGAATACATCAAATTACTACCCGTGCGCGATAAGTTGAGACCTGTCACGGTGACGTCAGTTTCGTGCTCGTATACTACACGTCATTTAGCATGATTCCCGCATTGCACGTGTAGCAGGATTATTGCATCATGCTATATATAAGTACAATACGGGCGCCATCAGGTAAGTGCTGGGGAGTTGCATTCCACTCGGGTCTCAACTTATCGCGCACGGGCAGTACCTACCTAATTACAGTTAGCTTTTCAATGTTGAGTTTCTTATGTGTAATCTATACCTCTTAAGATTGACCACTGACAGAGGGTATGGCGAGTGCGACGTAATATCCGTTATCTACTTTCCATTGAGAAATATCATCGTATCAATCCAACATATTACCTTCCCAATTACAGTCAGATATGCAATGTAGTTTCTTATGCGTTTTCAATACCCCCAAGATTTTCCACCGACAGAGGATTTGATGAAAGTGCGAGATAATATCCGTTATCTGCTTTCCGTTGAGGAATATCATCGTATCAATCAAACATATTATATTCAAATTCGATAGTCAGATCATAATATAAAAAAATTGGAACCATCTCGGAATCTGCCTTAATAGAATACAGTTTAAGTATTGGTACTATTCAAATTGATTAAGCCATTTTCGACAAATCAGTTTGTTGAATATATAAAACATACTATTTTGATGTCTATAAAAATCTATAAACAGGTATAGAAAATATAACTGCAGATCCGAAGGTTTTTTCTGGCTGGCCTAACAACAAAAAATTACAGCGAAGGTAACGCAGTGGTATAAATTGCTTATTACAATAATTGTTTATATTATTATTTTATAGAAGCAGAAGCACAGAATACGGAACCATCCCACAGTTCGGCTCAGGAAGATTTCGCGGGCGGTGAATAGGATAGGTAGCTAAGTACATGACAGTCGGTCAAAATACCTCGATTGATATGTGAGAGTATGAGCATATTTTCACACAAGTGTGATACTAATATGTATGTAACACTTAAATAACTATAATTTTAGGAGGCCCTGTTCAATGCAACATTTCAGCAAACTCATAACTGTGCACATATTTTGTAAGTAATATAATGTTAATTGGTGATTAATTCATAATTTTGCTAATCAAAATTTTGAATTGTCACCATCAATGGCACACTTGAACCGGACGTGATACTTAAAGGGAATCATTTGTGAAACAATTTTAGTTGTTTAATTGAAACATAATATAGTAGAGAAAGACTGATTCGTGAGGCAGCAAGTGCTGAACTTGGAGGGTGGGTTTAGTAATTAAACGCGATTGTGTGTTATAATAAAAAATTATATAAGAATTCTAAATTAGGAAAACCTAAGAACTAGGCACAGTATTTACTGTTACCTATTTAGTTAAGAAAACATCATGTGCCTATCAAAAAGCTATAATGAAAATTTTGTTATCAAAATTTATTAATAGTTACTGACATAAAGAAACTATCCAAAAATCTATTGGTATTGGTCAATCAATAACCAGAGATGATGCATCAGTCAATAGACAATAAAAAGTACATTAATATAACAAATTATTTGTATAATAGAATTATATTATGCCGTCGATGCCGGTTTAAATACCTCAAAACTTTGTTAAATAATTTAATTTCATTTATATTATTTATCCTTTCATTGTTATTAATATATTAATTTGTGCATTTTATTCAGATTTCATTAAGAAAGTTGAAAGTATTTTGAATGTATAACGATTTCATGTTCTTTAATGGAAATATTCATACAGTTTAACATAAGATATACTACTTATATAGTTATTTCTTTAATAGGTGGTCGAAATCACTTGCTCTCGGGGAATTATTGGGGTTGATGATATTCATAATGATTAGAAAATGTTTGGGCCACCACAACACTAACTACTTATATTTAATATAATGTTTTTTGTTGATTGTGTAAATTTTACATGATACTTCTCAAAATATGCAAGTTAAACTGTATTGAATATAAAACAAGACTGAATTGATTTAATGTGTGTCTAAATTACTGCATAATGAGTTACATATTTTGTTTTTGTACATATCGTGTATATGATCCTATGGAATTGAAATGAAAAATATAATTTATATTTGAAATCAGCGGTTTTATTCGACTAAAAACCTTGACACAGGTACAATTCACAAAAAATAAATGAGTCATATAATTTTTTCGGTGGTAGAAACTTATTCCTAGACTAACATCTGATCATTATAAAAAGAAGTCCTTTAACCCTGTCCAGAAGAGGCGAAATCGCGGCGAATTTAAAATACGCGTTTATTTTAAATTCGCGGGATGCTTGTGGTCGCAATTTATCCCAGTATCTTGCCGTACGCGCGTAATGAATTCACGCGAGAGAATCGCGGCGACTTCGCCTCTTCTGGACAAGCACTTATCACTTGTAACTTTATGTATAACGCCAGACTTCTTATAATGAACAGACTGTAATTAAAGCACAAAACAATGTCGTATTATGAAATAAAATGCAATTGACGCACTGGAATGCAAATTTCAATAATAATAAAAAATAAGTAATAACCAACAACTTCAAACTAATTAATAACATTTAAATCACAAAGGCATATACGTAGCAACATTTATTCGTATTTCAACACTGTAGTTAAAGTGAACACAAATGGATTGATGTCGTGTTCATCGCACGTTGGGCGCTTTTTTTTCAGTTCCATATATATTTAAAAGTGTACCAGCAATGTTTATACGGGATCGACAAAACGACAATTATGTCGTATCCATCCTGTATAATCGGGATAAAATGATAGTAAGTAACTTTTTTCGTAGATACATGTTCGAGGCGATGATAGCTCAGTGGTAGTGATGTCAAATGCCGAAACGAAGGTCCTGGGTTCGAATCTTACAATGAACTTGAGCTTTCGGTGAAGGAAAACATCGTGAGAAAACCATAGCACCACCGTGGTAGGGTAACCACCTGGCTGGCCACCACCCTCAAGCTCTGAGAATCTGTCGTCAAGCACCTATCGGTAATTGTAATTACTTCCTTGCCGCCCTGATGTCACAATATACGGTCAGCAACATAAGTAGCTGAACAGATCTAAAATAACAAAATACAACACCATACTAATGTTGTTAACGGTACTTATTACATGCGGTGCTGATTATTCTTTACTACCATCACTAAGTTTAATCATGATTAATACAGTACGCCATACAGGTTGCCAAAATCGAATGTTAATCTGATATAGTCTACCATTAATTAGTAAGTAAAATATTATCATCTATCTGTCAAACTACAGGCAAAGTAATTTTTCACGGGTCCCAAAAGATAATAGTGAAATTGCGAATTACTAGTGGGTCATACATCAACTATATGGACCATTTTTTACTAAGGTATTTATGGAATTTATTTAAAATAGACTAATGTTTGATTGGTGCAGATTCTGTTGTAAATTGCACAAAACTAATTTTAGTCACATCACATGTTGTAAACAACAGAATCAGCACTATTGATGAAATAATAGCGTGCTCATATTGCACCTTTGTGATTTTAAGAAACACTTAAAACGAATGAGAACACATTTTAAAATTACTTAAGATTAAACAATATCACGTAATTATGGCACATAATACTCCATAAATTTGAGATAAAATTGGTATTTAAAACTTAACAAATACCCGTCACAAATATATTTAGTACTAACATTGAACATTAGAACATACTGTCGGATACATTCATAATTATTTAAATAATTAATATAATAACACTTTTTAGAGCTACCAGCTAATCAACTTATTCATAAAATTAATACTCATTTAGTGTTGTGCTAAGGTGCCATCCACATATTCATCATCATTGCAAAATATTTGCTAACAAGATGGGAATCAAGCCCGTATGTCAAAATCACGTGTTACAGTGCAAATTGGAAGACTTCACGACTGACTTTTCAGCAATTCCAATTATGCAACAATATTTTACGTGATAAACGCTCTGCTTAGATCATTGATGATTATATAGGAATATTAAGTAACGCAGAATAATAATAATAGCCTGCATTATTCCTCTCACAAATTGTGCATGTTAGTGTGATTTTATATACGGATGGCCCCTTGCACAAGTAACATTAATAATATGGCACCATAAGTACAATCATCATCTAGTTAGCACAATTTATCTATTTAAGTTATATAATCACAATTATTCTTAATGTCATTTTATTTGTTTATTCTGAGGAGTAACTATTGGTAGACCCAGTGTCGACATCTTTGCCACAGCTAAGACCAATGCGTAGTTTTTTAGGAATGGGTTCGCAGGAGCTGTATGTGTCGCTCAAGCAACGTTTTCCAGTCGTCGCGATTATTTCTGTAACACTGTTTGAAGTGGTACTGTTTTCATCGACCGTATACGTAGACGAAATTGACGACAAGCTCATATTTTTTGAGAGCATCTTTTCTACCCTTATTATAACGTCAGTATCCTGTAAATAAAAATTATGAAAAAGTTAAAAAATATGGCTTAAGTATAAAAGTACTTTAAAATAAATAGAAAAACTGCTTTGCCTTGCTGTAAAATATTTATTACACAAACAAAATATTTCAACATTATTTTTTAAATTGCAGTAAATTTAGTATCTATTAAATAGTTATTGTGACATAGTTGAAATTATTATTGTTTTTATAATTTCCTCTTATGAATGTTTAAACTTTACTACTCAGTCTGTCAGTTCAGAAATGCGACAATACCTGCATCCAAGGATGTTTCAAGATTTGCTCAAGCGTAATTCGCCTGTTCACCTGAACAGTGAGCATTCTCTTCATAAGTAGTTTGGCCTGCAAACTCACGCCTTTCCAGTGTTCCGATGAATACTTGTATCTGCCATGCAGAATTTGGTCCCTCAGTGTCAAATCTTTATAGTCTGCCGCGAATGGCAAATAGCCAACGAGACTGCAAAAATGAAATACATGCAACATAAGTAAGATTTATAAAAGGCCAGAATAGTTGGCTGAAAGAATGGCAAAGGGTAATTACTAACCATATAAAGAAGATCACTCCCAAACTCCATACATCCACCTCGGGTCCATAGCTCCTTTGTCCATTGGCTCTCAGAACTTCAGGTGCCAAATAGAGTGGTGTCCCACACATGGTCTTCATAAAACTATCCTCACCAACGAACTTGCTCAAACCAAAGTCAGTTATTTTGACTAGCGTCTCATCCTCCTTGCCCTCCAGGAGTACATTCTCAGGCTATAAAATAAAAAAAAAAATTGAAGATGTAATATCATCATAGCTCATATAATATCCCTTCTACTTGATCAAGTCTATCCTTTGGTAGTGCTCACCACACTTTAAAGTACACAAATGGCAGACTGCCACCCTCAAGCTGAAAATCTGATGTCATGTACCTATGTGTTTGGGCAACTGCACTTGAGAGCCTATTCCCCTCTGGGCTTTGTGTACTAACAACCTTCACTCATATCATGATGATATGAGCGAAGGTGGTAAAGTTAGGTCTTTTTTAGCTTTGAAAGAATATCAAATACAGTGCAATAAGCTAAGAGAAAATCTTTGCTGAAATCACCTATTTGGTACGAAATTTCGAACTAGGGCCTAATTCTATGCCGGTGAGTGCAGTAGAAATAATCAAATATGGTGGTAAATATTACCTTTAGGTCTCTATGAGTAATGCCTTGAGAGTGGAGGTACTGAACAGCTAGCACCATTTGTCTGAACAAGAACCTGGTGAGTGGTTCAGAGAAGTGGCCATATTTAGAGATCCTGTCAAACAATTCCCCTCCTTGCATCAATTCCAGTATGATGTAAACAGCATCACAGGAGTCAAATACTTCCTCCGTTGATATAATACAAGGCTAGAAATAATTATAATACAGTAAGTTGCAATATTAAAAAAAAGAGATATTTGAATTTGTTGGGCTATGCAAGATCTTTGCACTTACATGTCGGAGGGCTTTCATAATATTAATTTCGTTCATAATTTTCTTTGGATCATTCAAATGATTCAGTTGGCCATTTGTCAGCCTGCACTTCTTTATTATCTTCATGGCATGCTTTGTGCATCTTATCTGAAATACATAACATTTAGACACAAGAAACTTGTTCGATATAATAAATTTACTTGAAACTGTTAGAAGGAATAAAATCTAAAATTTAATTTTTAAACATTACCTTATTCGGAAGTAGGATAGAATATTTTTTTTGTTTATTGTGTCTAGAAAACTGGGTACAATCAATAGCATGCTTCAAAATTGGTATAAATTAGTAAAGGTTAGATCGAACGATTGAACCCTTCTAGGCGTAGACACAGAATGCAAAGTTAATAATATGCAATGGTTACAGTTAAATAAATAAAAAATTGGCTTAGACTAGGTTTATATTAATTATCTAGAAGGTAATGCTATGGATTAAGTATTCTATAAATTTTTTCTTAATTTTATTTGTGTTCGTAGAACCAGCAAGATATCTACTTCCGATCGGATAGCGTTGCAAGAAGAACACATTCTATAAATAGGGGCATGCTGAGCGAGATTTGATTTGCAAAGGGGTAAATAAAGTAAAGGTGGTACGGTTTTGGAGATGGTATGATGTGATATGAGGATACAATTTTTTTGATTATGTAATTTACTGCTCTAATACCTATTACTAAGATTTTTTAATCAAGAATTCAATTCACCTGAGATGACTATTTTACTAAAAAGTTTATGTAAATAAATAACCTATTAAATATTTTGGGTTTGTCAATTAGATATTTGAATGAACATACTTTGTTAAAAACCAATTTGACAACACCACAAGCTCCTTGTCCTAGAGTCCTAGAGATATAATACTTCTTGGAGATGTCATTAGGAACTTTATCCTGCTCATTCTTTAATAAATCTTTGAAAACAAAAACTGGAAAATAAAATAAAAAATAAATGAACACAAAGCAGAAAAAAAAACGAAAGTTAAACCAAAACAATGTAGTAAATATTAGTTTTAGATTGACTTACTTTTAACAATTTGATGAGTAACTGATATCGAATCATTGTTATCCAAAACTCGACTGTTCCCCTTCCCAATTTTTTCACCATTAACAAATGTACCATTGTATGACATATCTGTTATGATAGCTGGGCTCAGAGGTTCTCTGAAAAGATAAAAAAACTTGAAGATTCCAAACCCTTGCACAAATTAATAATGATAAAAATATTTGTATTTAATCCATTGATTAGTGTTTAAAAAAATAACAATGATAACAATTGTTATCATAGGATGTGTGTCCATGGAGAACCAATGGGTTAAAGTATCAAGTATTCATGAAATTAACCCTAAATTGGTTTGATGAGGTGTAAGTAAATCAGTGCATGTTTGAAACTTTTTAAACTCTAATCTTCCATCAGCAGCCTGTCACATTTGCATACTACAGTGCTTGGTTCTATGGCTATTGATCTCGGTCATGAAAATAAAGTCTATGCACGAAAAGTTTTCAATAAAAAAAAAATTTAAGTAATTTGCTTGTGACCCCATGCAACTTATTAGGTACAACAAATAAATGTTACAAAAATTACTAGATTTGAGAACCTGTAATTCAAAATTTCCTAGATTTCAAACAAATATATATGATTGTAGCATGCTCTATAAAGATAAAAGTGGAACTTACAACATATCTCTTTTTATAGTGAAATGTAGTTTGCTCACATTTTTTATAATGTTTTCTTTAATTACATCTTTCTTCATGATAAAAGAGCAGTTTAGTGCCCTGCCCAGCGTGAACTCGGGCTCTATTAGATCTGTGATGGTGCAAATTTGTTAGCATACTTTGTAAAGCCCTCTAGTAGGTGTTGTAACTAAAGTCAAACATTAACATAAAAATATTCTATGATTGACCAATAATAGGGTGAATATGCCAGTTTGCCGACCACCACCACAACAACCACTTTAACGATAACTATTATAAATATGCAAACTGAAGAGTGTTACAGTTACATTTTATTTCTAAATTCATCATCAGTCTTCCCCCTTCCCCTCGCTACACCGTTTTTTGGCCTATAATTCAAAATGTCCCTCAGGTGAGCCTTGGAATGACAACCGTAATGCATTGTCGATGTTGGTTCCAGAAAGTTAATAAAAAAAGAGTGAGCAAGCACTTTTTAAAATGTCAATATAAAAGGTTTTTATACTTTATTTATCTTGCTTTCCTTACATATATAATGCTACATAGACACCTTAAAGTAAGTAAATAACAATATATAATAAGGACCCTGTTGGGCACTAAGCAATATAGTCAGTTTTGTACATAAAAATTTGGCTAAGGATGTCAAAAAATACATGTAGTTCTCTCTAAAGTATTATTTGAATGAAAATTGTGTGTTTTTTGTTAAAACAATGGGTGTCCGCCAAACTGACCTACTAAATTAATGCTTTTTCGTTGCTCGACCACATGGTTGGGAATCCACTGTTTCAGGCCTACTTTGATTTTAGATTTTCCAATATAACTGCATGGTATGGCACGCCATTCTTTGCGATTTGTTTTCTTTAAGATGTGGTTTATTTACACGTTAGATTGCAACCAGCAAAATCTATTGGTAAAATTTAAATAAAGGCACATTTTGATAAATAAAATAGTTTTGTGGTGAGAACTAGCTATTTCTCGTCCATATTATTATTGTATGAGTTGATTATAAACCTGAAAATGAATTATGACTATTATGCCTATTCTTCATCGACAAGAAATTGGTTGAGAATTGCAGTGTTTTTAATACAAAACTTTTGAGATTTAACAGTTTTGGTGGTAAAATGCATGTTTTGATATTGATATTTTCAACCTAATTTTCGTATACATAAGGTTCTTTTTTCAATGGCGTATAAATGGTCGTGAACTGACGAAAATTATGGACGTAAATAGGCCGAAGGTGGTCGGGAACAGACAAAATAGTACTTTTCGATAAATGTTTGATTATTTAATATAAACTCGTTTAAAATACATTAAAACTTGCTATAATTCATTTTTTGAAGTGTTTTCTTTAAGTTCCAAGTATTGTTTGAACTAAAACTACATAAGTTCTAAGAATAATGTTACTATAAAGATTGTAAGTCCACTAAGTGGTTGTGAACTGGCATGTTGACCCTACCAAATATTAAGCACATATTTTGTAAGATCGGAATGGGCTGCATCTTAGGTCAAAAACTGCATACTGCTTTCCTTCTTTCCTTTGTTAGAGCTATCGCTCACTTTTTCCGGACCGCAACGGGTCGGATTACTATTGCTCTATGGCGATCCATTATGCCCCGGCACAGTGTATGTTATCAAATCAAGCAATGCGTTTTACTCTGGCAAAGTGTATACGCTTACCAACGTCTTACGCCAACGTACGCTTATTTTAAAATTGCAAGGTAGGTAAGGTAATCCATTAATTTGTATAGGTACCTACTTTATTTGATAATAAAAACTATGTAAAACTATATACAAATTATTTGCTATTAGGAATGAATATATTATATCTCACCAAAATATTCTGGATTATTGTCACTCTTCCAGCAATACTTTCCATTTTTTGTTATTTTCGTCAAATACAATCTACCCCAAATATTAGGGATAAAGCTTGGAGTATTATTATTAGGTTGACTAAATTCGATATGGGAATTTTGCGTTTGGGTCTGCGAGTTTTCGCTGTTTGGCATAACGGAATCTTCTTCCATCTTAACGAAATCTTCGATGGTGGATGGATGATAAAAACTGTGCTTGGATTCACCAGAAGTTGCAATCATAGATGATACACTATACTAGCTGTTGCAATAATTTTATTTGATTCAAGCGGTATAAACAAACAAGCAAGGTAACCGTCAGAAGGTGACATTTTGCAATAATATAGAGGTGGGTAGCTATTCTAATAACTAGTAGAGGTGGGTAGCTATTCTAATAACTAGCCAAAAAACGGCTAGTCACAAAATAGCCACGGCTAGGTTATCTGTCAACACGATAATTGGCTATTGGCTACTGGGTGGCTACTGGCTACAGGATGGCTACTGGCTACTCGCTAGCTAGAAAGAATGAGGAGTTTTCTTACCTGCCTAACTGTTGATAATTCGAACCAATTTGAACCTTAAGTGCACGCATTGACAAGTATTTTGACCATAGAGGTATCATAAGAAATTCTCCTCATTACGAGAAGTTTACGTCACACACAGCGGGTAGCCGCCTAGCCGCCACAGGTCACTAGCCGCCACTAGCTGGCCGGCTAGCCAAAGCCATTCTAGCCGCCACTAGCCGGTAGCTGGCCGGCTAGCCAAAGCCAATCTAGCTGAGTAGCCGGTAGCTGTGTGTGCGTGCGTGTAGCCAAATAGCCAAAATAGCTGACTAACTAGCTGGCTTTTACACCACATATAGCCGGCTAGCTAAGCTATTGAAATTTCGGCTAGTTACCCATCGCTAATAACTAGCCAAAAAACGTCTATTCACAAAATAGCCACGGCTATTGTAGCGATGGGTAACTAGCCGAAATTTCAATAGCTTAGCTAGCCGGCTATATGTGGTGTAAAAGCCAGTTAGCTAGTCAGCTATTTTGGCTATTTGGCTAGAGCGGCGTGGCGGCGGCTTAGCTAGTTGAATAACGTTCAACTGCGATCCGAGTTCGATCCTCGCCGCTGCAACAAGTCTAGTCTAGATGATAATAATAATAAATTAATGTAATTTTTTTTTTTTTAATTTTATATTTTGTTGTATACTCTTTTAAAAGCATCGAACAATTAACCCAAAGAAGCGCAATGACGTTCATTTTGGTTGAAATATATTCCGCCAATTTCCCATCGCCGACAATGCGCGCTGATTGGTTAAGACAAAGACGCATGCACTCTGATTGGCCAAGTCAAAAACACAAGACGCAGCGAGTGGTCTTTACTGTTCAAATTCAGTGACAAATCACTGACATGTTGTGGAATTTGATTGTTCAGTATTACTACTCTAAAGGGATATTTCCTCGATGTTTAAAAGAAACGACTTCCTCTCATAGGTCATACATATTACATACTCATACGTATTACTAACAAAAACATCGAAAATCAACAATAACGTCATCTTTATATATGGATATGAACTAAAAGCTTTCGCAGTACATAGACTCAGTCTTTAGTTGTAGGCAAGTAAACCATAGATGTCGCGCTGCTTCAGATGATTAAAAAGATTTATTTAAACCCAGTTATATTACAGACTAATTGAAATTAAATTTAAATTAAAAAATAGGTTTGAATTCGTTTTAAATTCGAAAATTCTAAATAATAATAACGACATGCACTCGAATTTTACACTTTCAGGACTCGCACTACTACTCAGTTTCGCAGTGAGCACATGCACACACAGCTACCGGCTACTCGGCTAGATTGGATTGGCTAGCCGGCCAGCTACCAGCTAGCGGCGGCTAGAATGGCTTTGGCTAGCCGGCCAGCTACCCGCTAGTGGCGGCTAGTGACCTGTGGCGGCTAGGCGGCTACCCGCTGTGTGTGACGATAACTTCTCGTACCTAATGAGGAGGATTTCTTATGATACCTCTATGTTCAAAATACCTGTCAATACGTGCACTTAAGGTTCAAATTGGTTCGAATTATCAAGAGTTAGAAAGGTAAGAAAATTCGTCATTCTTTCTAGCTAGCCAGTAGCCAGTAGCCATCCAGTAGCCAGTAGCCATCGAGTAGCCAATAGCCAATTATCGTGTTGACAGATAACATAATATAAATGGCGTAGAGCTTAGATTCAGGATTAGGTAGATATGTCACTAAAATAATAATAATTACGAAAGCGAGATACGTATATGGCAAAACGTGTATGTGTGAGCAGGACTAAGCATATTTTTTTGTCCCTATCTCGCGTATAGGTTTCTATTCTTGACATCAGTGTCAAAATCGGTGTCGTTGAACTCGTCGATGGCAAACAAGTTTCTGGTTCCAAAAGATATTTTGTTGATGAGAGCTTTGAAATCCTAATTGAATGTTATTTGTGCCTTTTTTATATTCTCAAAGATACTGTTTAGTGTGCAGTGATGGTGAATTGTTGTGTAATTGGTTGTAAAAGCCGTAGTGAACGAAATTAACCAAACATAACCTTTCATCGGTAAGTAGATTTTTTTAATTGATACAGTAAGGAAATCAAAGGATTACTATACTCAAGTGTATTTTCTGTCAATATCATGCAAATTTAATAGATAATTTCGTCGAAAAACGATGATCAACCAAATTTGTTTTTAGTGCTAACCGACCAAAGTGTGAGGCTTATTATTGTGGGGTGGTTAACTATGGTACTACGTGTCATTCGTAAATAGTCGGATTATAAGTTGATGGGGATACCAGCATTTTATAAATTTTACCACTTTATTAATTTTAGCACTTTAAATAGCGTGTTTTATTTTTTGTAGTTTTCATAAAGAACCATTTATAGTTATATTTATAGGTAAGTTTGATACATAGAAAGTAATTGTTTTGAATTCGTGTGACGCGGAAATAATAACTTACAAATAACGACGATATATGTCATGTATTATGAAATCAAATATAGGTATTGTCAGCGACGCGAACTGATTATGTGAAGTGCCTAAGTGTGTTTGTTTTACCTAAGTTGTATATAAGAAATAATTTTAAGTGTGAAATGTAAATATTTAAGTGCTAGTTTTGTGTTAACTTATTTGGAGAAAAAGAGGGCCTCTCAAGTAGTAGCACGTTTAATGACGCGGTGTTACCGACACGAGAGCCACTTGAGGTTTTTCAATTTTATCTCATAAGAAAATAGAGATATTTATGTAATTCTTTTTATATAATGTGTAGAAAAGTAAGATCTATCTAGTAAATAAGTTAATGTTGTAATGAGAAAGCCTAAGGAAAACGCAATTATAAGGAAAAACCGCTATAGAAAGAGATAGGAACACGGTTAGAAAGGGACAGAACATCCCGCAGAAAGAAACGGGACTAAGTGGGAAAGAGATAGCATCAAAACAAACCGCGAAATTGTGTCAAGGTTGCGACCTTCTTTCTGATTGGTTAAAAATAAATTATTTCCGGGCTTCTGATTGGTCACAGTACATTGGCCGACAGTATAAAAGTAGCGCGGTTTCCTTCGGAATGGCATTCCCACGGCAGCAGCCCTCAAGAAAACTGGAAGAAGAAAAAGGAAGAAATATAAGAAGAATTGGCTGTTTTATTTATTTATTTATTTATTAGACACACCAACAGTTTACATATTTACACATTCATTAACATAATAATACACAATTTAAATCCTGATATATAAACCTATGACAGGCATGTACAGCATTCACTAAAAGACAACAACAATAAAGCTTAATAAAAAAAAACGGTACAATTAAATTAAAAACTAAAAAAAACAGAAAAAACAAAAGAAATAATAATTACAGTTAATAATGTTGGAATTGGAATAATTAAAGTATAATGGCTAAATGAATGATTTCAGCACCTTAGATTTAAACACTGCCAAGGAATCATTGAACACGTCGATATCATACATTTTCTTGTGAACGTTGTTATATTCGTTACACATTCTTATTGCAGGTGAATTAAGACCGAGATTCGTTTTGACAGGCGGAATATAAAACGTCTTAGTTAAGGGATGCCGAGGTATCCTACTAGGCACTGACAGCGAAACACGATTGAGAATATCACTGCAATCGATCGTATTTCTTACTATCTTATGCAGAAAAACTAAATCTTGCATTTTACGGCGACAAGATAGGGATTGCATATTAAAAAATACTAAGCGTTGGTCGTAACTACAGCGGTGAGTGATGCCTTGTGAGATAAACGCGAGGTATCGCGTGAAAGCACGCTGTATACTTTCGATGCGTTGCGAGTGTACACTGTAAAAAGGACTCCAAATTTGACATGCATACTCCAGGAGACTTCGAACTAAGGCATTGTACAATGTAATTCTGGTACGTTGTGATTGGAAACCCTTAGTATTGCGTTTAATAAATCCAAGCACTCGAGCGGACTTCTTTACGACACAATCAATGTGTGCTGTGAAACGGAGCTCTCTATCCATAATTACACCAAGATCTCTCATATTATCCACTTTCTGAATTATCGTGCCGTTGATATGATATTGGGAATCAATTGGTTTCTTTTTCCTGGTAAATCTCATATGGAAGCATTTGCTGATATTTAGTTCCATACCATTATTAGTGCACCATAGACTGACCCTGGACAAATCATCTTGAACTTTAGAAATATCGTTCGTAGTTTTAACGCTCTTATAGAGTTTTAAATCGTCGGCGAAAAAAAGAAAATTACTGTGCCGTATCTCGTAACATAAATCGTTAATAAAAATAGAAAATAGGACTGGTCCAAGGTGAGAACCCTGAGGAACACCAGAAGCGGCATAATAAGGAATTGATGGATGACCACATACTGAAACCATTAGAAGTCTTTTTGCCAGATAAGATTTGAACCAGTTTAAGAGGGATCCGAGTACCCCGAAATGTTTCAATTTCCTAATCAGCAGAGAATGATTCACTTTATCGAAAGCACTAGCGAAGTCAGTATAAATAGTGTCCACCTCGCATCCACGGTCAAGTTCACTAGTTAAATTAGAGACGAAAGAGTGGAGGTTGGTTACCGTGGACCGACCTGATCTGAAGCCGTGTTGATTTGGACACAAGACACTGTTAACATGAGTTGTAATTATGGGGCATACAAGAGATTCAAATAGTTTGGAGAAGCATGACAAAATAGCAATCGGACGATAGTTTTTAATGTTATTTGGATCTCCTTTTTTATATAATGGTAATATCCTGGCTTTTTTCCATTCGTCAGGAAAACAGCCATCACCCAAAGATCTGTTGAAGATGAGCATCAGAGGCAGTGCAAGAGCAGTACAACATCGTTTAATAAATACAGGGGGTATACTATCGGGACCTGAACCCTTGCAAATATTGAGCTGTTTGATTTTATCAAGGACATTGCGTTCAGTGAAATATATTTTATTGAGCGATTTATTATGAGAGAAGCAATCATCGCTGAAGGAATCGCATATTGCGTGATTCGTGCTGCCATAAACAGAAGAGAACTGTCGCGAAAAGAGGTTGGCGATATCTGGTCCAGTATTAGCGGTTGTGTAATCGTTGTGCATAACCGCGGGTATTTTCGACGTATTGGTATTGTTCTTTTTTTTTATATTATATGGTATTGTTTTTATTGGGTGGTTGGGAATCCTTGGGCAAAAGAAGAGCCCCACCGACTGCAGCTGATATCTACGGGCAAGCAAGAGCCCCAACGAGTACCAGCATGAATTGGGCATTCAAGCGCCCCGCCGACCGGGTACCTCCTGTACCCCGCCGAGAGTATTCGTCGCCCCCCCCCCCTTTTGCGCGTTATGCGCACCCCGCGCCTTCTACGCCGTCCCTTGTGCGCCTTTTTGTGCAGCGCCCGCGTCTCGCGTGTCCCGCGCCTTCTGCGCCCCCCCCCTCCGCGCGCCCCTTGTGCAGCGCCCACGTCCCGGATACGTCCTACGTGTCCCGCTCGTATTTTAATCGTGTCCCGGGACGCCTCACGTTTCCCGATCGTGTCCCGATTACGTCCCACGCGTTCCAACCGTGTCCCGATCGCATCCCGCACACGTTCCGTGTGTCCCGCGCGCGTTCCACGTGTCCCGAAAGTGTCCCGAATACGTTCTACGCGCCCCGATCGTGTCCCGAGTAGGTCCCACGCGTTCCGCCCGTGTTCCAGGCACGTTCCCGCTTGTCCCGAAAAGTCCCGAAAAGTCCCGCGTACCCCGTCTGCTCTTGCTACGCGCATCACCGCGCACCCCTCACCCCTCCCCCTTCGTGTTGCTACTCCGTCCCCGTCTCTCTCTCCTAATTCGCCCGGATCTGGTCGCGTCCTGAGTGACTTCGTCCAGCCGGTAGTCTATATTTTCGTCGTTAATCTCATACAGTCCACTCTAAGGTTAAAGTAGGTCAGACCAAGTGTGCTCGCCACAGGTATTTTCTCTTTCAGATCCGCAAGGCTACTCTCTAAATGTGAAAATTTGCGAGTTTATATGGAAACAAAGGATAATTAGGTATTTAATTGTGTCTTCAGAATACATCACCTATCAGTACAGTATATACAATCAATAACTGAGGAGGTTGCGGTCAAAACGTGATAAGTCACAACTCATACAAAAAAAAACCTCTAGCCTGTACGAAACTATTTATTTTGTATGTCTAGGGTCTTAATTAAACTATACTTCATCAATCCCGTGTTTTATTATGACTTCTATAAAGTTATAACAATATCACCTGCCACACCATTGATAAATTACGACTCGTAGTAAAACCTAAATGGCCAATACCAGTTTACCCACAAAATGGGGTAAAAGTGTAAGTATGGCAGTATTAATTGTACGTAGCTGTATTATATGTAAATATGTCGAACTATAGCTATCTTCTTCGCCATTCGCTGACTGCAAATCTACCTAATCTTCAATCTACGGCGTAGAGTGAAGATCCCTTCTCTGTCTCTTAGCCTTCTCTGTCTACGATAAATGGCGAGTGATCAGTGTTGCCAACAGCACAGCAGTGTTCACAACCTGAAGCCAGGCAGCTATCGTACCATCGAGCCGTAAAATTATCGTATATGCTCGTATATGGATCAAAATTATCGTATCTATCAGGAAAATGTCTAAAATATTTTTTTTTTTAAATTAAATGGGCTTGCGTTTGGCCACTTACCCGCCCATAAGGGGCGATGACGAAGCCTAAGATGAAACACGCTTACCCAGAAGAAACCTATTCACTCTGGCCTTGAAAGTACCTAGATTGTAAGCGTCAGGAAACATAGACGCCGGAAGCAAGTTCCACTCCCTTGCTGTCCGCATTATAAATGAGGATGCAAAACGCTGTGTCCGTATATTCGGTATGTCAACAACGTACGGGTGAAAATTTTCCCGGCGTCTTGTGGTTCGGTGTAAAAATGGGGATGGTGGAATAAGATTGAACAATTCCTGCGCACACTCTCCAAAATATATCCTGTAGAAAACCGATAAGCAAGCAACCTTTCTTCGATGGTCAAGGCTCGTGAGTTTCGCCTTAATTAAAGACTCATCTCCAATTAGTCTCCTGGCTCGGCGGTCTATTGAGTCGAGGGCCTCAAGCTGGTACTTAGCTGATCCATCCCAAAGATGGCAGCAGTACTCCATGCATGACCGGACTTGTGTTTTATAAAGTGGGAGCAACTGCCCAGGCGTGAAGTACCGCTTGACCCTAGAGAGGATACCCAGCTTTCTGGCAGCTGTTTCTGCTTTGGACTCAATAGAACAGCCAAAGTTTATTTTGGCTGTTAATGTTATGCCTAGGAGATCAAGCCGATCGCATATTGGCAAGGATATATTTTGGAAAGTAGGAGCCTGATTGTAATACGTTAAAAAATCAAATACATTATGTTGCAAATACTTTATAGTTTAAATCTTGTAAACTTGTGTTTTTTAAATGGAAAAAAGCGCCATATACATAGAATTTATAAAGAAGAAAATAATGTTAAAGGATAGAGACATGAAAACAAGCAAATTTTTTAAAAGTTTAACTTAATAGATTCTATATTTGCGAGAACGGAATACACAAATATTAATGAAACTTAATATTTTATATACACATTCGAAAAGACAATAACTGCCAACACTCCACCACATCGAACGACGATATCGATCACTGATTGGAAGACAGTAGCAAGATTGCGCCATGAAGCAACAGCATGTGTTCCTAATATGTTCCTAAGAAAGAAATGAGCCAATAGATGGTGCTGACACTAAAAAACAACTGTAATTGTTATTGGGCTATTGGCTATCTGTGTAATCATAAAATTTTTCATAAGAATGGAAATTATCGTACAAGCTGCGTACGATAGTCGTGTATCATCGTACATCGTACACTTTCCGTTCCGAACACTGCAGCACAGGGCCCGGGCTATTGCGTATCTTTGGTGGTAGTCGTAACGAACACCATTCATTATTTTATCCAATGACGCGCACGCGATATGACGCGACGATGACCATTCGCGGGCCCTGATTGGATGAAATTTATTAATGGTGTTCGTTACGATTACCACCAAAGTTACGCGGTAGAGCCCGATGTCGCATTTTTCACAGCATAAGTAGCCTAAAATAACCGAATTTCAGAGCGTACCTTAAAGAAGCCCAAAAGCACAGTCATTTAAGAACACGCAGACTAGAGTCTGGCAAACGAAAGTTGAGCCTGGCTGTAATTGAAACTCTTTACATGGCAACATTCTATTATTGTCACTTTCGTCACCCGGCATAAAAAGTGTCAACTAGTTTACCAGAACCAGTTTTGATACTAACCTTTATTCATAATGGCTTTATAGGTAAATCAGTGTTATAGTGTCCACCTTCTCATTCTTTCGATCACCTTAATGTTCTACAATATGCTAAATGAACTTCTACGGTCGCTAATCACTGAAACATCTATCCATATTGTTCTACGAAGGTAAAAAACACTAGAAAAAATTCAAATTTCCTACCTCGGTACTGATGTTTAACCTTAAGTGTATAACGATAGTAAAATCAATTGTAACGTTTGTAAGTGCCTTATTAGGACCTATATTAAATAATAAAGGATCTAGCCGTATAAGTATAGGCAATCTGCCCCCGATAGAAATTTCTATCAATGACTATATAGTATTTTAGAGGAACCTATGAGAAGTTTGTACGTATACTTATTGTAGCCATAGATGGCGTGGTTGTGAAGATATATAAAAAAATAACAAAAATGAGGGACATGTAAAAATTTTTTATTTCTCGAAAACTACTTTACTTAGACATAAAATTCCAAAAGCATAATATAGTGGACTCCCTAAGATGTATTCTCCTATTTTTTTCTTATACAAAGTTTCGTCTTTAATAATAATAATAATGGTAAATAAAATTTACAAGTTATTTTTATAAGTTCCCAATTAAGTGACCACCTCGAAAAAATTACAGTGTGCTTTAGTGTCCTTTATTCACCTATTCATTCATAATTGTAATCCAATGGGGACAACATAGTCAACAAAATAAAAATGGCCACCGTTGCACGGTATGATCTTGCACGTAATTTTATTTAATTAAGATATTTTTATAATAAAAGTAATTTCATTTAAAAGCATATTCGCTCCTAGGGCAAAAGGATTAGCGTTCATAAGTGTCAATTTTAAGAATTTATTTATTTATTTATTTTTATTATCATGGAAACAACAGCACTTAAAATTAAAGGTACAGTTTGAAACATATTTTTAAAACATATTGCCAATTACAGTTTCCTTCTTTTTAAACTATACAAACCATCGTTTTGATATAATAACGAAAAGCGAAAGTGAAAATAAACCTTTGCAATAACAGAATAACTACAAATTACATGATATTTTTACATTTTACAACAATTAATTTAAACAATAAAAAACAAAGAAAGAAATGATATACCTCAATATTTAATTTGATTGAGTATGTGTTTGTGTATTTGTTTGTGTATGTGTTTGTGTATGTAGTACTAAGCCAGTATGTGTGAGTTACTTGATTTTCTTAAGCTTATCTCTTAAGAACTTCTGTTACCCTGGTAACCAGCTCAGTTACGTCGATTTAGGTTTTTTTATATAATCAAAATTGCAATTGAAACGTGATCCGTGGCATACTTCCCTTTAAAACAGCGAGCCGGCAAATTTTATGTTTTGTATCTACCTCGTTGACGGGTCAAGTCCACCGGGGCGGATGGGAGCAAATCGTGCCATCGGCCCCGTTAAACACAGACACCGGAGCTACAGGTGCTGATGGCACTCTTTTTCTGAACGACCTCAGTGCCTCTGCCCCGTTAACGGGGCAGATGGGAAAAAGAGTGCCATCGGCCCCGGTAGCTTCAGTGTGTGCGTGTACCGGGCCCGATGGCACTTTTTTTCCCATCGGCCCCGTTAACGGGGCAGAGGCACCGGGTCCGATGGGACTCACTCCGCGGCGAGACGCATGTAGGTGCGTGATCTGTATGAACGCGCGTAGATGCAATTTCAGTGTGTTGGACTGTGCGTCTTTTCTATACAAACGGAGGTACTTACAAGCAACGTTATGTGACGCATTGACACTTATGAACGCTAATCCTTTTGCCCTAGAAGCGAATATGCTTTAGTAAATCGAATGAAATTGTTATTTCTGTGCCACTTTTATTATAAAAATATCTTAATTAAAAAAAATTACGTGCATAATCATACAGTGCAACGGGTGGCCATGTATTTTTATTTTTTGACTATGTTGTCCCCATTGGATTTCAATTATGAATAAATAGGTGAATAAAGGATAATAAAGCACACTCACTGTAATTTTTTCGAGGTGGTCACTTAATTGGAACCTTATAAAATGAACTTGTAAATTTTATTTACCATTATTATTATTATTAAAGACGAGTTTTTGTATAGGAAAAAAATAGGAGAATACATCTTAGGGAGTCCACTATAATATGCTTTTGGAATTTTATGGCTAAGTAAAGTAGTTTTGGAGAAAACAATTTTTTTACATGTCCCTCATTTTTGCTATTTTTTTATATATCTTCACAACCACGCCATCTATGGCTACAATAAGTATACGTACAAACTTCTTATAGGTTCCCCTAAAATACTATATAGTCATTGATAGGAATTTCAATCGGGGGCAGATTGCCTATACTTATACGGCTAGACCTTTTTGGAATTTGATTATATATAGTATAGTCTGGCATAATTCAAAAAAAAATTCAAAATTCAAAATCATTTATTCAAATAGACCTTCGCAGGCACTTATGAAAAGTCTGACTGTAATACTCTAATACCGGTTCGGAAGGTTGCATTTGCTGAGAAGAGCCGGCAATAAACTCAGCAATTACTCTTTTCAAAACAAGCTTAGATTCATTACATAATTTTACATTCTAATCGCACTGACAACAATTGCGTGCCCCGGCGCGGCGGCAAAACTACAAAGTAGACTGAATCTATATTTAATAAGTAAATGGCAAACTTAAGCAGACCAGCCCCCACAAGCAGCACCTGTTCACAAGTATGACGCGTGTGGCAGCCATCGCCCTCTTCGCCATATTGGAGGGAAGTGAGCGACCCGTCACACGACGCCGCCGCATACGAAAGTAGAACCTGAAAAAGCGCGGCAAAAATAAAAAAACTAAATGTGGTATCACTAAGTATAGTAGGAATAAATTGTTTTGATACTTTACAACAAATTTATATAAATATTAAGATAAGTTTGATTTTCCTAAGTAATTATTTCCATGTAAATGTGTTAAAATTTTACATAAACTCGTTATATTCTATTTTTATATAGAATACTTTTAAATAAATAAATATCCTGGGATATTCCTCACAAACTGTTATCTGATCCCAAACTAAGCGTACTATATATATTCAAATTCAAAAATAGTGGACATTTTTTTTTTTTCTAGTATTTTTTTTTTACGTTCGTAGAGCAATATGGATAGATGTTTCAGTGATTAGCGACCGTAGAAGTTCATTTAGCATATTGTAGAATATTAAGGTGATCGAAAAAATGAGAAGGTGGATACCATAACACTGATTTAGCTATAAAGCCATTATGAATAAAGGGTTAGTATCAAAACTGGTTCAGTAAACTAGTTGACACTTTTTATGCCGGGTGACGAAAGTGACATTAATAGAATGTTGCCATGTAAAGAATTTCAATTACAGCCAGGCTCAACTTTCGTTTGCCAGACTCTACAAGCTCTGCTTAGTTTGTGATCAGATGTGTGTGAGGAATATCCCAGGATATTTATTTAAAAGAATTCTATATAAAAACTAAATATAACGAGGTTTATTTATTTAGAAGCATTCTATATAAAAATAGAATATAACTCATTTACATGCAAATATTACTTAGGAAAATCAAACAACAAAAAAAAAATCAACGGTTCAGTCGGACGTTCCTACTGCGGACTATTGGGATGTGGAATGAGCTCCCCATTACGGTTTACCCTCAGCACTACGATATGGGGTTCTTCAAAAGGGGCGTAAAAAGAGTTCTTCAAGGTCGGCAACACATCGGTAATCCCCCTGGTATAGCAAATGTCCATAGGCGGCGGTGACCACTTACCATCAGATGAACTGTCTGCCTGTTTGTCAACCTATTGACATAAAAAAAACATGACATAATATTTATATTTTTTTTCGTAAAGTATCAAAACAATAATTCCTACTATACTTAGTGATACCACATCTAGTTTTTTTAATTTGCCGCGCTTTTTCAGGTTCTACTTTCGTATGCCAGATTAGAGTCTGGCAAACGAAAGTTGAGCCTGGCTGTAATTGAAACTTTTTACATGGCAACATTCTATTTCGTCACCCGGCATAAAAAGTGTCAACTACTTTACCAGAAACAGTTTTGATACTAACCCTTTATTCAAATGGCTTTATAGCTAAATCAGTGTTATAGTGTCTACCTTCTCATTATTTCGATCACCTGAATGTTCTAAAATATGCTAAGTGAACTTCTACGGTCGCTTATCACTGAAACAAGAATATTGTTCTACGAAGGTAAGAAAAAATATAAACAACAAAAAAAAAACACATTTTTTGAATTTGAATATATACAGGTCGTTGTTTTGGTCAGCGACGAGCGACTCAGGGTCGATAATACAAATGATACTGGTGCTAAAAAAAATACTTTATTTTTTTTAATAATAAATTTTTTTTTTTTTTTTGAAAATCATGTAATAAGCTAAAGTGTAGACATAATACTCAACGGGAGTACGAGGGAGTAAAGGGGTGGGGCGAGGGCGGCTTGCGCCTAGCTCTAGTCTGTGCACGTGCCTAGTAACCATACTTTGCAGTAATTTTATTTGAAATTGAATAAGGTATTTCTCAACATATTTACAGTATTTAATGGAATTAAGTCCATTTTTGGGGAATATATATTTTGTACTACCGCTCCTAGGTCGCTTGTCGCCGACCAAAACAACACTCTGTATAGTATACACTTAGATTGGGATCAGATAACCGTTTGTGAGGAATATCCCAGGATACTTATTTATTTATTTATTTAAAAGCATTCTATATAAAAATAGAATATAACGAGTTTATTTACAATTTTAACTCATTTACATGCAAATATTATTTAGGAAAATCAAACATAACTTAATTTTTATATATTTTTTTTGTAAAGTATCAAAACAATTTATTCCTACTATACGTAATGATACCACATCTAGTTTTTTTTAATTTGCCGCGCTATTTCAGGTTCTACTTTCGTATGCCAGACCATATTTTACGTTTCTCTATGCCGGATTGAAGTATTTTTCGCCGTAATGTCTGTCATGATAATTAAAGTGACGGGTCAACAACTGTTTGGTTTTTACGCTTGCGGGTTGAAAGTTGTCAGACGTGTCGAGAAAAAATCCGAAAAGACTTTTTTTTTTGTATGGTTTGAAGCTATTTATTTTTGGCGGATTTCCCAAAAAATCATTCATTCATTGTAAATATTTTGTTTGTAGCTAGATAATTTTCATTAAATATATTTTCTATCATCGGTATTTAGACATTTCATTGTAGTTATTATGGATCATTCTATTCCTCCTGATCCTGCACCTCCTGACCCCCGAGGCTCTATCATTCCTCCGGGTTCAGGGGTAGCTATGATTGCAGGAGGTAAGCGTCGTTTTGACGAGTCAATAGAATGCAACGACAGTGCCCCAAAAAAATCTATCTCTCTGTTGCCTCGTTGCAAAATTTATATGTTCATCCCAAAACTATACTTAGTATCAAGGAGTACACTCCTGTTGATAATGGTCCATTCCTGGTCCATGTTCCATGTTTCCCGTGTTGAACCTGAAATCGATCAATCTATCCGCCCCATTAAATTTGGGCAATTCCTGTCTAAAAGTAATATTATAAATATTTGTACACATGGGGTTAGGAAAGTTGGTCGAAATAAAATTTCAGTTGAGTTTAAATCAGCCAAGCCCCCCAAAAAGGAAGCTAAAGCAATATTGCTAACGCAATTCATTTTTTCGAATTTACGGCAGATTTTATGCAATTCATCAATTCCGAATCTTTTATTGAATTGAATTATGTATAATGAGTGACAAGTATACCAAAAAATATTGAAATTACGATCTGCCGAGAATTCGAAAAATGAATTGCGTTAGGAATATTGCTTTAGCTTCCTTTTTAGGGGGGCAGGTCCTTGGCTGATTTAAACTCAACTGAAATTTTGGCATCCTTGGTCCAAGGATGCCTACAATTTTCTTGTTAATCCCGTTTTAGAAGCAGCAAAATACACGGCATCTATTCCATCTTTCAATATTACAAAGATGGGTATTGTCCGCAGGGTTCCAGTCGAATTTTCTATGGACGAGTTCGTTCAGTCCTTGGTTCTCCTCGTTGGGTGCGGTGAGGTTCTTAAGGCTCGCCGTTTAAACCGAAAATCATTTGAGGGTGGTGTGTCAACCTGGGTTCCAACTCAGACTGTTGTTGAGACTATTCAAGGCTTAATCCTTACCGTCAAGAGTTTACTCTTTTCATACTTCCCTACCTGTAGAGACTTATCAATTTCCTACAATTCAATGCCTTAACTGTTGCCGGTTTGGACATGTTAAAGCTCAATGTCGTTCTAAACCCAGGTGCTATCGTTGCGCTCAAGCCCACATTGGAGAAGATTGTAGTGTAGATGAGAGTAAATCAACTTGTCTCCATTGCTCTGGCCAGCATTTCGCTGTAAGTAAAGGCTGTCTGGAACATGGTCGACAGAGATCGATAAAGTTGTTGATGTCGCAGGAAAACATGTCCTATGAAGAAGCCTCATCTCAAACTTTTAGGTTAGGAGACCTTATGTCGAAGTTGCTCAAGAATCTAATAGTAATTTATCTCAGTCTACAATTGTTCCGTCTCAATCGAGTCAAAGCAGCATTTATCCTTCGAATACATCATATAGAAAGACTGTTTTCTCCTCTACGCGTCCCAGAGCTCCACTGGGTAAGACTTTCGATAGGACTGCTCATTCGGCTATCGTGCGTAATGAACCATCATCATCATCATCATCATCAGCCTGTAGTCGTCCACTGCTGGACATAGGCCTTTCCCAGTAGTCGCCACATCTTCCGGTCCTCCACTTTTCGCATCCACCCACCGCCCGCCAAGGTTCGCAGGTCATCGGTCCACCTAGCGGGGGGGCGTCCCACACTTCGCTTGCCTGTGCGTGGTCTCCAGTCAAGAACTCGTTTACCCCATCGGTTATCCGTTCTGCGACAAATATGGCCTGCCCACTGCCACTTCAACTTGCTTATTCTCAGAGCTATGTCGGTTAATTTAGTTCTCCGCCGGATCTCATCGTTGCGAACTCTGTCCTTTAGAGAAACCCCGAGCATAGCTCTTTTCATTGCCCGCTGAGCGACTTTAAACTTGTGGATCAGGCCAACTGTCAAGGACCACGTTTCAGCGGCATAGGTCATCACTGGAAGGACACACTGTTCAAAAACCTTTGACTTGAGACTCTGCGGTATCGGTGATGTAAAGACTCGGCGAAGCTTTCCGAATGCTGCCCAGCCCAGTTGTATTCTTCTATCGGCTTCCTTTTTGAAGTTGTTCCTACCAAGCTGTATGGTCTGCCCAAGGTAGATATACTCTTGAACAACTTCGATGCCAAAATTTCCAACGGTTACGGATCCCGGGGAAATATGATTATTAAGCATGACTTTTGTCTTACTTAAGTTCATCCCGAGACCCACTCGCCTAGAAGAACTACTGAGGTCAGTCAGCATCTCCGTCAAATCTTGCAGCGACTCAGCCATGACAACTATGTCGTCAGCGAATCGAAGGTGTGAGATGTACTCGCCGTTGATGTTAATACCACGTCCCTTCCAGTCCAGCGTCTTGAACACATCTTCCAATGCGTTAGTAAACAGTTTCGGGGATATGACATCCCCCTGTCTTACTCCACGACGCAATTGGATCGGTTTGGTTTGCTGGTCCTGTACTTGGACGGATAGAGTAGCAGCGTCATACAAACACCTCAACACCTCGACATAACGCCAATCGACTTGGCACCGCTGCAGCGATTCCAAAACAGCCCAAGTCTCGATGGAGTCGAAGGCTTTCTCGTAGTTCACAAATGCTAGGCACAAAGGCCGATTATACTCTTCTGTTTTCTGTATAATCAGCCTCAAAGCAAGTATGTGGTCTACGGTACTAAAGCCTTTTCGAAACCCGGCCTGCTCCAGCGGCTGAAAGCCATCAAGCCTCTCAGACAAACGATTCGTGATGACTCTCGAAAACAACTTGTAGATGTGGGTCAGGAGCGATATCGGCCTATAGTTTTTAAGGAGAGAGTTATCTCCTTTCTTGAAAAATAATATCACCACACTCCTGCTCCACTCTTTGGGTGTTGTACCATTGAAGAGGACGGCATTAAAGAGCTTCTGCAATTGTTTTAGGACTGGAGTTCCACCCACTTTTAGCAGCTCCGTTGTAACGCCGTCCTCCCCAGGTGCCTTGTTGTTTTTCAGTTGTTTGAGAGCCATCACAATCTCGTCCAGCTCTATCTCCGGAAGGTCCTCGGTAAAGTGGCGGGTTAGGGTCGCTCGATGGTCAACCTCGTTACAGGAAGCAGGTTTTGGAGCATGGGAAGAGTACAATTCTCCATAGAAGTCCTCAATCTCTGCCAGTATCTTAGGCTTCGAGGTTAGGGTAATTCCATAGGATGTCTTGAGCCTCGCTAGATGCGCTCTGCCAAGTTGCTTAGCAAACACTTTAGATCCTCTGTTCTGCTCGATCGCTTCTTTTATACAGAGAGTATTATAAGAACGGAGGTCGAATCGTATTTGCCGTTTTACAAGCTTATTCAGAGGATTATAATCTGGCGAGGTTGTCGATAATTCCCGTCTTTGTCTCATAAGATCTAGAGTTCGGCTTGTGATTTTGCACTTTTTACTTTGTCGCTCAGGTCGAAAATATTTTCTGCCTGTATCTTTGATTATTTTCGTAAGGTTGTTGGACATCTGGTCAATATTATCGTCGGTGGTTTCCAACTAGGGCATGTAATATCGGAAGGTTTTTCAATTCCGATATTGATTTCCGATATTGGATCTCAATATCGGAATTCCGATATTAATATCGGAATTAAAATTTTTTATTATAAATTGCACATATTCCTTATAAATTGCACTTATTCCTTATAAACTGCACTCATTATCTATCTTTACTAATATTATAAAGTGGAAGAGATTTTTTGTTTGGTTTCGTTATAAAGTTGGATTGAAAACATCTTCTGTTCACTCAAGCACTCTTGTCAGAGGGGTCGTGGTTGCAATTGATAGTGTATATGGTGGGTCTTCAACTCCAATGTTCTCCTTGACTAGGGTTACAGCTTTCTCAATCTTTTCCATTTGTTTGCGGTTCGTAGCGTTGCGAGTACACCCTCCCATCCTGGACAACAAGTCTCTACATCGATTCGTTGTTCGTTTCTGCAGATGTTACCAAAGATCTTGGAAATTCGAAGCTGCACAGTCGACGCTATCTGTTATTCAAATTTCCTTCAGGATCGCGTTCATGGTGCGAAAGGCTGTCAACGGAATTTTTAGGAAGCGTCTTCAGCAACACATCTCCAGTGAGTCACACATTTCCGGTGATCTTGTAGGCTTAGTGACCAAGTTTCAGCTCCTTAGTGAAAGATTGGAAAGACCAAGCATGTCATAAGTCGAATCTTTGTTTTCCTGGTTATCCTTCTGTCTTTCCAAATCTTCCTACTGCTGATCTTGTGATTGCACATCGTCTTCTGTCTGATCTCATCTTCACAGTCTCCTGTGTTGAAATTGGTAGAGCTGAGGTAGATGTAGCTTTTTCGCAGTACGTCCAATCTATTAAGTTACGCCCGGTCTATTATTAACATTTTCATCTTATCTCTGTTGATTGCAAGTCCCAATTGGAGACTAGTGGTTTCTTTATGACCCAAGAGGTCCTCCATATCTTCTTTAGTTTGGTTAAGAAGAGTAGTGTCATTATCATCAGCGTAGTGTAAATTATTTATCAGTATCAGTAAAAATATATTTTACATCAAATTCTTTAATTTGGTACACCACTTAGTTGTTTTATTACGTGCATTTACTAAATCACAGATTTCGTATTATTATCCTATAATACTAATTAAACTACCTCAGATTCAAAATTAATAAAACTTAAAATGTGCAAGCAAAATCAACACTTATAAACTACAATTTATTGGAAACTAGGTTTCCCCTGCCGTTTCACCCGGGATTATAAGTAGCCTATAATACTAGGGAATTATATAGCGTTCTATTAGTGAAAAAAAAAAACGTGTCCGACTGGTAGTTCCAAAATAAATGCATTTAAATAAACAAACACAAAACTCTTCATCTTTATTATATTAAAACTAGCTGTCCCCCGCGGTTTCACCATTTCACCACACAAACAAAAAAACAACAAAAAACCCTTTATTAGCATAGTGTATATGACGATAATGGTGCCGATTCTGTTGTAAATCGCACTAAATTAATTTTAGTCACATCACATTTCTTTCTGATAAACATTATCAAAGGATAGAACATATTTAAAGCTGTCAAATTAGTCTTTGCCGTCTTCATTTGCGTGTATTTAGAACCAACCGCGATAGATGGCGACTAAATTTGTGTTGAAAATAAGCTTATGGATAATTTACTTCGTATATTGTTGAAAAAATACGCTCATTTTGAACACTAGTAGGCAAAATTGATGTACAATACGTTAATTTTATAGCTCTAGGCGACCATACTTTGTGGCGCGCTTAAAAGCTTTATTTAAAAACTCAAATAGATAAAAATATCTGATTCCGATATTACGATATTGGATCACTCAATTCCGATATTGAAATATCGGAAAAAAACGTCCGAGATTCCGATATTACGAGATTCCGAGATTCCGAGATTCATGCCCTATTTCCAACATATCAAATTGGTTTTGGAGTTCCAATTGGTATAACTCGGAATTCAAAACAGCTTGGCAGAGAGATGGGCGCAGATTAGGCTTCATTAGACGACGTCTTTCAAGCTGGAAGTTGATATTTAAGGTGCCTCTTACGAGTCGGTGATCACTACCGGTATTGAACCTATTAATCACTGAGACATCCTCGAAAATATGTTTCCTGTCAGTTAGTATGAAGTCAATCTCGTTTTTAGTCACATTATCGGGGCTCCGCCAAGTCCACTTCCTCTGTGGCTTTTTCTTGTAGAACGAGTTCATCAAGTAAAGTCCCTCAGTTTCAAGGAAGTTCACCAGCATTTGCCCCCGGTGATTTCTACAGCCAAAACCGTACTGACCGATTCGCGATTCGTCGTATTCTTGTACTCCCACCTTGGCGTTAAAGTCCCCCATAACAACGGTGAAGTGGGTCTTACTAGTGTGGTGAATGGCCTTGGTAATATCCTCGTAGAAGGCCTCGGCCTCTTCATCTAAGTACGACGACGTGGGTGCATACACTTGCACCACCTTCAAGGCGTACCTTTTGGACAGCTTGATTATTAAGTATGCTACCCTTGACGACACACTGTTTATCTCCACAACATTGTTAGTGAGGGCCCTATTCACCAGAAATCCAACACCCCCCTGGGATGTATGATCACCCTCTCGATAGTAGAGTAGATGTCCTGACTCCAAGGTTATCGTATCTTCCCCCTGTCTACGAACTTCAGATAACCCTAGGATTTGCCATTTTATAGCATCTATTGCAATGGTAATGGCAAAGGCAATGCTTGCATTCAGCCTCAGAGTCCGGGTGTTGTAGGTCGCGATTAGGGCATGAATCTCGGAATCTCGTAATATCGGAATCTCGGACCTTTTTTTCCGATATTACAATATCGGAATTGAGTGATCCAATATCGTAATATCGGAATCAGATATTTTTATCTATTTAAGTTTTTAAATAAAGCATTTAAGCGCGCCACAAGGTATGGTCGCCTAGAGCTATAAAATTAACGTATCGTACTTCAATTTTGTCTACCAGTGTTCAAAATGAGCGTATTTTTTCAACAAAATACGAGTACATTATCCATAAAAACGCTTGACGCTTTGTTTTTAGGAAAATATCAGCAAGAAAAACGAGCGTTTAAAAAACAAACATACAATGGTGCTGATTCTGTTGTTTACAACAAAACTAATTTAGTCTTACTATATTTCTTTCTTCTGGCGCGCAAGCCACTTCGTCAGAGCGGTCAGACCTGAATAAGCAGATTGCGAAGATGGTACGTCGTGACCTTCTCAGCTCCAATACGCGCCAAATTGAACAGGCAATAGAGCGAAACCGAGGGTCCAAAGTAGTCACTCAGCAGCTTGGAAGGAGCCACCTGACGAAGCTGACGACGCATCATGGCAATATACCGCATTTTCAAAGCCGGAGATTTTCGCTGAGATTGAAGACTTCTATAGCCAGCTGTACGCTTCACATGCCCCTCAGACGCAGCGTGACATTCACGATTCCAGAGCCACCCTGACTCGACAATATACCGACGAACTACAAGACATCAGCTAGGACGAGATTGTGTTAGCTCTAAAACAGCTTAAAAATGGAAAAGCCCCGGGTGAAGACGGAGTTACTTCAGAAATTCTGAAGGCAGGAGGAATTCCTGTACTGAAGAAGAAGAAGAAGAACTACAGAGCCTCTTTATCTCGGTTATTAACTGCGGGAGAACTCCAAAGACTTGGAACGGGAGTATTGTGGTTCTGTTTTTTAAGAAGGGAGATAAAACCCTTCTTAAAAACTATAGGCCCATCTCACTCCTGAGCCACGTCTACAAGCTGTTTTCTAGAGTCATCACGAACCGTCTTGCCAGAAGACTCGACGAATTTCAGCCACCGGAGCAGGCCGGGTTTCGAGGAAGATTTGGTACCATAGACCACATCCACACAGTGAGGCAGATTATACAGAAGTCTTAGGAGTATAATCGGCCCCTGTTAGACACAGGGGTCTCAAGTGTGTCTGTGTCAAGTCTGTGTCTAGTCTGTGTCAAGTCTGTGTCTTTGTGGACTATGAGAAGGCCTTTGACTTCGTCGAAACCTGGGCTGTTTTGGAATCCTTGCAGCGATGTCAAGTAGACTATCATTATATCGAAGTGCTGAGATGTCTTTATGATGCCGCAACCATGAGTGCCCAAGTACAGGACCAGCAGTCTAAACCCATCCAACTACGCAGAGGAGTGAGACAGGGGGATGTCATATCTCCGAAATTGTTCACAAACGTATTGGAGGATATGTTTAAGACGCTGGACTGGAAAAGGATGGGCATAAACATAAACAGCGAATACATCTCACACTTACGATTTGCAGATGACATAGTATTGATGGCGGAGTCGCTGCAGGAGCTACAACAGATGCTGGATGGCCTAGAATCAGCCTCGCGACGGCATGAACTTAGATAAAACCAAAGTCATGATTAAGATTACATTGATCCGGGATCAATCGTCGTAAATGGCCACCATCTCGAAGTTGTTCAGGAATATACCTACCTCGGGCAGATTCTGCAAACAACTTTGAGAGGGAAGCCAAGAGAAGGATCCAGCTGGGCTGGGCAGAGTTTGGGAAACTTGGTAGGGTCTTCTCGTCACCCAAACTTTATAACGAACTAGTTGTCCCCCGAGTTAGCATCCCCGAGGAAGCTACTTTATCCCCGATACTGGGATATAGATACGGGGATAAAGTGGCTTCCTATAAGTGAAAAAGAAAACGAATCCGACCAGTAGTTCCGCAGATTAGCCAGTTTAACCAAACAAAAAAAACTTTTCCACTTTATAATATTAGTATAGATACATAATTAGTGCAGTTTATAAGGAATATGTGCAATTTATAAGGAATATGTGCAATTTATAATAAAAAAGTCTAATTCCGATATTAATATCGGAATTCCGATATTGAGATCCAATATCGGAAATCAATATCGGAATTGAAAAACCTTCCGATATTACATGCCCTAGTCGCGATACGAAGTCGATTTGGTTGGCAGCCTCCCGTAACCCGGAGATTCTTCGCACCCCCCGCCCCACCGTAACCATGACCGCTGCCGTAGTCAGGAATAGCAGGGCAGCCGGGAACTAGGGGCCGTTTTCTTTTTGTGCACACCATTGGAAAGATTTGCCCATAATCACCACGCTGGGCAGGCGTGTTGGTGATCGCAGAGCCGAGCTCTTTCGCGCCGGTATCGCTGCTGCCCGATACCAGCCTGATTCATTTAGCGAGTCGGCTACTTAAGATTGGTTATTCCGCCAATTTTTCGGTCGTCAGAGCCTCGTTCGTTGGTAAGCAGGGTGCACCACGTGCAGGTGAGGATGACAATTGAGGCTAATAGTTGTTGGAGCCCCCTTACACCCCTAATGAACCATCGGTTCTGCCTAATGGCTTTGCTCTTCAGTCTCAGCCATCCGTCTCTGCTAATCTTCCTCAGGAGAATAACCTTCTGGAGGTTCTTCTTTCATTGATTGTCTCTATTATTTCTAGTAGTAATTCATCTATACCGTCCCATGTTGCCCAAAAACTTACCGAGATCTTATCCCTTTCCAATAGTAATGGATCCAGCAGTAATACTGCAATGGAATTTAAATAGTATCCGCAGGAAAAAGTCAGATCTTCTGTTTCTTATAAATAAATTCCATCCATCAGTCTTGGCCCTTTCGGAGACTTGGCTTGTTCCGGGATCTCGTTTTCGGGTCCCTGGGTTCTCCTGTCTCCGGGATGATAGGGCTGTCGAGTATGCCGGTTGTGCATTACTTGTCAGACGTTCTCTTGCCTTTTCTCAAGTTTCCCTTCCTCCTATCTCTCCTGACATTAATATTGTAGCTGCAAAAGTATTTGATATAAATTTTATATCTGTATACATCCCTCATCCTCATTCTAGTTTAATTCCGGACCTTTTACTTATAATATCTTCTGTTCCTCAGCCTATTATTCTTCTAGGTGATTTTAACGCACATCACTCGTCATGGGGTTCAAGCCATATTGACTCTTTTGCCCTATCCCTTTTAGAAATTTTCGATGAATCTAATCTTTGTGTCATAAATGATGGCTCTCCTACTCGGCGAGTCTACCCTATACAAAATCCTAAAAGTGCAGTTGACCTTTCTATTTGTTCCGCATCTTTGGCTTCTTTACTTTCTTGGTCTATTTTACCGCTATCTTATGGTAGTGACCATTTTCCCATTGTTATATCTATTCTCAATAAAGTTTCTCCTACCCAAAACTTTTTTCCGTCCCTTAAATATAGACTTATTTACACTAAATGGCCTTCTTATATGACTTCCTTTCAAAACAATCTAGTTTCTTTGTCCCCTCCTGTTATCAGTAATATTCTTGATTTTTATTCCAAAACGCAAGCTATTTTATCTAGTGCTGATGAAAATTTTCCCCTTAAGAAGACCCATAATTTTATTGTTTCTACTTCTTGCTGGGATGCTGAATGTACAGCTGCGATAAATGAAAGGAAATCTGCTGAAAGAACTTATAATGTAGCTATGACTAGTGAAAATTTTCTCTCATACCAAAAGTCTGCAGCTAAGGCTTCAAGGCTTCTTTCAAAGAAGAAAAGACTAGGTTGGATACGTTACTGTGAAAACTTGTCTCCAAGGATGCCTGCATTTTTTGTGTGGAATCAAATTAAAATATTTAAGGATCATATAATTCTATTAATGTTTCAGCCAACGACCCTTCTTCATGGCTTGAAGGTTTCTCGAACAAAATGTCCCCTCATTTTGTCCTTCATTCTGACTATTTTCCTTCTCCTCCAGGCTCTCAACAATTTTGATTCCTCTTTTTCAATCGAAGAACTTCAGTCGGCTCTTGATGGTCTTGTAGATTCTTCTTCGGGGATGGATGGTATTCCTTACTCATTCTTAACACATGCTCCTGAAAAAAGTAAATAATATTTCTTAAAGCTCATTAACATATTTTATGAAAATGGTATAGTTCCTCAGGAGTGGAAAGCTCAAGTGATCATTCCTATTCTCAAGCCAGGTAAAAGCCCTAATGATCCAAATAGTTACAGGCCAATTGCTTTATCTTCGGTTTTGTCTAAGGTAGTTGAGCACATGATTAAACACCGCCTTGAGTGGTTAGTTGAAAATGGTAAAATTCTAGCTAAATCTCAATTTGGGTTTAGAAAAGGTATGAGCACAATGGATAGTATATGATTAGCATTTTAACATCTAACATTCGTGTGGCCCTTCTTAAAAAAGAGTATCTTGTGGGGGTTTTCTTGGACATCGCACAGATTGCTACTCAAAGATTGTCTTCTGCTCTAGTTTATTTGCGCGATTGGCTCCATCGTCATGGTTTATCTTTATCAGAATCAAAAAGCAGTGTAGTTGTTTTCACCAAAAAAAGACAAATTCCTCTAGTTAATGTTCAAATTAATAATGAAATTATTCCTCAAGAAAACGTGATTTTTTTAGGCAATCTGGTTAGTTTCAAGAATGTCAGGTTCTACTCATTGTGACTATGTAGTTCAAAAATGCGAGAAAAATATCAACATTCTTCGGTGTTTGGTGGGGTGCTCATCCTTTCACTCAAAAACTTTTATACAATGCCATAGTCCGTAGTCATATGGACTATGGTTTATTTCTCCTAGATCCTTCCACTAAGACTAGCCTAAATAAACTTGATAAAAATACAATATAAATGCTTACGTATTATTATAGGTGCGATGAAATCATCCCCTACCAATGCCTTACAGGTGGAGTGTGTTGAACCTCCCCTTGCTCTTCGTAGGCAATTTCTTTCGAATTGGTTTTTCTTCAAGTTGGTGCAAAATTCAGATCATCCTCTTCTTCCTAAGTTACATAATTTATCTCTTCTTTACTCTTCTCTTGGTTATCGTTCAAGCTCTGCTCTTCCATGTCTTCTTCGTTCTTACCGTCATTTCTCTCGACTTTCTGATCCTCTTTTCCAATGCCCTGTTATGCCTTTATATTCTACTCCATATGATCATTCTGGACTTTGGGGTAGATAAAAATACATTAGAAGCTAACAGGATTTTTTCTGGTATAATTCGTTCGGATTACAAGGACTGGTTGGCTATTTATACAGATGCTTCTAAAATCTCCGATTCTAGCTCGGTTGGTGCTGCTGTCTGGATTCCTTCTACGAGAATCATTTTGAGCTATAAGTGTCCCCTTGTTTCATCTGTATTCACTGGTGAATCTGTTGCAATTTTGGCAGCGATTCTATTTGTAAAGTCCCATAACATTTCTTATTTTTCCGAACTCCAAAAGTTGTCTACAATCAATCGTTTCAAACCCCTTTCGGTCCAAATCTCGAATCCCAATCTCCCTTAAATTAAGAAAAGAATTATATTGCTGTTTTAAACGTGGCATGAACATAGCTTTAGCCTGGATTCCTGGGCATTCTGGAATTCTGGAAAATGAATCGGTTGACTCGTGCGCCAAGAATGCAGTTCACTCAGGTTCTAATGAATACCCAAAAATATACTCTCATGATGTCTGTACTACCCTGAAACCTTTTTGAAACATGGAATACAGGTTGGCAAATGTCTAGATCTGTTAAAGGTTAATTCTATGGGGATATTCAATCTGACGTCCCAACAAGACCATGGTTTGCTAAATATCGTTTAGCAGACAAAACAACAACCTCCACTATTTGTCGGCTCCGTTTAAATCATTCTTATACCCCAGTGTTTTTGGCTAAACTTAGGATCAGGGATAGCTCGATCTGTGAATGTGGTCTTGACGAGGGAAACGTTGACCATTTGTTTTTCTGTTGTCCTAAGTCGCGCTTTTCTTTATATGACTCTCTTCCCCCTCACATCTCTCACCCTGTATCTTTTAAACACCTTATTTCTCTTATTTTCACTCGCTTTACTGGTTTACTGTGTAAATATATTGTCATTAATAAAATAAAGTTATAAATATCATTTTCTTCTACTCTTTTTGTATTGTATTTTTAATTAGAAATGAGTACTTTTATGTTTATTTATTATTTAGGTTTTAGAATGTATTTGTTTAGTTTAGTTGTTTCCGCTTAAAATAAGTATAATATTTGGCTTCGTGAGGTTTTTTTTTGTTCCGTATTTTACGCGTCTCATGGTTTTGAAATCACGTGACATTGGCGAAGTTGTGGTGGCATTTCCGCAAAAGCCATAAATAAGAATTGAATTGAATTGAACAACTGTTTTATTTTTATTTGGTTTTTATACGAAATATCAAGTCTTTTAACAATCCAGTTTTTGATTTATAAAAATACTAGCTTTATAGCCCGCGACTTCGTCCGCGTAGATTATTTCTTTTTTCTAGATATGAATCATTGTAACAATATAGAGCTTTGTTCATGGCTATTGTCCGCCACTAAGTACGTGTGATATTTTCAAAAATTCAGGTAGATTGAGAGCTCACATGCGAGGATGCCACATAAAACTAAAATAGTCCTGCCGCAAATCAACTCTAGCAAACAGAGTTTTTCCCTGTGATTTATGTGATTGATGTGATTTATGAGCCATCGCGAAACAAACTTTAATTAGGAACTGTTCTTTTAAATTCAAACGGAAGGTGATTTGGGATCAATGGTATACGCGGCAAGAAGACTGTTTCTCCTCTGGCAGGACCAGTAAATATTTTGGCCTCAATAACATTGCGGCGGAGAGCTGTTACTTGTAGTCTAGTTCCACAGCACCATTCTGGAGGCCTTATCTCTCTTTCTCTCTATATTCTTTCCCTCATGTCTGAGGATCGTGGTGAGCATCGGGTTTGCTTCTAGAGCGGATGATCTGCCTCCACCGGTTTCTGTCCAACCCGTCCCTTACGACTGTGTAAGACTTGGAGGACGATGAATCTTCTCCTTGATCGGACCATCTAGTTGGTGAACGACCACGTTTTTCTTCCGTGTTCCCAACTATGATCAGTTTTTCCAAACTTTCATCACCTTTGCGCACCATGTGGCCGAAATACGAAAGAATACGTTATTAAGATAAAGATAAAGATAATTTATTTGCTTGAAACACGGTGAATAGATAGATCTTAATATAAGTTTTTAGTTCTACATGTTTCGCCATAACGGCGTGCAAAATTAAGTAGGTATTTATATCATTTTATTATAATCAAATTATCCAATAATCAAAGTATATAAAACATAATAATAAATCAAAGAGAAATTAATATAATCATAAATATAAATACCAAATGTCGTTAAAATGAAATTAAAATTAAATACAAAAAAATAAATTAAAAATACACACAACACAATAAAAATCATTAAAAACAACAAATTCCTTACTTGGTCTTAAATGTCATAAAAAAGAGCTGGTGTTGGTGGCATATGGTCGACAATCGGGTTTTAATTTGGAGCTGCGATAGGATTGATGCATTGTTGCGTTTAGCGGTCCAAGGTATTTTCAACATCCGTCTCCAGCACCACATTTCAAATGCATCAATCCTTTTTCTTTCTCGGGCCAGTATAGTCCACGCTTCCACTCCATACATGAAAATGAGGAATAGGTACCAATGCTCGTATTAATCGGATCTTTGTTTTAATACCGATTCCTCTCTTTTTCCTGATGTTGTACAGGCGAGTCATTGCATCCTTTGCCATTTCAATACGCCAATACCATAAATTTTGTAATTTTCACTCCGAAAATAAAGAACTTCATATACTAAATTTAATCCCCCTTTTCACTCCTTAAGGGTTCAAATTCCAACAACACCGATATTCGTTGCGTTAGTTTATAACCATAAGGTTAAATAATAAATTTTGTGTACTTCCATACACAAATTCATCCTCCTTTTTACCCTTTCGGGATCGGAATTATCAAAATCGTTGAGGCACATATAAATTAATTTTCAATCGTCAGCGTAAATACAAAATTTGAAGGTCCTAACTTCGAAACTGATAGATTTTCATATAAACTTGCATCCCCTATTTTACCCCCTTAAGGATGGAATATCCAAAAATCCTTCCTTAGTGGTTGCCTACAATGTGTAATAATATATTAAGTGACGTTTACTTTGAAACTGAACGACTTACATACATTCCATACCTTTTCACCCTGTCGGGGGTGGAATTATCAAAAATGCTGAAACGTGTGTAAATTAATTTTCAATCGAAAGCCTAAATACAAAATTTGAAGATCCTAACTTCAAAACTGACGGACTTTCATACAAACTTTCATCCCCTATTTTACCCCCCTAGAAGTGGAATTTCCAAAAATCCTTCCTTACTGAATACCTACAGCGTATTAGTGTGTGTAATGTATAGTGAAGTTTACTTTGAAATTGAAGGACTTGCATACACAACTTCATCCCTCTTTTCCTCCCTTCGATGGTGGAATTATCACAAACGCTGAGATAACTATACATTAATTTTCAATCGTCAGCCTAAACACAAAATTTGAAGATCCTAATTTCAAAACTGACGAACTTGCATACAAATTTTCATCCCTTATTTTACCCCCTTAGGGGTGGAATTTCCAAAAATCCTTCCTTAGTGGATGCCTACACCGTATAATAATACATTTAGTGAAGTTTACTTTGAAATTGAAGGACTTGCATACACAACTTCATCCCCCGTTTCTCCCTTTTGGGGGTGGAATTATTACAAACGCTGACACAACTTTACATTAATTTTCTATCGTCAGCTTAAACACAAAATTTGAAGATCCTTACTTCAAAACTGACGAACTTGCATACAAACTGAAATCCCCTATTTTACTCACTTAGGGGTGGAATTTCCAAAAATCCTTCCTTAGTGAATGCCTCCACTATATAAGGTATCTGTGTGCAAAATTTCATATCTCTAGGTCCAGCGGTTTGGGCTGTGCGTTGATATATCAACAATCAGTTTATCATTTTATATATTAAGAAGATAAGATTACCCTCTTAGGGGTGGGATTACCAAAAATCCTTCCTTAGTGGATGCCTACACAGTATAATAATACATTTAGTGAAGTTTACTTTGAAATTGAAGGACTTGCATACACAACTTCATCCCCCTTTTCCTCCCTTCGATGGTGGAATTATCACAAACGCTGAGATAACTATATATTAATTTTCAATCGTCAGCCTAAACACAAAATTTGAAGATCCTAATTTCAAAACTGACGGACTTGCATACAAACTGTCATCCCCTATTTTACCCTCTTAGGGGTGGAATTTCCAAAAATCCTTCCTTAGTGGATGCCTCCACTGTATAAGGTATCTTTGTGCAAAATTTCAAATCTCTAGGTCCAGCGGTTTGGGCTGTGGGCTGATATATCAACAATCAGTTTATCATTTTATATATTAAGATATGTAACATAGATACCGATACAATTGTTCTCGTCCATGAAAATGGATTTGATGTCCAGAGCAGGATGGTGAAATGGTAACAAGAGCTGGAGAGAGCTTGAAAACACATGTTCTATGATTTTGGCGGTCTCTCTACTTTCGCGCTTATTTCACTTGATGGAGTTTCAGTACCAGTCTTCTACAGCTTTTGGTACCTCGGTTCACAAATGCAGAACGATGGTAATAATAACCATGATATAAAGCAGAGTATCATCTCAAAAAAAAAAAAAAAAAGCATATATAGTTAAAGTTTAAAGTTTAATTCCAAATATCAAGCAACTAAATCATTAAGTTGTTAGAATTATAAAAGAAATTGGAAAATCAGTGCATATTAAAGACGATTCAAACAAAACGAGTCAGTGAAGTGTTTGGAACCTAACCTAACAGTGACAAAGCGATATATATTTTGATAAAAACTTATCGGTGATACCAAAAACTAAGTGCAAAGTGACACTTGTGCTCATAATATGCATAATTGGAACTATATTTTATAAAGTGCAATAACCTCAATCTTGGAAATTTCTCCATTGAATTATAAGAATTTACTTAAGGCACAAGTAACGCCATCTACCGAAATACGCTGAACATATTAGAGTCAATCAAATATCTAAATAAATCTTGCCACAGATAATCGGCATTGCTGTTGTCATATCCAGCTCAACCGTTAGAGGGCGCTAGCTGGTACTCACACAATCTGATAAATAATCACAATATCAAATTAACGTAAACAACATGGAGCAAGTTGCCGAAATATTGAAAAATATACAATTAGAACTCTAGAACCAAAAACAGGAACTCAGAGATATGGAGAATAATATCACACAATCGATAAATAGCAACATTGATAAGAAGTTTAAAAATGTTGAACAAAAATTCAATGCCCTGGAAAGCAGAGTAGAAGAACAGGAAACCCGTATAGATCAAATTGAGAGACAAATCAGGAAAAAGAACATAATATTATATGGCATTGAAGAAAATGAAAAATCATATGACGATCTTGAGATCAAAGTGCTAAATTTTTTTAATGAAACTTTGTCTGTTACATGTATACAGGATGATTTTGAATCTTTAAGCAGAATAGGCAAAAGAAATCCTGATAAGATTAGACCGATAACACTTACACTTACAACAATGAACAAAAAAATAAGAATTATGAAAAATAAAGGATTTTTGAAAGATACCAAATATAATTTAAAGGAAGATTACCCAAAAAAGGTTATAGCGCAAAGGAAAATATTACAAGAGGAAGTACAGAAGTTAAGAAGCGAGGGAAAAAATGCAATAATTAAATATAATAAAATTATAATATTAGACCAAAGATCCAAGCACAACAATAAAAGAAATCTGTCAGAATCTCCCGAAAATAAAAACAATGATGACAGAAGGAATTCTAGTTTGAAACCATTAAATAAGAAGAACAAAAACGATATTACAACATATATGACACAAAAACAGACTGAAAACCCCTCATTAAATAAAGAATGTGCATAGGATAATGAAAAGGCCCCTCTTACACTTGAATTAATAAATTATACGAAAGAAATACACAAAAATAATGATAGAAACCATACAACTCCCAGTACGGGTGGTCGCCGCGGGAGTTTTCGACCAAAACCCTCCATAGAGTACCCAAAAAACGCCAAAATAAATGCAAGTAAGAAACACTCAATTACCCTGGCGACGTACAACGTCAGATCACTTGTAGATGACAGTAGACTCATTGAACTTGATCATTCTATTGAGAACCTAAAATGGGACGTAATTGGCTTATCAGAAGTAAAAAAAGAAGGCTACAAGATAACAGAATGTGAAAATTATATATTGATGTACACCGGTCTAAAAAGCGGATGTAACGGAGTTGGATTTATGATTAAAAAACACTTGAAAAATAATATAGTCAACTTTGTATCTTACTCTGATAGAGTCGCAAGATTAGATTTACGTTTCGAAGATAAATACTTAAATATTATACAAGTATATGCCCCAACTGGAAAAGCAAAAATAGAGGACTTAGAAATCTTCTACAATAGTATTGCAAGTGCACTGCAAAACTCACATAACGATTTAATAATAATTGGTGATTTTAATGCTAAGATTGGCAAGAGAACTAAAGAAGAATACAGAGCTATAGGCCCATGGGGTTACGGCACCCGAAACCATCGTGGAGAGACCCTCATTCAATTCTGTCTAGAAAATGAGCTTGCAATAGCAAATACTTTCTTCAAAAAGAAATTGAAGCAACGCTGGACTTGGAAATCACCAAATGGGCAAACAAAAAATGAAATTGACTTTGTAATTGTAAAAAATATTCAGAATGTACATAACGTAGAGATTATAAATACAACATATCCTTCTGACCATAGACTGGTGCGCTCTACATATGTAACAAATGCTAAACAGAAACGACAAATAAGGAAAAGAGAATTAAAGGTCAATGACCTAACAAATATTGAAAAAGAATCATTAAGAAACTTATTTGAACACGAGCACAGTAAAGCAAATGTAGATACAAATGTACAAAACAATTATGTCACCATCATCAACTCGATTAATAAATGTGTTGAATTATTACCAAAGAAAGAGGAAAACTGTCATAGTAACATAATTAATTCAGAAATAAAATCTCTTATAAAAGAAAGAACAGAATTGAAGACTAAGGACAATAAAACTAAGGACGAAAAGAAGTGTTTATCTAAGCTTTATAACAAAATAAGGAAAAAAATTAATAAAAATAAAACCAAACATCGCTTTAATATTATTAAAAGAGAGCTAGAAAAGCGAGGGTCCGTAAAGAGGGCTGAGAAAAAGTTGAGTAATGTAAAAGAGTGGATAACATCATTAGGTGATAAAAATGGTACGAGCTCTACCAACAGACAGAGTTTGATTAAAATTGCAACGGAATTTTATAAAGACCTCTATAGTAATCCAGATGTCGAAACTAACACCACATTATTATGCAACGACTTAGCAGAGGTTGAAGATATACCACCATTTATAAAATCGGAGATATACCACTCTATTATGAAATTAAAGATAGATAAAAGCCCTGGAGAAGACGGTATCACTAATGATGTGATGAAGGCAATTATTGATCCAATTACACCCATATTGACAGAGCTTTTTAATAACATCATGTACTCTAACTGTATACCATACGAATGGGAAAACGCTATCATTACATTACTTTTTAAGAAAGGAAATACCTCAGATATAGGAAATTATAGACCAATCAGCTTACTTCAGACCATCTATAAAATATTTACAAGTACTCTATTACGAAGAATAAGAGTAATCTTAGATAATGAACAACCAAGGGAACAAGCAGGTTTTCGACCCAACTACTCAACTATTGATCATTTATTTACTCTAACACAAATAATAGAACGTTATAATGAGTACAACAAACATATTTTTATTGCTTTCATTGATTATTCAAAAGCCTTTGACACAATTTCCCACAATCAGCTTTGGACTGCACTAGAGACGCAAGGAGTACCCGTAAAATACATACAAATACTGCAAGAGATTTACAAGAAAAGCAAGGCTCTTATTAAGCTCGATAGAAAAGGAAGTTTATTCCCACTAGAGAGAGGAGTGAGGCAGGGAGACCCTATCTCTCCAAACCTTTTCACAGCATTACTACAGCAAATATTTTCAAAGCTTGACTTCGAAAGAAAAGGTATTAACATAAATGGAGAATGGTTGCATCACCTCCGATTTGCAGATGATATTCTCCTCATCAGTGAAAACCATGGAGAGTTAGTATACATGTTGACTGCCTTAGATAGAGAAAGCCGTAAATGCGGCCTAGAAATGAACCCTAATAAAACATGCATAATGACAAATGGCAAAAGAATACCAGTACATGTAAGAGGAGAACCTATAAAATATGTCGATGAATATTCATATCTAGGACAAAACATATCCTTTCAGGACCACACAATGATAGAAGTAGAGAAAAGGATTAAAAAAGCATGGAATAGGTATTGGTCCTTAAAACATGTATTCAAAGCTAAACTTCCAATCTCACTAAAGAAAAGAGCATGGGACTCCACTGTTTTACCTACTCTGTTATATGGATGCCAAAGCTGGGCACTAACGAAAAAAGTAATCTCTAAAATTCAAGTCTTCCAACGAGCTAATGAAAGAAGCATGCTAAACATCAGGTTACGTGATCGTCACCGTAATTGTGACATAAGGCAAGAAACCAAATTAATAGACGCCGCTAAATTAGCTTGCCAACTCAAATGGCGCTGGGCCGGGCACGTAGCACGCCTGACTGATGACCGATGGACTGGGAGAGTGGTGCACTGGTACCCGCGCGACGCGCGCAGGCCGCGAGGCAGGCCGCGCCGAAGGTGGTCTGATGACATAGTGGAGGTGGCGGGACCCACCTGGACTAGACTCGCATCTGACAGGAGTACGTGGCGTAACATGGAGGAGGCCTTTACCCTAAAATGGGTTATCCCTTAAATATTTAATTGTATAACTAATTTGTATTTTAATAATTTGAATTTGTATTAATAGAAATAACTTATAATTTTTAATTACTATTTTATTGCATGTTTGTTGTGTTATGATTTAACTGAAAATATTTTCAAAATCAATGTATGTAATGAATAGTATTGTTATTTGGGAAATAAAAGGCTTATTATTATTATTATTATTATTATTATTATCATCTCAGGTTGGATGAAATGGCGACAGGTCTCAAGATAAACATAGGATCCACGGATACCCCTGAAGCTAAAGGGGAAAATATATAGTCCGTGATAAGACCTGTCTTAATATATGATTCAGAATGTTGGGCATTAGGTAAAGAAGATGGATGAAAGATATGCAGCTGAGATGATAATGTTGAGATGGATGTATAGAGTGACAATAATGGATATGATAAATAATTAGTACATAAGAGGAAGCTTGAAAGTAGCGGTATGGACTGGAATGGAATGAAAGCTAATTGAGTAAAAGAGTTATGCATATGGAAGTGGGTTGATATACGGGAAGAGAAAGACCGAAAAAGAGATGGATAGATCGTAAGAAAGATGATGTAAATAAGAAGGGAGTGAATGCTGTTATGATGGACAGAAAGGCAGAATGGCAGACCGAAACATATTACGTAGATCACAAATAGTTGGGAACGGGACATGTAAATGATTCACAATTAATTACTTCTAGGTATTATTAGATTTTAGGAACAGAAAAGGAATTTTAAATATTGCACAACACTATAATTCACATAATCAATTAATAATTATACACAAAATCAATTAAAAATTGTTAAATGACTGGAGTTTAGTGACGTTATACACCAACATGCGCGTCACAAGCTGCCGTTTTGCTTTAATCATAATAATGTTTATTAATATTATTTAATCGCCACAAGTAGCTTCATGCTGCGACACTAACAACCTATAGTGTGTTTTGATCGTTCTACGAACTTTACTGATCCAACCTATTTAAAACTATTTAAAATTAATCTAAAGAACCGAAAAAACCGAAAGAACCGGTTCTTTATATTTTAAACCGGTTTTTTTTGCATCCCTCAGAAGCGGGAATTCCCAGTTATTTTGGAAACGGGAAAAACCGGTTCCGATGCCCTAGCCCTTGCATAACGAAGAGCAGGCACTCTTTGTTATTTTCAACTTTCTTATTTTTTTTTAATGTAAGAACCTTCTCTATATGTCACCGTGTATACATATATACCTCGGCGGAAATGCCAATTGCGTGTCTCGTATTAATGAAGTCCTCGCCTACGGCTCGGCCTTCAAACTCATACTCGGCCTGCATTTGCCAATTTCACGGCCTTTGCAATAATGTACTATTATTTAATATAAGCTCAATGTAAGTACCTAATGGATGAATGTAACTCGAATCGTAATGAAAGATTACATAAATAAAATCGTGGGTCAATCCAATGACCATTTTTATAACAAACATTGTTATAAAAACATTCACAAGCTTAACTTCGACCAATAAAGCTTTGTGATTTTTTTATCCATAGCTACCCTTTGCTCTCGTATTTATAGATGACAAGTTTTTTTACACGTGACGCGAGACGGACCGACAGCGTTCATTAAAAGTTCGAAATGGGAGTAAAAGTTTACAGCTAGGTAATCCTTGTTCAACAAGTGTATCTGAAAAAAAATGAGTTTTTTAATTACAAGATGGAAAACGATTAGAATTTTATTAATCTTTTTTATTGATTTGGGTAATAGTTGTACGTAGTATCATTTATTTACTCTGAGGTAATAGTCTGCTCTGGTAGAGAAAATGGGTCTCCAGGGTAAAAAGTAGGTACCTATATTTTTTAGGTTTCGTATTTTGCATATAAAAGGGTACACAGACGCGCAAATACCTAGCACCCTCCCGAACACTTTATTCCTGGTTGACACCCCGGACGAAAAGGCATCCCTTACCAACCAGGGATACGGGGCTGCTCACGCGTCCTTACCATACATGAAGCTCAGGGATCAACGTACGAGTCTGTAATCATTCTCCAAACAAGACCAAGAAGGTTGCAAATCCACGAGAGTGTACCGCATGCGGTCGTAGCAGTGTCGCGTCACACTGTCAGCTGTGTATATTACACAGATGACAGTGATGACGCCATAGGTAGGTTCGCAAAACGGGCGATGGCAGCACCAACCGACCAAATCCTCTCTCAAAACAATAGAGACAATTATGTCGTAGAAGCTCAAATACGCGCGGGGATTTCTTCCGGGGCAAACAAGCAAGCAAACTAGACTGTAAAATGCAAACTGTAGAAAATAATAACTAATAAGTATTCTCGTAGATTCGAGGTTCTTTTTTATGCGTGCGGTCTACCTATGGTCTCATCTGAAGACTTTAAAGAAAACTCATAGGTAGAGGGTTGAAGGAAATTTACTAATTAATGACTATTACAAAAAATCTGTATAAAATGACGTGGAAAAATCGATAGAGTGACAAAACAAAAAGCTTTGTCAAATCAAATTTAAATTATTATTTTTCTGTAGGATATGAAACCTCTACATCCTCCCCACCTTGCACAATTGGGAAGGGCAACTCCATAAAAAATAGTACCTAACGATTGAAATAAAACAAAAAACAATCAGTACCTAACATAAAATAATTACAAGTTCAGTCTTTGTGGGACTTTAACGAGGCGACCAGCACGAGTGACGATTGTACCTGGGTTGATACTAGGCATGTCGAGTTCAGCTATGGCATTATTAGATGACACTTCCAGACGATAAAGAGGCTGAAGAGCCCTTACTCGTTCTCCTGTTGAGGTTTTGATGCGAGCTACTCTATTATGTCCATCTACTCCAGGAAGAATTTCTTTAAGCGTCCTCACCATCCTCTTCCAGAACCCTCCCCACCATGGTGTTGAAGGTGGAATGAAACGCCATTAAATTTTTGAACAGATACCTTTGCGCTATTTCCTGCCAATTCGCATTACTAAGGACGTTACTAGCGCCACAAAAATTCATACCCTTGTCCTTATAAATTAAACTTACTTTTCCTTTTCTGGCTTTTGTTTCTGCCCCTTTCCTTATATCCAATTGTTTCCAATTTCCAGAAATCTTCTACATTAAAGGTACAAAAACAAGTATCTACATTATTATTCGTAGAACAATAAACACCAACTGCTGGACCCTGAACAGTCCAACCGAGCTTAGTCTCAACTGCCAGAAGATTATCGTCAACTCGTACTGCCCGTCCCGTGAACAAAGAACCTAAAATATCAGACCCAATTAACATACTTATATCTGAAATATCATCAGTACAGTCAGTAATAGAAATCCCTAGACTTTGTAATTGAGACATAAGTTCACCTTGTCTTATTTGAGGTAAATGCCCACAGATTACACCTTGTTCCAACACATCCATATTACAAGTATAACTACTATCTAAACTACATATATTTACATTAAAGAGTCTATGCATTTGTCTTTTTAATACAGATCCACCAAAGAGATTATGACTAAGTTCCTCTTGACCTATCGGTTTTAAATTTAATTTATTTACGATATCCGATTTTAAATAGGAACGCTGTGAGCCAGAATCCAAAAGAGCTCTTATAGTAATAACATTATTACCATTAACTATCTTTAATTTTAAAGTTTGTAACAAAACAGTCTTTTTACGTGCACTTATTGCCTGGGTTACAGTAACTGACTCATCTTTTAAAGGTACCTTTTCATCTATCGCCATTTGTCTCGTACTGCTACACATAATAGGAAAGTGCCTCTTACCACAAATGACACATTTAGGGTGCCTCCTGCAATTCTTCCAGTAATGCCCAACGTTCAAACATATGCCACATGCTTTCTTACCCCTAACAATATGTATGCGTTCGTTTAATGTTTTATTAACAGCTGTTACGCACTCCGAGCTCACATGTGTGTTCTTGTCGCAGAATATGCAGGGCCTAGCGGTACTTTCTACGAAATTATTGGGGTTACCTTTGTTAAATTTTCCCTTGTCAGTTGTCATAAAACAAGATGTTGATGGAATAGCTGCGTTCCTTGCATCTGTAGAAAATCCCATTCTTGCTTGATTAATCCTCTCCTCTGACTCTACTTCTTGTTTGACGAAGTTCAAAAGTTTTGACAGGAAATTAGAGTCATTTCCGGAATTCAAATGAGATCTGTGCTGGTAAAGCTGACTCAACTAGTGGGTAGAGAAATGAAGCATACTTATCTTGTGTTACTCCCATTGTCTCAAGTGCTAGTATTTGTGTTATAATTTTATCATACAAGGATCTAATGGACACTTTCTGGACACATTTAGCTTGAGCAAGTACTAATTGTAATAACTCTCTAACATAGTGTTCAATTATAAGTTCATCTTTTGCAAATCTCTGTTGCATTTGTGCTATTACGTTTTTATAGTTTTTTCCTGACGGTGGAAAACTTTCAACAAATTCTCTTGCAATTGATCCGCGCTCTATACATTGAAGTAAGTATTGAAATTTATCGTGTTCATCTATGTCATCGTCATTATGTATTTTATGGAACTGTGTCCAAAACGCTAGCCACTTTTTTATTTCACCATTAAATTTCGGCAGTTCTAGTTTCGGCAATCTGAAATGACGATGATGTTTCCTCATTATTCACTTCCTTTTTTGTCATGCAGGAGTGTTTAGATGTAGATGCAGATTCTGACTGAATATGTTTATTTGCTTTATGTTCTAGCGTAAACCAACGTGTTACATATTCGTCTGAAGCGTCCAAATCTTGTTCAAATAGAGCTTCATCTCTTTGTTCATCATCTAGCCACATATTTAAAACTTTATTTTGGGCGATTAATAATTCGTCATAAATTTTTGCTAGATTTTTATATAAAATTGTAATAGTGTCTCTATCTGTACCTGCGGCGAGAAATTCGTCCAATTTATTAGCACATATGCTGAATCTGCGCCGGGCTACCTTCCGTTCCGTCTTTGCACGCTCCATATTCACGGTCGCCAGATCTCGTAGATTCGAGGTTCTTTTTTATGCGTGCGGTCTACCTATGGTCTCATCTGAAGACTTTAAAGAAAACTCATAGGTAGAGGGTTGAAGGAAATTTACTAATTAATGACTATTACAAAAAATCTGTATAAAATGACGTGGAAAAATCGATAGAGTGACAAAACAAAAAGCTTTGTCAAATCAAATTTAAATTATTATTTTTCTGTAGGGTATGAAACCTCTACAAGTATAATACAGGGTGTTTGTACAACATGTTGTTTTGGTCGGCGACAAGCGACCCAGGAGCGGTAGTACAAAATATATATTCCCCAAAAATTTACTTAATTCCATTAAATACTGTAAATATGTTGAGAAATACCTTATTCAATTTCAAATAAAATTACTGCAAAGTATGGTTACTAGGCACGTGCACAGACTAGAGCTAGGCGCAAGCCGCCATCGCCCTACCCCTTTACTCCCTCGTACTCCCGTTGAGTATTATGTCTACACTTTAGCTTATTAGATGATTTTCAAAAATAATATTTATTTATTTTTATTATTAAAAAAAAATAAAGTATTTTTTTAATATTTTTTTTAGCACCAGTATCATTTGTATTATCGACCCTGAGTCGCTCGTCGCTGACCAAAACAACGACCTGTATATTATAAATCAAAATAATAACAATTGTAATATGTAGTGTAAATAGGTATTGTAATAAACACATAAAAGCTAATAATATGTATCCTAGATAGTATAATTAACACAGTATACATATGTATAAAAGTAATGAATATAAATGTATTAGATTAATTTTTTTATTGCGCGGACCGAGATTTCCAAATTGTGAAAATGTTAAAGAAAAAAAATTGTAAAACATAATCTAAAAAGAGTACGGACCACGTTTTTGTAGTATATAATATTGTCTTGTTTTTGGGGTTTCATATATTCAATCAAACTATGATTAAATAAGATTAACTTTATTTATTAGTTACAGATTGCACAGACAAGTATGAGAGCACCATGACAGACGAATAGAGTTGCCAGCATACATATTAATTACCGTTACATGTTATAATTAGAGATGTTATTCTCGACATCACTTACATCTCCCTTCTTTTCAAATACATAATAATCTTTCAAATAACCAGGTTTTTTTACTTCTCTTCCTGACCTAGTCCTATTCTTAACATTTTCATTAATTACATTATCATTATTGCTTATCTCTACCAGATCACTATTACTTAATACATGATCATTATTATAAGTAGTCATTGTATCATCTGTACTATCTCTATTTTCTATTTCACAATTATCCCTTTCCTTTTCAATATCAATTTTACCTTGATCTTTACAGTTAATTAAATACTTTCTATTTCTTTCTAATTCTTGGCCTTTTTCTGTTACTATTTTGTATGAATTAGGTCTCACATCTTTACATAACACTTCTGCATAATTTAGAGGCTTTTTCTCATTAATATCTTTAAATATTACTTTCTGACCTACTCTCAAATCGGGTAACTTTCTAGCATGTCTATCATAATACTTCTTTTGTCTATATGCATTATTATATAATATTTTTTGTACATTTTCATTTTCATTATTCATCTTTTCTAAACATGGTAACAATCCTGATATCTGTCTACCCATCAACAATTCTGCTGGGGACTTATAACTAAAATCTGAAGAAATTGGAGTGTTCCTATATTCTAATAAAACCAAATTTTTATCTTTACCTTCATAATCAGCTTTTTTAAACATATTTTTAATTGTTTGTATATATCTTTCAGCTAAACCATTAGATTGTGCATACATTGGACTACTCGTTTTATGAATAAAGTTCCATTCATTTGAAAATTGTTTAAATTTATAACTTGAAAAATTAGTACCATTATCTGTGTATAACATCTGTGGGATACCAAATCTACTAAAAATAGATTTTAATAATATTATTGTAGTTTCAGAACTTAAATCTTTTAAAACTCCAACTTCTACATATTTACTATAGTAATCAACTACTAACAAATAATTTTTGTCATTATAATGAAATACATCACATCCTAATATAGACCAAGGTTTTGAAGGCATTTCTCTAATACTCATAGGTTCTTTTGCATTATTTTTTCTATATCTATCACATGTACTACAATTCAAAACTTTATTTTCTATATCTCTTGTCATATAAGGCCAAAACATACAAGATCGGGCTCTTGCTTTACATTTATCAATTCCTAAATGATTATAATGAATTCTTTCTAACATTTCAGCTCTCAGTGAAATAGGAACTACTATGCAATTATTCTTGAATATTAAACAGTCACAAATATATAGTTCCTCTTTAAATGTATAGTAAGGTTTTAAATTATTAGGTACATTTTGTATTTCAGGCCAACCATTTATAATATAATGTTTTAATTTTTGACATTCACTATCCTTCTCAGTTTCAATTTTCAATACTTCTAACTTTTTATTAGTAACAGGCAAATTAGTAATTACCATACCTACTTGTGCTTCAATTTCCTTCTCAAAAATTTTTTCCTCAGTATTTCTACAATTTCTAGACAATGTATCAGCTAATAATAGATCTTTGCCTGGTTTATACTTCAAATTAATATCATATTTTTGTAAGTGCAGTCGCATTCTTTGTAGTCTAAGCGGTATATCACACAAAGGTTTCTTAAAAATAAATTCTAATGGACGATGATCTGATTCTACTTCAAAATTTTTACCATAGAGATATTGATGAAAACGTGTACAACCAAATACAATAGCCAAGAGTTCTTTCTCAATTTGTGCATACATTTTTTGTGTAGTAGTCATAGCTTTAGAAGCATATGCAACAGGCAAATTGTTTTGTAATAAAACTGCACCTAATGAATCCTGTGAAGCATCTACTGATAATCTACATGGTTTATTTGGATCATAAAACTGTAATACTGGACTTGACATTAATATTTTCTTTAATTCAGTAAATGCATCATCCTGTTCCTTACCCCATTCCCATTCTGTGTGTTTTTTAATTAATTTTCTTAATGGGAAACAAACTTGAGATAGAGAAGGAATAAACTTTGCAACATAGGTTATCATACCAAGTATTCTTTGCACTTCTTTCACATTTTTAGGTATTTTTAAATTTATTATGGCATCAACTTTTTGGGGATCTGGTTTTATACCGTTTTTATGTATAATATGACCTAAATACTTTATTTGTGATAAGCCAAATTCACATTTATTTAAATTAAATTTAACACCATTTTCCTTAGCTATGTTTAACACTTTTAACAATATTTCATCATGTAGAATTTTGGATCTGGCATGTATCACTATGTCATCACAGAAAATAGCACATCCTTCAACATTTTCAAATATCTGAGTGTATTGTCTATGAAAAATTTCCGGAGCAGATGATAATCCATATGGCAAACGTTTAAAAAAGTATCTCCCAAAGGGTGTAGTGAATGTACATAGCTTAGCACTATCATCTGATAATTTAATTTGAAAAAATGCAGTTGAAGCGTCAAGTTTACTAAATACAGTAGATCCTGACATTTTTGACGAAACTTCTTCAAAGGTAGGTAATTTATAATGTTCTCTTTTAATACACTTGTTCAAATTATTTGGATCTAGGCATAATCTAATCTTACCATCTGGTTTTTTAACTATGACAATATTACTTACAAAATCAGTAGGCTCTGTGACTTTTTCTATCACTTCTAACCTCTCTAATCGCTCTAACTCCTCTTTCAAAGCATTATGTAATGAAATAGGTACACCTCTACATGATTCAATTTTTCCTTGTGTATTTTCTTTTAAAGTAATTTTATATTCCATACCTTTTATTAAACCTAAATTATCATCAAACAACTCGCTATATGTACTTACCACATTTTTATAATCATTTATCTTACTCACCTCTTTTTCCTCATGTATTTTTCTCAAGTACTTTCTTTCCAATAAATTTAAAGTCAAAATTGAATTATGTCCTAATACTGGAATGCAATTACTGTCGACAACATAGAATAAGAGATTAATAAATTTCCCATTAACCAGCTGACATTTTAATGAAATATTACCAACACATTTAATTTGAGAACCATCATAATTAAATAATTTATTACAATTTTTATTTATTTTATGTTGTAAATTTAGTTTTAAAATATATTTTAATGGGATAACATCACAATCTGAGCCAGTATCTAACTTAAAGTCAATTATTTTATTATTTATTTGCAATGACTCATAGAGCAGTTTAATGTTAACATTATTTACCTGTACTGTGCCTAATACCATATTGTCATCATTTTCTTGAGATACTAAGTTAACTGTATTTCTACACATTTTTGCATAATGTCCAAATTTATCACATTTTTTGCACTTCATATTGAATGCAGGACATTTAAACCCATGAATGTAGCCACATCTAGTACACTTTTTCCTTTCTTCATACTGTCTTGTATCATTTTGGAACACTTGACTATTTCTCCTTGGATAATAAGATGTACTTGGTTTACTCGGAATAGGTTTGATAGACTGACTTGGCTGGATTTTATATGTATCTGTATTTTTCTTAATTTCACAGACTGCCGTTTCTTGTTCAAAATTCTTCATTTGTTTATCTGCTAATTCTGAAGTTTTACAGATATTCATACATTTCTGTAAATCTAAATTGCTTTCTTTTAATAATCTTTGCCTCAGCTTGGTGTCATTGACTCCTCTTATGATCTGATCTCGTATTAAACTATCTTTCAATGATTCAAAATTACAATCCTTACACAAAGTTCTCAGAATAGTGAAGTATTCGTCGAATGTTTCCGTTTCCATTTTGTTACGACAAAAAAAAAGATGCCGCGACATAGTTTCATTTGCCATAGGCTTAAAATAGTTGTCAAACATTTCCAAAACATTTTGCAATTTATTGTTTGGCTTGTCCTCACTGAATTCGAAGGTATTGTATATTTCTAATGCATCTTCCCCTATTGTATGAAGTAGTAATGCTATTTTTGACTCTTCACTTAGCTTTTCATTAGCACCAGAGTCACCAGACGCCTTGAAATAGATTTCAAATCTTTGTTTCCACTTTTTATATTTTTCATTTATATCCCCACTTGTAAGACACAATGGCGTTGGTGCTTTTAACATTTCCATAGTGTTTTATGTAAATATACGTACGTTCATATCCTTCCGACTGCGCCATATAATATTGTCTTGTTTTTGGGGTTTCATATATTCAATCAAACTATGATTAAATAAGATTAACTTTATTTATTAGTTACAGATTGCACAGACAAGTATGAGAGCACCATGACAGACGAATAGAGTTGCCAGCATACATATTAATTACCGTTACATGTTATAATTAGAGATGTTATTCTCGACATCACTTACAAAAACCAAAATAAAAAATTATTATTATTATAGTTAATGTTGTGTGACTTGGCCGTTGAACATTCTTTATACGTTAGTGGGTACAAGTACAGATTGGTGCAATGGTGTCATGGAACAACACCTGGCTTTGTACCCTTGTGTTCCCATCAACGGCCAAGTCACACAACATTAACTATAATAATAAAGAAATCGCAGTAAGGAACCTTAGACTTGGCACGACTTTGTCTAGATTTCATTACTTTTTAGAGATAAACAAGCAGCTCCATCGAGACTTGGCTAGTTTTTTACAAAATGTTTTTGATGGGATTTCACTTCTTTTTGTAGAAAATGAAGCGGCCCACCAAGTTGAATATTTTTTGTAAAGGCGGTATGTCGATCTCTAATAGTTTGGTTGGGCTCTTGTGTTTTCTAATCAGGGTCACCAGGTACTCCAGATCTTCGATTATCCTAGTTTTTATAGTTTTCCCTTTATGTGGTCATTAAACCCTAACTCTGTACCAAATTTCAGCTCTCTGAGTTTATGGGAAGTACTAGTTCTATTTTGATGATCATGAGTGAGTGAGTGAGTGAGTGAGTGAGTGAGTGTCATAAATGTGAAACTTTGCTTTCGCTTAACTTCGGAACTAAATGACCTACAGACTTGAAATTTTGGATTTTAAGTATGTGATTATAGCTTACTGGATGACGAAAATTTCTGCGTTCGGGTCTTATCCAGAGGTTCTCAAATAGGGGCCTGAAAATGCGGCGAAATGGTTCCAGTAAAGGATGGTACGGCAGTGTTTGCTTCGCGCTCGACTCGGCGGGGGCACTGCCGTGCCCCCCGATCTGACTGGCTACCATCCTCATGTTGAAAATCTGTCGCCAAGGACCTATCGGTGTGTTCCGACAGCTGTACTTGAGAGCCAGTTCATTCTAGGCTTTGTGTGCTTATCACCTTCGCTCACATCACCACTTACAATAGTCAGATTGAGGCCTATATAACGTCTTTTACCTCTGTGGTCGATGCATGAAAACTACATTTGTTTAAATAGAGAACTTGCTTCTTAGAAGTTCTAAGAAGCAATGAAATAGCTACTAGATTGTCAGCAAGTTCAAATGTGAAATTGGTAACTTTCACCCGAGTTAAACACTCTGCTTTTCATTTAGATATTTTTAATTAAAACTTAACTGGCCAATGAAAAATCTGTCCTTAGTCGTTAATCGTAAAACCACTGACTGTGTATGTGTTATATAGACACACTATTATTTTTAAGGTTTAACCAATACTTTCGCGAATCTCTCAAATATAGGTATATTGTTCTACGAAGGCAAAAAATCAATAAATTATTGAAAAAAAAAAAAAAAAAAAACCCGCTTCATACTGGACATCCACCTTAAGACCAGGCATCAAAATGTATCATGATTTTTGACTTAATATACTATGTCCATCACAAGTGTGATCAAAAAGGAAATTATAATTTAAGTTATTTCAGACCTTTATCTAGGGCCCCACAAAGCCAAAAACGTGATTCGAAGACTTTCATTCGATCATTTATTCGTTTTAAAAATGGTATTTTTTTTAGCTTTAATATCATTTTCTACATAAACGGCTTCAGTTTTCTGTCTTACATTTGTCTTACAGCAAGAAAACATAGTTTACTAGGGCATGGCAAACCAAATTTCCTAGATATTATATAACTCATATTATAAACGAAATTAGTTTTTAAACTTTTATTTATTTATTTGTTACATAATCCACAGCTCTTAAAAACTAATTTTTTTTTAGTCAGTTACTTTTGGACCATTCTACGTTCAAACGTCACACATATTCAACTTTGTATTCGTCCTCCCTCGAGTTATAATAGCAAGGAATAGGCAGCGGTATTAGTTTTTTTGTTTTTTTTTTTAATTTGTTTCAATATCGACGAGTTGTTTGACATGACAATGTTTGTAAACAAATGACACTCTGTCCACCAGTTCAATTACTTTTTGACGTAAAAAATGACAGAGAAAAATGAATCTTAATCCTGTACAGTAAGATTCTTTTGTAACATCATACCTTTGATTTTAACAGATAAACATTATCACAAAGCATTAAAATCGAAACTCGTGGGTATTCTTAAACGTCAAAAACGGAAACCCTGGTTGGCAGAGTTTATGTTTAGTTTCAATTTAGAATACAAAAGGAACAGATCCAGTGGAGTCGCCAACGAAACATAGAATTATAGTTAAATTAGAAGTAGCAGTATGAGAATCTAGATTTGTCTATAATCATTGTATTTTACAGATATGGATTCTGTACTTTTTCACTTTGCGAACGTTCTTGGTTCAATAAGAAATAATAATATTTTTATGTGAACATTTGTAATTACTTTATTGATTGTAATATCAGATTTTATTAGAATCAATTTATCCGAAATAAATGCTTATTATTATTATTTGACATTATAAACTTCAGTTCTACATTTGTGGCATTATTTTGTAACCTTTTTTTATATTTTCTCGTTTCGTTGTATAAAACTGGTAAATTCAAAATCATCATCATCAGCCTATAATGTCCCACTGCTGAGCACAGGCCTCCTTTCACAAATGAGGTTGTAAGGTAATGGGCAGATAATCCACCACACGTGCCCACAACGGATCGGTGGAGGTAGGCTAGTGGTCAACCTACTGTTGGAATTTTTCAAGCCGCCTAGTAGGCTTAACGACTATCACGATTAAGTGATAGCCGGGACCAACGGCTTTTCGTGCCTTCTGAAGCACGGAAACGCTCGATTTGAAATACCACTAGGCGGTTACCCATCCAGGTACCGACCACGACGGTGGTAGCTTAACTTTGCCGATCGATTAAGAACGGCTAATCAAGCTACACTACGAGTGCTTCAAATTCAAAATATTTATGGTAAACTAATTGATTGTTGATATCTCAACGCACAGCCCAACCCGCTGGACGTAGAGACTTGAAATTTTGCACAAAGATACGGATACCTTATACGGTGTAGGCATCCACTGAAGGATTTTTGGATATTTTCTTATGGATTGGATTATTTATGGATTGAATGAAAGTTTCTATGAAAGTCAGTCAGTTTTGAAGTTAGAATCTTCAAATTATGTGTTTAGGCTGACGATTGTGGTAAGTGTCTCAGCGTTTTTGATAATTCCAAGTGGTGAAAAGGGGGATGAAATTTTATATTCAAGTAAAAATAACGTACACGTGTACCGTGTTATTACTAAGTCTCTACTACCGCCCGTCTATTTGTCTGCCTGCCTGTCTACCACGAGCAAATATCAAGCTGTCTGTAAATAGTTGAGGAACTTTTGGATAGGTCTCCCCGCCCATTTATCTGTCTGTCTGTCTGCCACGAGCAAATTTCTCAGCTGTCAGGACCACATCTTTGTGCGCCGTGCCAGGGTATGTATGTAACTTAGGGAGGATATTTCCTGTCGTCGTCTCCATGGCCTCGAAGACAGGAACCTGTCAGTTTTGTGAGCGCGCGTATATCACGGTGTCCACACCAAAATTTACGCGTACCTTAACAGGTCCCACAGCGTTGACTCCGAGACAAAACGGTTATTTGAGCAACTGCAATCGACGACTGACAAAGTACTGAAGCAGTACCCCTCCGCGGAGTTAGTGATTTTAGGAGACTTCAACGCTCACCAAGTTGAGTGGCATGGTTCTCGGTCCACCGACTTTTCGGGGAAGACTGCTCACGACTTTGCTCTGACCTATGGCTTCTCGCAACTGATTCTTTCTCCTACGAGAATCCCAGATACTGAGAGCTATACTAGCTCCTTGCTGGACCTTCTGCTGACTATGCGACCGGACGGCTATGCAGTGACAGTGGATGCGCCACTAGGCTCATGGGACCACTGCCTCGTCCGGACGCAGGTGCCTTGTGCGTGGCCCGATTCGCTCCGGTCACCCGGGTGTCGTCGTGTGTGGCACTATAAGTCAGCAGACTGGGATGATTTGCGTGAATACTACGCATCGTACCCGTGGAGGCAGCTCTTCTTCGCATCAGATGATCCTGACACCTGTGCAGTTGCCGTCGCTGATGCGATACTGGCGGGAATGGAATGTCCTTGAACATCATACACATCAGCCTATTACATCTGGGATCCCTCAAGGTTTGCAATTGGGCCCAGTTCTTTTTAATATTTTTATCAATGACCTGGCTCAATGCTTTGAATATTCCACTCCTTTTATGTTTGCCGACGACTTGAAGATAGTAAGCACCTTAAATGATGTAGCTAATTTACAAATAGACTTAAATCATTTGGCACATTGGTGTTCAGTTAAGCGTATGCAACTTAACTATGAGAAGTGTGTGCATATTAAGTTTACTCGTAACCACAATAAAATTGCCTCACACTACACCATCAACGGTAAATCGCTTCAGGAAGTTGACAGTGTTAGAGATCTGGGTGTTTTATTTGACACTAAACTTACATTCCAACCGCACCTGGAGAATGTATGCAAAAAATCTTCAAAAATGCTTGGTTTTGTTTTGCGTAATGCAAACATTTTCAGAAAAGCAGAAACTAAAATGATGCTCTACAATGGCCTGGTCCGCAGTATTCTTGAATAGTGCAGTATGGCGGCCTTATTAAGCAACACACTCACTCCGACTTGAACGTGTGTAAAAAAGATTTATTTCCCATCTTAGTTTTAGCGCGGGAATCAAGAATAGAGTTAAATCTTACGATCAAAGATTGGACTACTTTAAGATGACGTCCCATTCCAACCGCCGTGATATATTGGACTTGTCTTTTTTGCATAAGCTTTTTCGTAACACAATAGATTGCCCGGATCTTTTGTCTAGATTCAACTTTAAAATCCCTCTTAGATGTCCACGTAATTGTATTAAGCCCTTAGTGCCACCACTTAGGCGCTAATTCTGCGATTCCAAGACTTAGTCGTTTGCTTAATGAATGCTGTGACGCCACCGATATCTTCTCAGATTCTTTTAGAAGTTTTCGGAAGAAAGTCGAAAAGTGAACTAATCTGCAGACATTAAATGTATTTTGTTGTAGGTAAATATATCGTCCATATCGTGCACCTATACCACTTGCACATTTGCCTATTGTGTGGTAGTAGATAATACTAAATTATTTTTCTTAATAATAAGTTTAGATTTTAGTATTTTTTTATTGATCACTGTAAGTTAAGTTATATATGTAAATGTATCGCTCTCATCAATAATAGCATGTAGTGTATACCTATTATTGGTTATGCAATTAGCAATTTTTTTTCATGTAGGTTTTTATGAAATCTTAAATGTAATAACTGTTGGTGTACCTTAATAAATAAATAAATCAGTAAAAGCATCAGGATCGTACTCATCATCCACTCTCTTGAAGTGAATTCTTGATACATCTAAATCTGCCGGCCCAAATTTGCTTGCCCAGGTTCCGAAATTCTGTACTAAAACTATTATTTTCCCAATTACCAAAAAATCCTTCAAAAGATCCTTTCTTGATTGTTACGTCCCTTCTGTCTGGAAGTCTGCCTTCATTACCAATTTACAAGAAGGGTTATAAATTAGAAGTAGCCAACTACCGCCCTTTCTCAAAATTATTTATAATATCCAAAATACTTGAATATCTTATCTAAAATCAAGTTTACGCAGCTTTAAAGAACTCTTTCTGCCAAAGCCAACATGGTTTCTTAACAGAATTGACCATAATCTTCTCTTATCCAAGCTGTAAGGCATAGGCATAAGAGTTGACCTACTTCGATGGTTTTTATCTTACCTAGAAAATCGGAGACATGCTGTTGTTGTCAATAACTACATATCAAGCTAGGTTCCCATATGTAGTAGCATTCCCCAGAGTTCATTACTGGGGCCTTTGCTATTGATAATATTTGTAAATGACATCGAACGGTGCATTAAGACTTCTCATGTTCTTTGTTTCGCTGATGACATGAAAATATTCAGAACTATTGCTTCGCAAGCTGATGCTGACGCGCTTCATTCTGACCTGGGTCATCTAACTGATTACTGTACGCTCAATAAACTTGACCTCAATCCTGTTAAGTGCTCTATTGTTACTTTCACACAGAAAGCTAACAATTATCTTCCCAATTATACATTGCAAGGTCAAGTATTGGAAGCACAGGAATGTATGCTTGACTTAGGTGTCTTTCATGATTCTAAGTTAACATTAAACACCCATATTGAGCGTATAATAGCAAAGACCTTGGAAGCCTTGGATTTGTGATGCGTAACTCTGAGTGTTTCACTCAAGTATAATTGTTAAAAATATTGTATTGTATTTATGTCTAAAGCCACTTGGAGTATGCATTGCAGGTTTAGAACCCCAGATACAAGGTCCTTGTTTCAAGAATCGAAAATATCTAACAGATATTTCTTGAATATCTCTGCTACCTCTTTAAACATAAATATGACTCGTCTATATAATATAAGATTGATTATGATTGATTTATGTAAGGAACATCACCTGTTACATCTGCACCAGCGCTGCGAAATTGCCTACCTTACTTACCTGTTGAAGATAGTATCTGGAAGTGTCGACTGTCCAGAATTACTGTCTAACATATCGTTATATATTCAAGTAAAAATAACGTACAGGGGGTGATATATAAAGAGTTCCGCCAATTATAGTCTCGCATGTCTCTACAAGTTACAGGCAGAATGCCTTCCTTCTGCGAGCTGGCGACAGGTATAATAGGCCTTGCACATGAGCATGACATTGATTTGTTTGATTCGAGCATTGTTTCAGTAAGGCGTAAACTCAGTCAAGTCTTTTTCTTAGGTAAGCTGTAAACAATAATATTTTCTGTGATATATTTCTGTTTTGTGTTACATTTCTAGATGTTGTCCTTATTTTTTAGTAGGTTATCTTTATTTTTAATCCATTTGTCTTTATTAATTTGTTAATCCAAAGCTGTTGGTTTTTGACACTGAAACATTTCAACCAAATTACTCAGTACGAAAAATCCCTGATTCAGTATTAACCACCCATGGGTTACAGTGGATAACGTCACCATCTTTTTTAAATGTATATATTGTATTACTTTGTCTTTGATTTTCTAACACACATGTTAAACGTATGTTTTAAGAATAAAACTAACCTTTATGAAGCGAAAATATCAGTTTAAAAAAAAAATATGCACACTGACCCTGTCTCCCCTATAGTTTTATTATTTTTACTCTTTTTAGTAGAGTTTTAGTATTTAATGAATTTTAAAAAGCGACGCTTGTGGCTACTTCTTCGGGGATAATGAGCATGACGATGGAAAATATTTATTTTAAAAACTACTAAAACTACTCCATTCTTTTTGTGTTATTTTCTTGCTCGCGCGTCATCAATCGCGCAAATTTCTATCGGACACTAGGTCGCCACAGTGTATTATAAACCCCGATTTTGTTGCATGCCCTTATTATTACAAAAATCAAGAGTTTATATCATTTCAAGCCCTAGAGTAAAACTCCCGCATCGATACGACTTCTAGTTTTTGCATAAAAACATCTTAAAGTTGCCCTATATCCGGGTCACGGAAATCATAAAAAAATTAATTAAAAAATAACTGGACTACTTAATTGAGTTTTGAATCAATATAATAATTAAACACATAATAATATACCTTTTGACAAGTTTTTGCTGTTGCACTGTGAATAGGTAGCGAAATATTTGTGTTTTTGTCGTAATTTTTATATATCTTATTTCTCGAATTTAATGCCGTATTAGATAATGGAGGATGAGGATTCCTATACCAGCTGATTGCGTGCATGTACCTTTATCGATAGTATTAAAATCACCATCTAATTCCGCGTTATTCAGGAGTTATCAGTTATTTCTCTTATATCCGTATACATAGCCGGATTTTTAGACCTAAGGTTGTCACTTCATATAATATATGAATTAATTATTTTTTTTATTTTGTTGGCTGTAGTGTACGAAGTAGAAGTTATTTTAAACGAGGGTGTTACTCTGTTGCCGAAAAACAAAATTATTGAAAAATTACGTGACATTCTATCAATCTCCATTCAATCATGTTTTTGGGTTGCTGAAAGAGACAAAAGTGACAATCTGTCAACAGTTTGATGTTCCAAGTGTCAAGTCTCCAATTATTCGTCAATTATCGCATTTTTCCGATTCTGGAAAGTTTTTCGCATTGACCCTTGTCTGTTAGGTAGTTAGAAATAGCGAACCAATTATTCGAGAATAAAGGTGTTTGACTGTGTTAAAATAGGTTTTATAGCAGTTGAATATAAAGTTTATTTTAAACCTTAAATTAAGTATTTTTTTGCATGAAAAGCTATTCGGAAATAAAATAAACGCACTGATTGCATTTGCCAGGGTTATATTGGTTGATACAAATAAAATAATAATAATAATAATAATAATGATATTTATTTCTCCCACAATAAGTTTACAGTAAAAACAATAAAAGAAATAGTAATAATGATAAATACTTAAATTGCGGGAGACTGGTGCCTAAGCTAGGCAGAGCCTGTATTTCAGGACACCAGGTCTCCACCCCACGGTTAACGTAACATAAAATTTTCATACAATATTAGTAACAGCAAATAATACAGGTTAAAATATGGAGAATTAAATTTAAACAATATAAGAAACTTCAAATAAAAATAAATAACTGTGCATGTAGATGTGTGTGTGTGTGTGGGGGGGGTGAGTGTGTGTGTGTGTGTGAGGAGAATATGTGTGTGGAGTTATGTGCATGTGTGTGTCATCGCAAAACCACCAATAAATTTTCGGTGTCATCATAGTTCAGCCTTTGAAGCCAATCCTTTAGAACATGTTTACATTTATGGTTGTTAAGACTATAAATCGACAATATTTTATTGATTTTGTTGTAAAGGTAGCAGCCTAAAAAACAGTAGAAGCGCCTTGAAAATTCGGTGGAAAAGATGGTGTTGAAAAAAACTATATCTTTACGCCTTCTCACAGCAATACTATCCGGATCGAATGGATGTGACGTGTGCTGTCTCATTACAATAAATAAAATAAAAATTTGCCGGACAGTGAGTACTCCTGCCATTTTGTAAAGGTCAGTCGTAGAAAATCTAAAAGGAAGAGAAAACATAACTTTCAGGATTGATCGTTGGGCTCTCTCTAGCCTTAGCAGAAAACTTTTATGGGTACCACCCCAAAATGGCTGGAACAACCAATATGACACTAGCTGTTTTGTAAGCTATAGTATACGATACCATTACCTGTTACCAGCAACAGCGATATACTTGCTGAAACATCACCAGACGAACATGATGACGAAAATTTGTTCATTTCTAATGAAGACGATGTTATTTAGATAATAAGTACATTATAACTAAATATTTTAAAACCGAATAAAATATTAAAGATATCCGGATATGCGTAACTGACAACCCTAACGAAAATAAAAAAATATTGATAACTTCTGAATAACGCGGAATTAGATGGTGATTTTAATACTATCGATAAAGGTACATGCACGCAATCAGCTGGTATAGGAATCATCATCTAATACGGCATTAAATTCGAGAAATAAAATATATAAAAAATACGACAAAAACACCAATATTTCGTTACCTATTCACAGTGCAACAGCAAAAACTTGTCAGAAGGTATATTATTATGTGTATAATTATTATATTGATTCAAAACTCAAATAAGTAGTCCAGTTCTTTTTTAATTAATTAATTTATGATATCCGTGACCCGGATAACATAAATTAATAAACTAAACAACTTTAAGATGTTTTTATGCAAAAACTAGAAGTCGTATCGATGCGGGAGTTTCACTCTAGGGCTTGAAATGATATAAACTCTTGTTTTATGTAATAAAACGGACATGCAACAAAATCGGGGTTTATAATACACTGTGGGTCGTGCTATCGCGATACAGACAGCAGCACGTCTCTTATACATGAGGGGTGGCGGGGTGTGTAGGCGGAGCGAACGTGGGAATTTATTTTTCAGTGCTTGGTCTTAACTTCTTCTTTCTTTTTGGGTCGGAAGTCGGAACTCTAAAACATAGGTAGGTAATGTAAAACCGTCTTTATTATATAAGCTTTGTGCTTATCATTGAGCTATTATTACTACGTATAGAGAAACTATCTTAAATCAAATCAAAATCAAAAAGTAATTTAATCAGTTTAGTTTAGTAAGGCATTTAATTAATGAACGTTAAGTTGTACATACAGTTGAATTTACCACCGGTTCGGAACATAAGCAAAGGTTATACCCATTTTTTTTTGAGTCAACTAAAGTTCTCTTTAGCGCTGAAACATTAATTAGGCGTCTAAGCAGACAGTAGATTATAAACACGTTACGTAGTGCTATGAACGCTGATTTTCACGGCGTTTCGTTCATCGTTCTACAACAACAAGTGTGGCCGGATGGCCTCACTGTGAAGTTCTGACGTGTGGCGTCTTCTCTATACGTAGTAATAATAGCTCAATGACTGCTTTCGCTTAACTTCCTTCTATTGTGGTTTGTGGGAGTTATGAATGAGCTGAGACGTTATGTTTAGAATTTTACTTATTTATAGGAGTAGGTAGGTTACCTTTATTTAGGTAGGTATTTATCTTAGGATACGTTCGCACGGGAGTTTAAAAAACCGTTGACCCGATGCTTTTTACTAGAATCTATGAATACTTCCGACGTAAAAAAGCGTCAGCGTGCGAACACGCACGAACGCTTTTCAACGCGCGTTGTTTTTAACGTTATGAATAGAACGTATGACTTCTCCATACATACCGTGTATAACTAAGTGCTATCCGACATTGGTAAAATTAGTAAAATTTCCAAAAAACCGAATCGACTAAAAAAACTAATTATCGAATCTGCTCAAAAAAAATGAAGAGAATCGGTTGAAAAATGCGACCTTTAGACCGTCAATTATATACTTTTTATATTATTTTATTATAATATTTATTTCTTTATTATTGAGGCAATTACAGGCAGACAGTCAAAAATAGTTATTTATTCAGTACAAAATAAATAATATGATAAATCATAACAAGTGAGTATAATGACGACATTATGATTGGCATGGCGCGTCGACGAGATGACCCCCCACGGGGATATAGGTATTGTGGTGCTTTTTCTGATTTAAATAATACCTACATCTTATTTGCAATCATGTATAAGTCGTTAAATATGGCATCTATATTTTTAAGTTATTTCTACTTATTTACTACCCACTTACTATCTTCTATACTAATATAATAAAGCGGAAGAGTTTTTTGTTTGTTTGTTTAAACGGGCTAATCTCTGGAAGTACCAGTCGGATTCGAAAAATTCTTTCACTAATAGGAAGCTACATTATACCCGAGTATTATAGGGTAGGGTTTTCATCTCGGGAACGCGGGTGAAACCGCGCAAGGCAGCTAGTATAGATAATAAAGCTGAAGAGTGTTATTTTATGATTGTGTGGCGTTAATATCTGGAACTCTGGAATCTGGATTCGAAAAATTATTTCAATAGTAGGAAGATACATTATCCCTTAATATCCCGGTAACGCGGTAGAACCGCGGGGGATTATTCGCCATTGGTCAAAGAGAATATAACCACTACGTCCATAGGTAGTTTGCTCCAAATGCGATAACAGCGACTCTCTCACCGGGACAGCAAACTTTGTGAGACTATATGTTTGAAATTCTTCTCGGTTTGACATGTGTGTGTGTCAAACGCATGGTAGTGTGTGTAATATTTCTTTATTATTTAAAAATATTTGCTTTCTACCCTTTTCCATATAACTATGCCAAATCTCACACTCCCCCGTGCGCCCAATAGTCAAAACAGGATCCAAAGATTTCTCTTTACGTATTAAGCCCATCACAGACGTAGCTATAATATATATTTGTCGGAAGGGCCATGACATCATCATATGGGTGCTACAAAACGCAGGTGACACGTAGAGCTAGCTTCGTGTCGCTTCGGCAGAGTCTCGGTGGAGCGATTGAGGGGAGCAGGATCATTCATTCCATGATCGATACTCGGGATACTAGTACGAGTGTGCGGTAGTCGCGTGCCGAGGAACTGACGTTTTGATAGTGTCCATATAGTTTAATATTGTATTCTGTATACGCCCAGTGAATAATAATTGAAATACATTGAATGTGACTATAGTGTAAAGACGTTTATAGTGTAAAGAAACTATTGTGAAAGACAATTAAAACTAAATTGTAACTGTAATTGTGTTATATCTTATTGGAATATCCCTTGATATCATCAAAGATGTCGGATACAGATCATTCTCGGCCTCCTGTACCGACATCAGAAGTGGGATCAGAACAAGCGAAGCAGACTGATGATGAGAACCAGAATAAAACCCAGTGGCAGATAATAATTAAAATGCTGAACGAGCAGATGCGTGCGCTAATACAAACGCTGAGAACACCGCAGGACAGTTCACATTACACGTCGTATTACCTGAGTTTGATTCAGATAAGAAAAATACGGATGCAAAATCTGGGTGCGCTACCGCTGATTTATGTTTTACAAACAATCCACTTGAAGGAAGCGTACTAAAAGGTTCGTTACAAAAAAAATCGTCGCTACTTTGGTAAACCTGTGTACTGATAAGCCAAGTGAGGGCCAAACTTATGTTTTTACAATGTTACCACTGCGGTAAATTGAGACGCAAACTGGCTGATTGCCGATTGAAGACATGAAGATGAAACTATCAACTTCTACGACCTGATATCTTGATACGAGCAAAGTGAGAACGACTACATGCAATACATATCGACGGCCTCCATACGGTGCTTCAAGTGTGGCGCGGCAGGCCACATCGCAACGCGTTGTACAGCAACAGCGGCGACGGCAGCGGCGGCGGCGACGGCGGCGGAGCTTCGCGGAGCGGCGGCAGTGCAGCGCGAGGCGGCGGCAGCACAGCGCGAGGCAGCGCGGATGCGGAGCATGCTGAGTGTCGGCGTGTACAAGTTGCAGCCTCCTACTAGGAAAACTATGACAAAGGTGTGTTGTATGATTTTTGATTTGACTTGGATACTGAATATTTGATAGTAAAAGAAAGTATGGCCTTAAAATTTTCTGGAAAACGAAAACGTAACACCGTTTCGTTGATGGGTATTGGCCGGACCAGAGTATTCAGTACTGAGTGATTAGATAATGCTATGTTGATATAATTGGATATACTATAGAGATTTTATTCCATGTCTTGCCTGAAGTGTATATGCATAATGAAATGACATAATGCTAGGTCTTGAAATTCTGAATCTAGACTTTGTTATTGACATGTCGGAGGTCTCAGTTTTCGATTAAAATGAAATGTTTACAAGTGGAAAGTTTAGTTACACATAGAACTATTACAAAAGATTTTCATGAAATTGACACAGATATCAATGCATAAAATGTGTGAAATAGTATCGGTACTTGATGTGTTTTCAGACAATTTTATCATAGAAATGCTTACAAAAATTGTGTAAATATGACATCCGATTAGTTGATCTAACCAAAGCAGTATAATGACGACCGTACAGACTCAGTTTAGATGAACGCAAAATTATGCGAATGAAAGTAAATGAGTTATTGTGTGCCATATTATTAGGCCTAGTTGTTCCCCATTCGCGAGTCCTTAAAAAGTATGACAGGATAAACAGAATGTGCATCGACTACCTACTGTGAACTAAAAATAGTTTACGAAATGCTGTCTGTATTTCAGAGAGCTATCATAAAAGCCCTAGGCGATCTCGTACACACCTATGTTGTAGTTTACGAGGATTATATTTTGATTATTTCAGAAACGATAGAGCAAGGGATTAAAGGTCTTTGAATTGTAATCAAAACAGCTTAAATCTTGGGTTTTCTATAAACCTTAAAATGTGTTATTTCTTAAAAGCTAAATTAGAGTTCCTAGATTTTTGTAGTCCAGACAGTCGAAATCAGCGTGACTAAGACAATTTATAGAACATGCAATATATTTCCGCCAGTTAATTCTAAATTTTTCTCACATAATGGGTCCACTGTATAAATTGCCGTCAGAAAAAGTTCCATTTCAATGGACAATAGACCATGAACAAATACGACAAAATGTGATCCTTGTTTTGACTAAAGAACCGGGACTATGATATTAGACCTACAATACCCCATTGAGTTACATACAGATGCTAGTGCCGACTGTTACGGTTATACGATGCAATATTATTTCAAGTGGTTGAGAACAAACCGCGGGTCATATCATGCTTCAGTAAACTGAACTTTGGCGGCGAAATCATAATATCATTCTTATGAACACGAAACACATGCCGTTGTTGACACTATCGAACACTTTAAAAAATTGTTTACATGGCCGTAAATTTTGTCACACTATACTGAGATCGAAAAAGGGTTACCGACAGTTAGGAGTATAGATATTACAAAATACAGATAAAGCTATAATGTAAAGATTATGTTTGACAATGCTTTGATAGAAATAAGGCATAATAAGACTTGATAAATTCTCTATAGGTGATTTTGTTAATAGAAATTGAAGAAAGGAATCAAACAAAGTTAGATCCTAAGTATTATGAACGATTTAAAGTAATTTAAATTTGAGATGGTGAAAATTTAAAAAATGTTAAGTGAACAGAGAAACATTGACGATTCATTAATTGAGCAGAGTTCAGAATGAGAGGGACAATCAGAATCCCAAGTGTGCGAATAGCTTGCATTCTAAAGAAACTAAACATTGCATGTGTTCACCTGAGGTACTCCGTAGCCGTAGCTTAAGAGAAATCGGTATCTGCTTTAAGTAGTCCGTGAGTACGCGGAATGCGGAATACCCTGGTGGAGTTTGGTTTCGAGGAAACCGTGGTGTGTGGCGATCCTGAGTGAGGATGCGCGTGAGAGAAAATTGAGGATTATAAAAAAAAAGAGTTTGGAAAGTAGAGCTATTGCGCTATGTTTATGCGATTTGAATAAATTAATGTGGAGCGAGTGTGGAATCAATATGAATTGATTTTTGATCGGTTGTCAATGCTTCTTTGAATAGTACTTTGTTTAGAGAATTGAGATTAATTGTTGAGTTGTGTTTAGGGTATAGAGAAACCTACCCTTAGTTAATTGAGAATTAGATCTAGAATCATGAGAACCATAGATTAACAATTGAGTGACTGAATCCTTGACAGAGTGAGAGTTGGTCAGAGTTGGCCGAGCGGATGATACTTTGCAGAATTTTCTTTTGCAGTGTAAACACACGAGGACGTGTGTCTCGTAGGATGGCCGTGTCGGAAGGGCCATGACATCATCATATGGGTGCTACAAAACGCAGGTGACACGTAGAGCTAGCTTCGTGTCGCTTCGGCAGAGTCTCGGTGGAGCGATTGAGGGGAGCAGGATCATTCATTCCATGATCGATACTCGGGATACTAGTACGAGTGTGCGGTAGTCGCGTGCCGAGGAACTGTCTCACGTTTTGATAGTGTCCATATAGTTTAATATTGTATTCTGTATACGCCCAGTGAATAATAATTGAAATACATTGAATGTGACTATAGTGTAAAGACATTTATAGTGTAAAGAAACTATTGTGAAAGACAATTAAAACTAAATTATAACTGTAATTGTGTTATATCTTATTGGAATATCCCTTGATATCATCAAAGATGTCGGAATCAGATCATTCTCGGCCTCCTGTACCGACATATTAATATAAATTAGTAAGGCATATTACGATATAATTTCAATACTAATCTTTGAGTGACCGCACACGCAGCTATAATATATATATTTCTGTTACTTCACCAACTTGTACTGTAATTTATATTATAGCTAGCGACCCGCCCCGGCTTCGCACGGGTGCAATGTCGTAATGAGGTGTCGATAGATTTTCACGCCCTATTCTGCCCTGCCCTGCCCTACCCTACCCTACCCTACCCTACCCTACCCTACCCTACCTTATATTATTACTATTACCTATTAGTCTTGAATTAAATTTTTGTTTCACAATGTTATGGAATTTGTAATTGGTTTAATGAGTGTTATTAATTTATTAGAAATTTTTTTTTGTTGTTTACCTCTACATATGGGTTTTATATGTCGGCTATTTTATTGTTTGAATCATGTATTATTGGCTTGAAAATCGTAATAATTTAAATATAATTATCGTATATTTTTTTAGAAATATACCTATGTTTAGTGTCTAATGATTTATTATATGTTTTTAATGCATTTTAATTACTATAGCTTGTAAAATTGTGTAACTAACAATTTAAATTAATTATAAATTATTATTTTATTAGGAAATGTATATTATTGTGATACTATTTTCTGATCGATTGATTTTTTTTTTCTATTTGTAAGTTTGAATACCGTAATGTTATATAAAAATTAAGAATAAATTCGCACATATATTTATATATATATAATTATATGTATATGTCGGAGTCAGCGACAGCCAAGCGATACAAACACCATGATTAGGGTTCAGTAGTATCGGGAATCGGTGGGCGCAGTGCAGGCAATAAAACAACGTTATACCATCGCTTCGTAAAAGTCCCGTATGAGGAGAAGAAGCGACGCAACAAACTCCTCACGGGCCCAATGTGTTTATTACGTTATTGTTACGACATAATATTACAATTAAATAATCACTTCACTTCACTTTACTTCACTTCACACATGTACAGTCTTAAATAATTACAGGCTACAGAACCGGCTGTAACAATGATTGCACTGAGATGTGTACAGCTCGAGCGCTTGTGATAAACTAACTATCCCAAAAGCAATACGCATCCCCTTATAAACTCTGTTAGTCACGTTATAGTCAAATTAATGTTCTTAATAAAGTCAAAGTCAAAGTCAAAGTCAAAGTCAAAGTCAAAGTCAAAGCCATTTATTCAATTTAGGCCCCAGAAGGGCACTTATGAAGGTCAAATTTACTGAAGTTACCACCGGTTCGGAACTCGGCCTTCAACTGAGAAGAATCCGGCAAGAAACTCAGCAAGGTTACATTTTTTATATATTTTTTGGACAATCTGACTATGTTTGGCTTTTTTTTTCCAAATAATAAAAATAAAAAAGATATACCTAAGCATAGATACAGACGAAAAAAGAACAAGAAAATAAATAAAAAATAATAACCTTAAAAATACAAAACACACAATTATTGACCTACTGGCTTTTGTATAAGTATGAGCAAGGTGCACTTGTGCAGAGTGCAGCTACCTACTTCCAGACATCTTTATCTTCAATATAATCGGCTACTTTATAATAAGCTCTTTCTTTCAGAACTTTTTTTATATGTGATTTAAATTTAAAATCAGTCATCTTGGTCACCGCAAGTGGTATTTTGTTATAACAGCGCACACTATTGCCAAGAAATGACTTACGAACTTTAGCTAGTCTAAAATACGGAACAACTAATTTCTCTTTTTGTCTTGTATTGATATTATGAGTCTCCATTTTTGTTTTATACATTTCTTTGTTTTTACGTATGTACATTATATTTTCATAGATATAAAGTGATGGTACGGTCATAACGTTTATTTCCTTAAATAATTCCTTTAATGATTCACGAGCACCCATACTATAAATTGCACGAATTGCTCTTTTTTGTAATATAAAAATAGTCTCATTAGTGCAATTCTGATCTTTTTTGACAGCTGACGACGACGACGTCCGTCGTCGCGGTCTATTCTCTATACATTCGTAGTGCGGTGCTACATTTTTCAATTGGTCAATTAATTAATGTTTAATTTTATGAAGCTCCTATTAAGGTCGTATTATGTATCCATTATAAAAAAAACCTGTCACTTTGTGGATCACTTTCATTTATGATAGTTTCTGTGTAATGTTATGATATTTGAAGTAAGTATGTTTTATTACAAATTATTTATTATAAATCCAAGACTGTTCTTTGTCGAAATCAGTCAAAAACAAAGGCCCAGTTCAGCAGAGGACATCTCGTGACAGAATATGATGATGATACTAATTTTATAGTGGTTACAGAGTTGGTATACATATTTCAGATATCTGCAGCTCGGATAAGTCATATTATGGGCATCCTTAAATCAGCCAATGATGAAGATATCTTGGAAAAACGTCGTCAAGCTCAACAGTTGAGACTTTCGGCGAGTAATTCTTTAACTATTCTTGTTGAAATAAACATTGATTAAATTGTGCACAGCACTACAAAGTCAATGCATTTTTATTTACTGGAAATGCTAAAATTCTTCCAAATTCTATATAGAAGTCTTTGATATCTGGCTTATTTTTATTATTCCTTATAAAAAAATACCTCGTCAATTTGGTAGTATGTACTTACATACGAGTATGTTATTAAACATTATTCGTGAAAAAATGTTAATTGTTTCAATATTTTCAAAATATGGGCGCTATATCTAGCTTTCTTTTTGTGAAGTTTAAGTCGTAATATTAAGATAAAGTTAAACCAATGAATAGCCTTCATATTAAACCTTTAAAATTGGTATATTCAGTACATTAAAGTTTTACTAAAATATGAAATAAAATTAGCCTTTATCTAGTTTCCATATCATAAGTTTGCTTAGCTTGGGATTACGACTCACATCATTAAAATAAATGAAATCCACTCGCAGAGCGCAGTTGATGTTTACAATACACCTTCCAGCCCATTTTAATTCTTTTGACCTATTCAAGTATTCAATTGTTTCGACATGTAATAGTCCGGGAGGTACTGATGCATTTTAGATAGTATTAATATGCCGATCGATGGCCATCTTTTTCAATAGATCTTGAATGACTAATATCTGAACCACGCATCAGCGATGCACCCGCGGTGGGTTTAGGATTGGAAGGTTACGGCAGGGGTAAACTTTTTTTTTTACAAATTCATGCGAGCAGCTGACGCGTGTTCCCCCCTCCACCATGCAGCAGACGATTTTTTTCAGCTCAGTATTATGTCAAATACTTATGAAACAAGTTTGAGCCGGCGTACTATGTCTTTTTTTTTACTGGGAGTGGCTGATGACGGATGTAGAAGACTTGAGCACTTACTTGAGCAGACGGTCGGTTCACTTATTAGTCATATAAGATCAACTATACATTTCAACGTCAGCCGGCTTACTATGACTTTTGTGTTTGCAACGCTACCTCCCGGACTAACCGTCACAACGGAGTCGTCGTCGGTTGCTGTCAAAAACGTTTCAGAATACCAAAGCTGCTGCAGATCCCCAAAGTAATACGCCGTAAGATAAAAAGCTATGGAAGTACTATGCAAAATAAACTAATTTGGCCGTCTCGACATTCATCAATTGTTTGATTTTCCTAACAGCAAATGCAGCAGAACTTAATTTACCAGCTAATGATTCTATCTGAGGACCCCATTGCAATTTATTATCCAATGTGATACCCAAAAATACTGTTTTACTAACTAATTCCAAACTGATGCCATCTACTAATACCTGACTGTCTACTTGCACTACATTTGGAAGGGAGAATCTTAAACATTTAGTTTTCCTAGAATTTAATAACAAATTATTTACAGCAAACCATTTTGAGACTATATATATAGAGAATATTACGCATACCCTCATTAAATCTGTTATTTACGTTAAAGTCAAATCAGTGTTGCTACTATTGTACCCAACCCTTGTACCACGATAATATCGTAATCCAACTGAGTCCGACCAACGATCTAACTCTCCGACACGGCCATCCTGCGAATCACACGTCCTCGTGTGAAAAGCTCTACCAGATGTACCTGAAACTAAAGAAGTCCAGCACAGTAACTGATAATTTCACTCGGCCATTCCTGCCTAAACTTTCGAGCCATTTTTGCTATCAATTGCTTCAGTTTAATCATTATACTAACGCTTACTCATACTGACGAATGATACAGTTCCAATCTCTAAAGTCAACACAGGTAAGCAGTAAGCACAGTTTAGACAATCCAAATTTAACGATCACTACGATCAACAGCCATACAGCTCCACCAAGCACGTTTACTACTACTTACTTACCTAAGGGAGACAGTTTTAACTTTATAGTCTTAGCTTCTAGGCAAGAATAGAACCCAAAGCCATTGCTTATAGAATATTCACGGGCTACTCTGTCTCCACGAAAATTCGAAATCTATGGTCTCCACGCTGTACAATAAACTATCTCAGTGTTATGGAACAGTCACCGCGCCGTTAATAGTCTAAATGGCCTCCAATGGCCTCCACGCCATCCATCCAACTGGCCACCACGCCTTCTAGATAGCCACCTCGCCTTCTAGATAAAACTATCCAAATGGCCACCACGCCTTCCAGATAGCCACCTCGCCTTCTGGATAACTGTCTAAATGAACACCTCGTCTCATTTAGACAGGCCTTCATGCCTTCTAGATTACTACAAATTCTGGCAAAAAGCATACGGCCTCCCGGATGGTAGTCGGTTACCGCAGCCTTTGGACGCGTGCAACACCAGGGGTATCGCACGCGCGTGCCGACTCTGCAGAAATCTCTTCTAGATTACCACTAATTCTGGCAAAAAGCATACGGCCTCCCGGATGGTAGCCGGTTACCGCAGCCTTTGGACGCTTGCAACACCAGGGGTATCACTCGCGTGTGCCGACTCTGCGGAAATCTCTTCACCTCTCCTTCCAGATGGCCACCTAGCCTTCCGGATAACACCGTCTAAATAGCCACCTCGCCTCATTTAGACAATACCGTGTAAATGGCCACCTCACCGTTCAGACAACCTAACCTAACATAGAACCATAACAGTCAACACAACGTTGAGATAGCTTGTAGATAGCTCACCCAGCCATTCGCTGCTGATAACATACACACAGATACACAACGAGTAGTTCATAAACAGAGATCTCACTATCATTTTCATCCAATAAACACGGATCCACCTCGGCAGCCACTCACGCAACTCAATAACCCTATAAGGTTCTAAATTTTGTTTGATTCCACCAATGATTTTCCGAGCGAGCTTAAACGAGCTATGCTCGGAATTTCTCAACGTGACAGGGTCCGCAATGAGGACATTCGTAAGAGAACGAAAACGACAGACATAGCTCGTAGACTTAGTAAGCTGAAGTGGCAATGGGCAGGCCACATCGCTCGAAGAGCCGATAACCGCTGTGGAAGAAAGGTTCTCAAGTGGCGACCATGTACTAGAAAGCGCCGAGTGAGACGCCCTCCCACCAGGTGAACCGACGACCTGGTCAGAGTCGCTGGGCACCGCTGGATGCAAGCGGCACAAAACCCTTCAAAGTGGAAGTCAATGGGGGAGGCCTATGTTCAGCAGTGGACATCCATAGGCTGATATGATGAATGATTTTCCATTAAAATAATTTTTCACAGAAAATTAAGTCACTATAGCCTTCTTTTCTTTCAAATCTTGCTTTATCAAGTTTGCGTTAGAATTTAGCACTATCTATCAGACTGTTCTTCTAAATTAACTCAATTTCACGATCGGCCAACGTTAATAAATTTAAGCTTCTAGTTACTCTACTTATCACTAACTCAAGTAGAATGCCTGAATGACTAAGAATTTCGCTATTATCAATATGAACTCAAGTTTTACCACAATCCTTATCACCTCTTGTACGACAAATTTCACTCTCAAGATGAAGCCAAGGCTTCTGTTACTACATTTTACTTCACTTAAAGCTTCCTACTATGCATTAGGCTCCAAATAAAACTACTAGGTCTTTACAAACTTTGAGAACGATATCTAACTGTGTTTATCTTTACATTGATTCTTCATAAGCTCTACATTGAACTCTACATGAACTCTAAATTAGACTCCATTCTAAATTATAGAAGACGTTAAAACCATGAATTAACTATTCGAATTCAAAAGATTCGCATCAATATTGGGATAGTAACAATACTAGGACCGCATTAAATACAAGGGCCAGTCCGTCAACCCTGACTCAACAACCAAAAGCTAACTATCTCAGCCACGGTGCTACACTTCGTGAAGGGTATAGGTACTGCGCATAAAAAGCTATAGCAATCCGAAACATTTACTAAGCGGTATCAGTGTAATTCTTATTGTCGCTACTCAAAATATCTAAATCAGGAGGAAACTATTGATTGGTAACTCTTTTGACTCCGCGTCTGACTAATGCGATATAAACTACCAATTACCACCATTACAGACCAAATACAAAAGTCAGTTTTTGAAATTAACTTTACGACTAATGAGGTTCATTGAGTCATGACCATCTTTTGGAACGTCACGAGTATTTCTCCAACGTAGTGGTGTTCAATAATCTCTTACAGCTGAATAACAATCGCATTATCAAAGGAAATGAATTCAAAACTAATCAAAATATCGTATTGGCAAGAGGCAATAAGTTTGTGAATGTGAACCTTCTCAGTTGACTCTACTAGTGCTCTACACTTTTTCCTTTTTAACGAATAATAAAATCTGTCCAGATCTAAACGCAGGTAGTCTACCACTATGCTAATTCAGTTACCGCAGCTCTTAACCAACATTAAAAACAAAATAAAAAAAGTAATGTATTCAGTTTAAACCCTGTTGCCTACTTATGAACGTTAAACAGCTACATGTAGTTGAATCTACCTCATCTGTACTACACTATCTTTCAATTGACCAGTGACAGCAAAACGCTCAATCTTTTGACTGTTTGATGATCCGCGCGGGCGAGGAAAACTATTTTTCAACCGCAAGTCAAGGGATTAACCAGCAATACTAACGCCTAAATTCATAACTTACAGTGAAAGAGAGACAAGTCAAATAACGAACACTATTGAAGTGAACTAATCGATTCACTTCACGGACTACTTAAGTTTACTCAAGTGATACCAATTTCTATCAGGTTAAGTCTACCTAATAGTTAATGGTAAAGTCAACTTTACTACGACTGATATAATTTCACTCCAAAATGGTCTTCTGTTTCATCTAGTTTATCTGGTACTACCTAATTGGCATTAGTCTAAACCTATCGTGAGATTATATGACGTAGGAGATTAAAACATTGAGTGATTTAAACGACCAAGAAATATTGAGACATTACATAACCCTACATGACCTTCACTATGTGAATAAATATCAGGGACATAAACAAAGGACATTGCCAACTGCATATTGTACCAGCACAGTACATCACTATCAAGGGACTCACAAAACTCATAGTTAGTTGCTTGACTACACTATTAACCATCACAATTTATTTGTACCTACATTTTTCAAATCCAAAATCATCATGAAACTAAAACGCAGCTTTGAAAACCTTGTTGTTGACATTAAGCCATTATTATAGAGAAGACGCCACACATCACAACTATTTTCCGTTCAAGTGAGGCCATCCGGCCACAATTGTTGTTGTAGAATGATAAACGAAACGCATAAGCACCTTGAAAATCACGGTGTTTGTGTTTGTTCACAAAAATACTCCTAAAAGCGTTCTGATAGTATTTCTACTGTCTGCCTAGACGACTAATTTAATGTTTCAGCGCTAAAGAGAACTTAGTTCACTCTAGAAAAATAGGACATAACCGTTGATAGGTTTCTATTGTCTAGTTAAAACAATATTGATTAGCACCGCATCAACGCCTAGTCTCATTTGCGAACCAACGTAAACAAGGATAATTATAAAAGCATACCGTCACGTTAAACTAACAACACATCTACTTAGACAAACTACGATAATAAACCACGCAGCCTAGGTGTGGCTCATCTTATTAAGCAAGTATAACTCAAATCATTTGGTGCCCATTTTATGCGACTATCCCTATAGGCCATAATCTCTATGACTGCTAAACACTTCCAGTTCCGTAATAATAATTATACCCGTGATCAAAACGCAAAATAATAATTTAAGACTCAAGACGAAATCCCATAAGAATCGGTCAAGCAGTCTCGGAGGAGTTTTTTTTACAAACACTGTTCTAATACTTACATTTTTAAACTCGTGATATCTTACGAATGGAATGTCCGAATTGAATAATTCAAAATGTTATACAAAGGTATTGAAGCAGTCTTGAATATGAAGTAATTTATTTTGATGATACAAATAGCTAGCTTTTTCTAGCGGCGGCATTTCAATTATTTTTTTACAATGAAAGAACACTTATTGTGGCATAACTATAATAGTTAGACATATACTGTCGCGACACTTTTTAACACGCTTTTATTAGCTTCACCTGTATGTATGTATGTATGTATGTAACTATGTATGTATGTATGAATGTATGTAAAGGAATCTTCGAACGTAATTTTCATCGACTTCCAGACGTCAGATTAAACTGAAATTTTGCACACTTATCAAGTACCGATGACAATACAATAATTTGGTACCATCGAGCTGATCTGATGATGGATCCGGAAGGTAGGCACTGGAACTCCATAACGGAGCAACGTTTCCTAGCCGTGTTTGGGCTTGTTGGAATTGCCATGAAATGAACTTTGACCTTGTATGGTTTTCAGGGTCTGATGATGGAGTAGGAGAGTAAGCACTGGAACTCCATAACGGAGCAACGTTTCCTAGCCGTGTTTGGGCTTGTTGGAATTGTTATGAAATGAACTTTGACCATGTATGGTTTTCAGGGTCTGATGATGGAGTAGGAGAGTAAGCACTGGAACTCCATAGTAGAGCATCGTATACTAGCCGTGTTTGGGCTTGTTGGAATTGTCTTGAGATGAACTTTGACCATGTATGGTTTTCAGGGTCTGATGATGGAGTAGGAGAGTAAGCACTGGAAGTCCATAGTGGAGCATCGTATACTAGCCGTGTTTGGGGTTGTTGGAAATGTCGTGAGATGAACTTGGACCATGTATAGTTTTCAGGGTCTGATGATGGAGTAGGAGAGTAGGCACTGGAACTCCATAACGGAGCAACGTTTCCTAGGCGTGTTTGGGCTTGTTGGAATTGTCGTCAGATGAACTTTAACCATGTATAGTTTTCAGGGTCTGATGATGAAGTCGGAGGGTTGGCATTGGAACCCCATAGCGGAGCATCGTATTCTTGCCGTGTTTGGGCGTATTGGAATCGTATTATGCGCATTTTGGCCAAATATGGTTTTCTGAGTCTTGGTGGAGTCAAAGAGTAGGCACTGAAGCTAAATACCTACTTATTATAAATGTGAAAGAAAGTGATATTGGGTGAAAATATGGTATAAGTAAAATAATAAAATGGTATGAATAATTTATGTTGACTAAAAAATAAAAAATAAATTACAGTTTAAAAAAACTAAATAAACACGCTTTAAAAAGCCCTGCACTAAAAAGTGTTAAATAATTATAAAATTGAACCTAAATATATTCTCTGTCTATCCCGTAAGGGCCTAAATGTAAGCAATTTTTGTAATTATGTTCAATATTTGAATGAAAAGCGTGGGGCGCTTTTCCTTGTAACCCAATAGAATTTCTAAGCATTATCATTGCCATGAAGAAATATCGTAAATCGCATTTTAAATCAATCACGTAAAGGTGACGTAAGTTTATACGTAGTACGTACCAACTCCTAACTATCAAGCGACATGTTTTTTCAAAGATTGAGGATATGCCACTGAGTAAATCCAATTTAATCTCAGTAAGCCTATAAATAATAATGTATGTTGTTATAAGTTTACGTTTGTATGGTTTTTAATCTGTTCTTTATTATACACATATTGGAAATATGTAGAATTGATTCGAGAACCTTTCGTAGAACATTAATTTCAATGGTGCGTCTATGCTACGCGAACGAGCACGAGGCGAGCTTCTATTCGTTCGTTGCTCGCGATGTCAAGTGTGGACGTACAACGAGCCTACAGCACGAGTGTGATGCGAATATTACGAATCCCTGTGTTCGTCAAAAATCTGACAATCGGCGCGGGGCGGAGCGCATTCGAGCGCGAGTCGAACGCTCGTTCGAGGCCCGCGAGTCCGTCCACGCCATAGTTCCACGCTTCGCGAATCCGTGCTCCACGTGTGCTCGGTTCGCGTAGCTCGGACGCACCATTTATCCTTCTTCCTTAAATTACATATTTTTCCTTCAAAAAACCATTAGGTTGTAGGATTCTTAAAAAGGTTTTTTGTATGTACTTGAAACTTTTTAGAAAATAATTTGTCGTGGGTTTTATTTTTATTTGTTGTACATAAAATTATGGTACCTTCTATAAATACTTTTAATACATTTTTTTTTTCAATATGGTGTTTTTTAAATGCTTCATTAAATACATTTCAATGTTGCTTTTCACTCAAGAAGCTATTGCGTGGTTTCTATAAATATTTCATGATAAGTTAGTGGCTTTTTTATATTGCTCGTCAGTGTATATTCGTATGCACAAAATTGGCAGCGATCGCGATCATTTAATTATAACACAATTCAATCGCAGCAATTGTTATAGTATCACTTTGCTTCTCGCTGTGTTTGCAAATGTTATAATGTTATTAGTAATTACCTACATAATAACTTGATAGGTATGCTGATCGATTAGTTGCAGAGCCTTCATGGCTCTTCATCCTACTCAATTCGATTAGTCTCCGTGTATCAAAGCGGCTGAGCACAGTACCGCTTTACATGAATCCCGTGCATTAATCTGTTTTCAATTAAATTGTTAAGGTTAACGTCATACAGTATTATTAAATTGCTGGCATACAAAATCCACAGAAATAATATATATTTATCCTAAAAAAACGGCATCAAGATCCTTTCTGTGCAAAAACTTTGAAACTGAGTTTCTACAGTGTTTTGTTCGTTGATATGCAAAAAAAGAACTTGTTCGTGATAATGTCCTCTTAAATCAAATAAATAAATTAGGATTTAAATTAATCAATATTCGATTGTCATCCAAAATGTAAGGCGATGATAGCTCAGTGGTAGTGACGTCGGATACCGAGATGAAGGTCCCGGGTTCGAATCCTACAATGAGCTTGAGCTTTCGGTGAAGGAAAACATCGTGAGGAAACCACAGCACGGTGGTAGGGTACTTTGTAGTACCCGCCTGGCTGGCTACCACCCTCAAGTTGAAAATCTGTCGCCAAGCACCTTTCGGTGTGTTCCGATAGCTGCACTTGAGAGCCAGTTCCTTCTAGGCTTTGTGTGCTTACCACTTTAGGCCGCATCATCACTTACCATGGTGAGATTGCGGCCAAAACACAGGCCTATAAACAGTAAAAAAAAAAAAAAAAATTAAAATTAAATTACGATATATAATCAAACCAAGACAAGATTTTTAGCGAAATGTTCGTACTCGTATGTTGTAAAGTTTAATTTTAGTCATTTAAAATTAAAGTTAAATTAAACAAAACTGTATTGCAAGGCTGTCTACTCTACAGATAGTTCAAATCAAAAATTGTTCTTATTCAAAACTTTTTCGAGGAATAGAGGTGCTATTTACTTCTAAATATCTAGTTAAAATAGAAAATACTAGACGATTTGTAATGTTTTTTTATAAAATACATTTGATCATTTGTTTCGCAATAAAATGAGGATTTCTCTATAAATCAAAGGTTGGATTATTCACAGCTTTCATGAAGCATTGCTGTTGCAGTCTGGTAATGTCGCAAGGTCTTCGATAACGTGTTTTTTTCCTTTTTAGTACAAAACCCTGACAAGCTAATGTTCTAATAACTGTCAGGCCTACGTTGACATCTAAAATAGTTGAATATGTAATTGTATGCGACCCAATAGCGTAGACGGTGATGAAGTCATATATGGTATTGAATTACGTGTATACGCGACATAGGTGGTTACTTCAGTTACGTAATTTGATTTAGAGAGCGCGAAGTTTAAATTACTTCATGAATAAAACATGCATTTTCATGTGGTTTCTATATTAAACGGTCATCAAGTGGCAATTAGGTGCTGATTTCAATTGCTCGATAAAACAGGTTTTTTTAATGAAATGCCTCGTCGCTGCAGTATTAATGCCTGGCTGTAAATTCTAGCTTCTTCCCAATTTTCATGGGACATGGTTGTTTGTGTGCTGTGGTGTGATTCATGGGAGTAGGAATAAAACTCCCGAAAATTTAAGAGCTCTTATTTTACTGACAAACTCTCCTCTTGGGACATCACACCCTCCGTTCCGTTTTGTTTACAAACCAAGTCAAGTATTTCAAGAAAAAAAAATACTGGGTCAATAAATTCATCAAAAAGTGAATCAAAGAAAACAAATCATTTGGCTGAAAAACGGTTTGGCTGAAAGCCTCTAGGCTGGGTTTCGAAGACGCTATAGTAACTGTGGTCACTAAAAAAGCCCACATCGCTCTCAGGCTGAGTATACAGAAAACCGAAGAGTATAATCTTCCCTTTTGCTCCCTTCTCTCCGTAGACCACGAAAAACTTTTAATTCTATCGTAACCTTGCTCTGCTATCACGACAGCGATGCCAAGTCAATTGGCGAAATGGTGAGGTGTTTGTATGAATGCTACTCTGTCCGTCCAAGTAGTGGACAAGCAAATTAAACAGTTTCAATTGCATTTGCTAATGCCTTGGAAGCTGTGTTCAAGATGAAGACTGGAAGGCACGCTATAATTTACGATTACTCAATACCTACCTACTGGTATATCAAAGCTACCAATACTCTTTCTTGTACCCAATCGTCGTTTTGTTTGAGACTTTTATACCGTTATTTGAATTTTATGGCTTACTGGATCGACGCCGTAACGTATTTGTGTTGCTAATGTTATTTCTTGCACGGCGTCGATTAGCCGATCGTTCGGTACGAACGTTAATGAAAAGCGAAATATTTGCATTTCATTCGAAGCAGAAAGATTTTCACACACGAATTGCTTTTGCTTGCGTTTTAAATGGTATTTTTAGTTATTTAAATTTGTGTATATTCCCGGAATACAAATTATGCGAATGCATACGTATCATTGCGGTGTCATATTAATTTATTATTCATGAAAGCGTAGGTTTATCTAAATGGAAGTCAAACTCGAATGGATTGATTTCGAAATTTTTGTCAGGTATTATTAATCATTTTCAGAATGCCGGAACAGTCATTGTAACATATTAGAATACAGGTCGTTGTTTTGGTCAGCGACGAGCGACTCAGGGTCGATAATACAAATGATACTGATGCTAAAAAAAATATAAAAAGAATACTTTATTTTTTTTTAATAATAAAAAAAAAAAAAAAAAAAATTGAAAATCATGTAATAAGCTAAAGTGTAGACATAATACTCAACGGGAGTATGAGGGAGTAAAGGGGTGGGGCGATGGCGGCTTGCGCCTAGCTCTAGACTGTGCACGTGCCTAGTAACCATACTTTGCGGTAATTTTATTTCAAATTGAATAAGGTATTTCTCAACATATTTACAGTATTTAATGAAATTAAGTACATTTTTGGGGAATATATATTTTGTACTACCGCTCCTGGGTCGCTTGTCGCCGACCAAAACAACACCCTGTATTAGATATCTTCATAAATTGATTTTAAAATAATGAAAGGTGATCCAGCAGGGCTATTTTTAATCGCTCGGATTCGAAATCGGAAACGGATTCAAGCTGCTCGTCTATCAATAAATAAATATTTCCGTAAGGAAACATTCGAATTCAGAAATTAAAATAGCAATTGCGGAATATGGCCTCAGTAGTAAAATCCGTTTCCGTTTTCGAATCCGACGTTTTAATCGCTTGGCTCGCGGTTAAAAATATAACAATGACATCAATTGTTATAATAGGACGCGCGTCCCTCGCGAGAACCAACGGGTTAAAATAGCCCTGCAGGTATAGTCTATCGGATAGACTATACCCTAGACACTGCCTCTAAGTAGGTAGACACCAAACATTTCATCACTTTGTGATTCAGTAACAAACAATCACACTTATGTTGGAATAACCGTTGATACCTTGCGGTTTCTATCACATTAGAGTAGTATGTGTATGATGTTGTTTCTCATAAAAGTGTTTTTTATAGCTCATCGTCCCTGAGATTTAAAATGGCCTATGTCCTATAAATGAATAACGAATCAAGTCATGATACTTGGTTCTGCCATTACGGAGCTGAGTGGTAGCAAGAAAAGAGGAAGAAATAAAAAGACAGAAAAATGTAATCTTGCTGAGTCTCTTGCCGGTTCTTCTCAGTTGAAGGCCGACTTCCAGCGGTAACTTCAGTAAATTGAACCTTCATAAGTCTAATAATTCTGGGGCCTAAATTGAACAAATGGCTTTGAATTTGAAAAGTTTTTCGATTGTAATTCGAGTCGAGCAGTAGGAGGCATTAGGGATTGCAATCCAGCAACGTTGTCTGTCGTATGCTGCTGGATAATTCCGACTGGATCCAGCATGTTATCGTCTTTATTTATAAATGAATATTTTATTTTATCATAGTATGTATTCATATTCATATATATTTTATTAATATGTGTATTTTAGTTTATTGCTTGCTTTAATTGTTATATATGCTTTATTTATTATATATTATATCCAATAGTATTTCACTGTGGTATTCATTATACATTTTTTTTTGCGTTGTATTGAACACCCCCTTTTTTACAGTTTATTTTAATTCCTCTCCATCCAAAGGTTGCCTGGTAGAGACCACTTTTAGTGATAAGGCCGCCCATTGTAACACTTTCTTTTTTAAGTTCTTGTATTTTTATTTTTTTATGTGGTGTAACAATAAAGCGTTATCTGTCTATCTATCTATGAAAACCGCTTACCACCAGGCGGACCATATTTTGTTTGTCGACATAGTAATATAAAAAAAAAACAACAGTAAACGAGATTAGTTATTTAGTATAATGAGAAACACAAGTAGGTTCACAATATAGTGCATTTAAAAAAGAAAATTCCCTCCCATGCACACTTTGTCATTTAATTTTAACGAAGAAGGTACCTTTCTACAAATACCATCAAATAATAAAGTAAGTTCGATGCTACAAATATAAGTTTGGTAATTGATTCTGTTTCAAATTTTCTTGGTAGGCGGTTACGTGCTTGGATTCGTCAAGTTAAATGAAGGATCTGTCGCGTTCGAAAACACAAAAAAAACATATTTTAGACAAACAATACGTTTATTTCATTGACTAGTTTTGTTATATTACCTCAAACGAAGAGTTACATATAAACACTTATATGTTAAATTATAGCTACTTAAGTAAATAAGAAAATGCTTTATTAAATACATATAGAGTCAACTACAAATTTTTGAAAATCGTAGGGAGATAGGAGTTACAATCATCTAAATAACCGTTTAATAGATTGTAGAGACAATTTGATCAGTCTTGAGTAGCCACGAAGGTGGTAATTGCAGTGGCTTATGGTATGGCAACTGAATTAGGTACTAAAATTGAAACGTATATTAAATGGTTCCACTATTTATAAAATAATTAAGTCAAATCTATTGTATTATCATGCGTAATTCTACATTATATTTAACTTCGTGTATTGTAGGTACTCAAAAATCATTTTATATTTTCAATAATAGCCTTTATAATCACTCAATGTGGTGTCATGTGTAAGTACAAGATAAATCACAAATAAATAATTGGTAGATATACCTACATTCCAGACAATTATATATTTTTGATAAAATTAATAGAAACGTAAAAATTATTCACGGCATAAGTCGAAGCTATTTACATTACCATCCTCTATTAGGTATATGGTTTCAAATTACTAGCGAGGTCTGAAATTACTTTCATAATGTCGAAAATCATTCTCACAATTGAAGAATTTTGGGTCGAGATACCTATTTCAATTACAGAGCTGATGATTTCTGTGTTCGGAGACTAGTAAAAATATGCAAGCGTTAGTCGTGATACACAACTAGGTGTTGGGGCGATGCGTCGTTTGGCTTTTGATCCTTATGATGTTCACTTGCGGAAGCAGGAGATTGGATTGAAGTAGCACTGGCGGAATCGGACCTGCCGTTTATCCGCTCGCCACTGCCGCGCGATGCGACCGTCGATAGCCCGCAGGCCCCAGCCGCGGGGCTCAGCCTGTGGCCATGAGCGAGTAGCACGCCCCATCCTGAAAAGATAATTTATTGAATACAAACATGCGAATAATTTACTTAGACATGATTCTGTTGTAAATCGCACTAAACTAATTTTAGTCACATCTCATCTATTTCTTACGAACATGATTGAAAAAGGATAGAACATATTTTAAGTTGTCAAATTAATCTTTGCCGTCTTATTTTGCGTGTATTTAGGCGTAACCGCGATAGATGGCGACTAAAATTATATTGAAAACAAGCATTGGAGTAATTTGACAGGACTACATTTTTAGAGCACCCAGTATTTCTATCCTTAATCAATGTGTTTAATCTAATGTGATAGTGATAAGTTTATCACAATTTCGCAAGTAATGTTACTAAATAAGTCTACCATTAAAATAAATACCATTGCAGTATGTAAATTTCGATAAAAACATACATTTTAGAACTTTATAAGCAATCGGAATGAAAAGGTAATTTCCTACGCTCGCTTTGCGAGAAAATGCTGCACTAAAGATACAACTCTATTTGCTAGGAATAGCAAATAAATACAATAACTGATGAGGTTCATTACCACGTAGTTTCACAGGAAGTTGAACAACAAATTGCAAAACCTTACATGTCCTTTCACAATAAATAACTGTGATAAATGGTTTATTTTTTTAAATTGAAGCCTTTCGAACCAGTATCGGTAAACTGGAACACTAATGGAATCCACTCTGTACATTTTGTTTATTAGAGTATTTACATAAAGGTTTTTGTAAAAATTGTTTGACGTAAGGGAAGTCCGGGCATTGTGAATAGCCCAGGCAAAGCGAATACCCTTTACTATTTCAAAATGATGCATCTGATGCGCCTTCTTCATGACACAAGGTCTCTCCCCTACTCCTCAATCGTAAAAAAAACAGACTTAGAGCGTGGTCACGCGTCGTTCGAGAATAAAAATAAAAGAAATCAAAAAGGTATAATCTTTTACCATATTTCAAGGAACGAATTTTTATAATTACTCATGGACATGTGATGTTACTGTTTTGACTTTATTATATCTTTAAAGAGCATGGTTTCATGTTGAAGAGCTGTGAGCTTTATTGAGATTTTGTTTCTGGATTTTATTGTAAGTTAGGTTAAGTTCAACAAGTACCTATTGGGCAAAGTGAACACGGGCAAAGTGGATAAGGTATCCACTTCCCACGGCCGAACAAAATTTATAAAATCTAAAGACAAACAAAATTATGATTTATTTTTGTGGAGTAGATTAAATTGAAATCAAAGGGCACCCAGTTGATGATTGATCTCGTAGTGCAACACCTTTAAGCAATAGAATGCAGTCACGAGATATGTACGGTTTGCGAAGGAGATGGCATATTTATTTGTGACAACTGCACTGATAAGTGATTAGTTTTCATATTCGTCACTGATATTATTCGTCTAAAATTATATTCTTTAGTTATTGTTCATTAATTGACCGTGTGTTCACTTTGACCAATGTCCTGTTCACTTTACCCGTAGGGTTGGGCAAAACGGTACCAATTGCAATACTATTAATATTTTCGTAAAGTATTGAGATTACATAATTTTTGTTGATTATATTAAAAACTGTAATAAATACTCATTTACTGTAATAAACACTGATTAATACTCGGTCACTATTTTATTTCTATGTCTATCGATTTTCTTTCCATAGGCTGTCAAAGGTCAAGGTGTCCGCTTTGCCCGGACTTCCCCTATATAGCACGGTGGTAGGGTACTTGTCAGTACCCGCCTGGCTGGCTACCACCCTCAAGTTGAAAATCTATCGCCAAGCACCTTTCGGTGTGTTCCGACAGCTGCACTTGAGAGCTAGCTCCTTCTAGGCTTAGTGTTCTTACCACCTTCGGCCCCATCATCACTTACCATGGTGAGATTGCGATCAAACACAGGTATATAAACAGTAAAAAGAAAAGTAGGTTGTAGGCAGTTTATTTTAAATTATTTTAGCTTCGGACGTCACGACGGGTCAGTTCGTTACTCCCCCGTTCCGGTTCTCACCCGTTCGGTTTGCACCCGATTTTATTTCGATATCATAAACTTATTCCAAAGCGATTTTTAATCAAAAGTACTGGCAGTCACAAAAATGTTATTACTGAAATAATTATATATTGGAATTGTTATAAAAATAATGTTTGTATTTTATAAATTTGATGAAATACAATTGGTTCGAGTTACTTGTTTAAAAATAACTAAAGTCCATTTTTTGTATTCGTTTATTTTGAACTAATGTCAGTTATTGCTGATTTAAATAGGAAATAATTAACTTGAAATAAAATGTTAGGACTACTATAATCGAATTAAAAATGTCAGTCTTTGATTCAAAAAGTTTTTGAATGGAGTTAAAATTAGTTCGAACTTCTTCCTTTATTTGGTTCATTACGATCTTTACCTCGGCCCCAAAAACATCTGGATGACACTCAGGAATATGGCTCCTTTGGATTTGCACATTGTCAGTATCTTGCATTAATTTAATCGAACCACAACACTTTTACGGTTACTTATAAATGCACGTCCACACACTTGATAATATTTTCTGTGTATGGTATATGAATATCCAGCGTGAAATAATGTATTTCCACCACGTTTATTACGAATATATTGATAAATTTTTTGGACTAGCCCTCGTGAAGGACCTTCACTCGTCATTTTGAGATAACATACTAAACATTCTTAATATTTGCATATTGAAATTCTTATGTGCGAAAGGGATAAATATAATGACATTCCGGACTTTACTATTGTTTTAGTTCAGGTAAGTGCTACACAATAGGACGCGCAAACCCATGGCTGCTGTCGCGCGGTATTGAACAACATATTATTAAACAAAATAGTGACGTATTTTCATTATTATACCAATACAAGTTACTAAACAATCTATAAATTCACTTGTTCACAAGTTGTTTCATATAAATAACACGTATAACTAAATTATCGAATTATTTAAACAATTCTGTTGCCGACAGTACTTAATGCTAATGAACTCAAAACTGACAAAAAATATTGATATTCAATTTAATCGAATCGGGTGCAAACCGAACGGGTGAGAACCGGAACGGGGGAGTAACGAACTGACCCGTCACGACGGACGACGTGAATGTTGATATTTGTCTTATGAGACCTTCTACGACGTTCGTAGCAGTATGCTACGAATTCGTAGCAACACCAAATGTAATCCGAAAACTAACTTCAGCAAAAAATGCAAACTTGGGTTGAGAAAATATTTTCATTTAGGATATTTGTGCCTATATTCTTATAGCCCAAATCGGCCCAATCTCTGATAGATGGTTTCCAATGATATTATAATAGAGATATGCTACCCTCATACTAAGCGGCGTTCAGTTATTGTTGAATTAGGTGAATGCGATAGATAGTACGGAACGTATGGTACAGAAAGAGATAGCTATATGTAGCCGCTAAGCAAAATTACGACAAATGTCTGAATTTGTCCGCAACAATTAGCGTGCGTTAATGCGATATCTATCTCTTTTTATTATAATATCATTGATGGTTTCACATAAAACTTCCAGCCATATCAACACATCTATAATATAATATTTTTGCCTCTAAATCTATCAAAATATTTGTTTTTAGCCAACATATCGTGGTTATACTACCCACGTTATTGAATAATGTAATGAATAAATTTATAAAAGAATACAAAATTAGAGTTACGCAATAAAGTATCCGACGTAACATTTTCAATTAACTTTCCTTTATTACAAACTGCATTTGCAATTTGAACCCGTGTTGGTATAATTATTATTGTTGTATTTGTTCATTCCAATTGGCGAATTCCAAGAATACATATGCTTAAATTATTTGGTACATTTCTGTTCAATTAAGTATGTATAGTTGGAAAATGACATCGGTCGAATATCGTAGAAATTGAATTTAATAACAGGGAAACTCTATAATTGGTAGGTACCTACTGCTTTCTTGAAACTAAGGTCGCCAGAGCTCATTAAGGAAATGGAAGGGTCGGTTCTTGTGAGTGAAACACCGTGTGTTGCAAGCGTCCATATGGCTACGGTAACCGCTTACCATCGGATGGGCCGTACGCTTTTTACCGAGTAGTATAAAAGCAGTTCTTTTATTTATAAAAGATTATCAGTCAATTCATTATTTATACAAATTGAAATTATTACTACTATTTATTTTAAAATATATATAATATTCACCCGTCGCGTCGTGATTGAAACATGAAATAGCCTGGGCTTTAGATTACCCTTACCTGCATCGTACGATTGCTGATCGAGTGTTGTACGTAACACTTCACACTTTAGTTCACTAACGACCGGTATTTACTAACAACCCGGAACGACGCTAATCACAGAGAAATTGAAGTCTGGGGACTAAATGACGCGAGCTTCAGTTATATTGTTTTGCTTTTGCTATTTTCCAATACGTAGGGATATTTTTATGTACAAGGCAATTATGTAGGTATTTATGTGCTTTGGAGAGTGTGAAGAGATTTCTTCAGGGTCGGCAACGCACGAGTGATACTCCTGGTGTTGCAAGCGTCCATAAACTACGGTAACTGCTTACCATCAGGCGAGCTCCATGCTTGTGTGCCACCTTAGTTGTATAAAAAAAAACATGTATTGAATGGAGACAAATGGGTAGTGCTAGGGAATATACAAAGTTATTCAATATGTACCTATATCGTTGACTAAAATTTAATTGACTCAGCACATCGAACAACTTACGACATCATCTATGACGTTTCACGGGACATCGTGACCGCGCTCACAGTAATATGGACGGGTTTAAGCACGCTCAAATCGATTACAGCGATTACAGGGTCAATTCGGAATGCAGCCTTATTAGTTGCAGAGTTGGATTTCCCGGTATTACTATTCTAATGGAATTTTCCTCGGTGGCTCAGTAGAACCGATTCTCATGGGTATTTATTTTGCCAAAACTAATCTAGAATAAAAATTATATAAGGCATGTTAATTAAATATTTTTAGAAACTACTTAACAATTGTCCTATGGGATTAAAAGTTTTCTTAAACATAGCGAAGGAATTACCTAGTTAATATTTATAGGCTAAGTAGCCTAAAATCTTGAGGTACAAAATATTGAAATATCAAATTAGGTACTAGCTACTTTTTTAACCTTTAGTTACCTTTTTTCCTATTTTATTACATGACCTATGATTATAGATATATCATCATATTCAGGCCAGGGATGTCCACCGCTGAACAAAGGCCTCCCCATAAATTTACACAATGAACGGTATTGGGCCGAGACAGAATTTCATATACGATATATAGAATTTGGCGGTCATTAATCTATTAAGATAAATGTACCATCTCATCGGAAAAAAGAGGCTGAGGTTATAATTTACCTAATAATAACAGTGAATAATTTTAAAAATACGTGTACTACGTGTACTCGCCGATTTGTTGGTAAATTATCTTCAATGCATATGTAGACCGCCGCGGTGGGCGGGAAGTTAATTCCGCCAACGCATTAGTTCAGCCATCCAAGTTCCAAAGAGGAAAACCTGCTGGTAACCTTGCCGATGACAGGCAGCAGTGGCAGCCTTATTACTCATACTACTTGTACACGCGTATATAAAATGTCCATAAAGCAAGTAGTACTTCAAGAGTAAAATAATCAAGTACCTGTCTTCAGCGTCCAGCTGCAGCAATAGCTTGCGCAGCGCGGCGGTGTTAATGGCATCCCAGGGTCCGGCGAGGTCCCCTTCGCCTTCCGAATGGCCCACTAAAGTGTTTTCCACTTGCTCTTCTTCCGAGTCCTGTGTATATCAGAGAGTATGAATTAGGTAGAGCGTAGCGTTTATTCGCTCAAAGAGCAGCTCGACTGGGGAAGTACCTCCACCTTATAGAATACCGCAGCCAAATAACTTTATATTGTGTCAAGTTGTTCCTGCGCGTGAATAAGGTCGCTAGAGCTCATTAGGGAGGGGGGAAAGGTCGGTAACGCGTGAGCGATGCTTCGTGTGTTGCAAGCGTCCATATATGGCTACGGTAACCGCTTACCAGCAGGCGGGCCGTATGCTTGTTTACCGATTTAGTAGTATAAAAAAAATTGGTTGTATTCGGACTTGTTATATTTCACAATATAATGAATTTAAAAGTTTCATTTTGGAATGAATGCAGCAAATATAAGGACTGACAATGTATCTTGGATCCCACCAAAAGCAAACAGGACCAAGTTTTTCAGCCAATTTTTGTTATTCATAACTTTACCAAGTTGGTTGTACGTAGTATTTATTTACTCTGAGGTCAAAAGCAGAAATCGTTGCTGGAAGCTTGGCACCCTTTTTTGAGGTAAAGTACTGCTAAAAGCACTTCGCATTAAAACATTATTCAAATTACACAGTCCGCGTACGGTATTTTCCGAGAACTTGGTCCGCATGTAAATATGCTTTCTATGAATTTTAGTCCTAATATTTGTTTATGAATACAACAAATTATATTTCTATTTGTAGGTTGTTTTATTATAGAAGCAATTAAATAATGCAGAACCATTTAAATCAAACAAACAGTCACCGACTTTTTAGGGATCCGGACCTTAAAAGGAAAAACGAAAACCTTGTAATATCACTCTAGTGTCCGTCCTTCAGTCTGTCACAGAGGTATTTTAATCATAATTTTAATTACATGGAAATACTCATCATAACACTAGAATAATAACGCCACGGTTGATATTCGGTAGAAAATTCGTTAAGCAAATTGACCTAAATTAAATAGCCGCCCTGGAAGGGCACTTACATTAATAATTATTATGTAATGTTACACGTATTATGAGACGAGGCCGAGCTGAGGCCATTATTTTAATAGAAGCTTACAAGGTGCATACGCTTTGGTAACTGAAGATGCTAGTTTGCTGCTCCTTTGTCGTATGCATGGGCTATGTGTTAACGAGGCAATTTCCAATAAGTACTCTTGTATGTACATATTGAAAATTGTCTTACAATCAAATGGGAATGGATGGATGAGATAGTAATAAGACTTTCTCTTAGGAGTGGAATAAATTAGGTACTTACCATTGGCGCAGCGCGAACTGTCATGAGGAGAAGAGCGCAGGTGCCCATCAATACAATCATGCTCACGTTGTATGCGGTTGAGGGTTTCATTCTGTTTCTTTCCTGACAACAAATTAGTTCAATATTTAAGTAAGAATAAAGGCGATGGTAATTCACGAGGTATCGTCCATCACCTGGGTGAAGGTCTTTGTTGTTTTTTAATCCTATTTGTGAAGGAAAAGCCCAATATGTAATAGCAGAGAGTATGGTCCTTTGTAGATGGCTGGCTGGCTGTCAAAAATCTGTCCACAACTGTAACGGAATGTAACGGCAGTTTTAGGGTGTTTTTCTGTCCATCTGTCTGTCACAACACAACGCTTTATTTCAGCAACTACTAATGCTATCGATAGACATTTGGAATAGTTTTAAATATTGCTGGCCTAAACCTTTCGCAAATAAAAAAAAAATATTAAAATTATTTTTAGTGTATTTGCAAAAGCGGCCAAGATAATCGAAATTAATAGTGCTACAAGTTCAAATGGGTGGTATCATATAAAAGGGCTTCATGAATACATTATAAAATAGATTTTAATAATTACAAATAAAATACCCCCCTTATATCTAAAGTTCGCAAATCGAAAAATCAGTAAATATTAACTGGAAAATAGAACTATGTTTCAAACTATTGCAGTTTTTTCGAAATCATCAAAATTCCTTCATTAACAGACTTAGTTATGCGATCCGGTTTTTTTTAATTTAATTTAATATCAGTTATGGCCCAAACCAAGGAAATACTCGTCCAAGGAATTTCAGAACCCTTGGTGCTCAAGACAGACTCAGATTAGCACATAGTTGACTTTTGTAAAATAATATCTGCGTCATTATCCCAAGACGATTATTAGCAAAATAGCAATATGAAAATTTCTGTACCTAAATATAACACTATTTCGAACTACTTTGTTCTGTGTAAAACTAAAGTGATAAAAAATAATTGTTACCTTGGGTAAAATTACCTGCGGATGTAAAAGTTTAAAAAACATAAATTATACAATATTTAGATTAGGAAACTAGTTCAAACGAACGTATTCTGGTATGATTAAGAATACCTATATTTCTATTTCATGTTGCATTGTAACCCCCTTATTCATAATCGCTTTTTAACTAAATCAGTGTAATAGTATGCCCCGTCTCACTGTTTCGATCACCAGATGTCACCTGTCAGGAAATGACTTCGGAATTATAGCTAATCGATGTTTGAAAACTTTATTATGAATAAGGGGGTAAATGTATAATGTAAACACAGCTTACGTTATCTCTACATTTTCTCTCACTTAGCCCAGACAGCATAACCAAATCTCATTTATTTTATCTACACCACAATTTGCTGCTACTCTTGGATCTTTTACTAAATAATAATATTGCTTTCAAAATGAAACACCAACATGCTTTGCATAACCCTATTCTATTTCATAGAGTTATTGAAGAACAGTCACTAGCCCTGAATATGGTATGTAATTCAACGATATCTCGAAATATATTCAATGTGTGTATTCAAAATATCGGTCTTTGATTTATAAATTTTAAAATAGGTAATACAACAAGTTTACAAGTTATTTATATCATTAGCATTCTCTCCAATAGGCTAAATTGTGTAGTGGAGTAAATTTGTTTTTACAGCAAAACTATCCCTTGTGATTTTCTACCTATGTAGGTACCTATATACAAAATATTGAAATACAGTCATTTCGGTAAGATTGAGTAATATGGGATTGTAGGAAGTGAGATTATTTTTTGTCGCCAAATATCTTCTACCGAGGATTTACCTAATTTTAGAATAGATCATATTTTATAACGTAAAGAGAATAGAGATAAATAGAGCTTTTTGCGCCCAAGTAACGTATTAAGTAGATACAAAGACCTGTATTATCAATTGACCAACTTTTTTTTTAAATAAATTTCATTTTATTTCTCAGTTATAACAGACAGGTCAGTTTTAGGTGTTTGGTGCCTAAGTTACACACCTGTCATGCCATAAGTAGTCGGTTCAATTAGGATGGACATTTATTTGCATCAACATGTCTGTTTTGGGTATACTGGATGTAATTATATAGTATACCTGTATATTTAAATTAGTATATGAGATATATGGTACAAGCTCCGCTTAGTTTGTTGTAGGTAATATACAGATGCACACACTAGCTCTCGAATTTATAATACAACTAGCTGCACGGCGCGACTTCGTTCGCGTGGTGCTACCCTACCCTACCCTATCTAACCAACCAGGGAGTTAATTCTACTGTACGTGTATTTGTCACTGAACTCCTCCTAAACGGCTGGGCCGATTTGAATGTTTTTGTATGTGTTTGGGTGGCGCCCTGGATGGTTTAGATTCACAAATCAGTCCGGCAGATGGCGCTACAGTTGGTATCTAGGTTATATTATCGACTGCAGCGCCATCTGCCGGGCTTATGACTATATGACTCAGGACATATGTATAGACACATTCACGCACACAAATGTAAGTCCTGTGTGGGAATCAAACCCACGATCTGCGGCGTGTAAGGTGGAATCTTAACCAACCCACTTACCAACTGGTACCCTATTTATAATATATTAAGTAGGATATCATATTACGATTTGATATATTTTTAAGACAGTATTTTTTTACACCGCACGAATAACTCTTTTGCAAGTGTAAACAGTCAGACATGCCTTATAACTTATGAGCTTTAATATTATAAATTCCGTTAAATGGACAGCAGTTTAATGAAGTGTCATGACAATAGTTATTGAAACGGCAATAATCTAAAGTTTGAGACCGATACTTGTCCGATCAAAAGGGCCACATAGATCTGGTACATTGTGTCTGTTCTATTTATGATTATTGTATTGTGCAGTCGAACCTTTGAACAGGTAATATAGTCCCGGTCCCCTTATAACTCAACTATAATTAATAACTCAAGGTCCCCTTTTATGTATCCCGAGTAACTATGTACAACAGTTAACTATTAGGTAAAAAAAAAATTGTCTTGGTTTTTTTACTGTTTTTTGGTGTACACTAAAGAGTTACCTATGTTTTTATATACTATTATACCTCAAAAGTCTATCTATGAAAACTTTAAGTCAACAGGTTGCTAAATAAGCTGGCAGACGATCCACTTGATGGTATCTGGTCACCACCGCCTATGGGCATTTACAATACCCGGATATTGCTGATGTGATGCCGAACTTGAAGAGCTCTTTTAACGCCCTATTAATGAACCTCTAACTGGTTCTAAATCTAATCCACCTTAATACATGAGATGGTATAACAAAAAGAGCCGCGGGGTTACCTTAAAACCTGAGATTTACTAGACTTTGTTCTCCAAATTTTCTCGTAACTGGACATCACCAGCAATGTCGACTCCAAGGATTTCGATACTCCTTGAGATAGTGAGAGGTATCCTGAAACTGCCTCGTGTCTTCGATAACCCGCTCTAAAGAGATCTCGCCTTTAAACACAAGTCGGATGTTAGATACCGCCAGTATATTGGGCATCTCCAGTGCCGTTATCTGGAAAGCAGTGAATGTCGAAAGTGACCAACATATTATCGATATGTAGGACAAACATCGTAGGCGATGATAGCTCGCGGCCTTGCGATACGCCAGGGTTTTATTCTTGATATCGGAGCAGAATCAGTTGTACGACCTTGATGCTCTGATTTTATCTAGAAAGCTGAATAAGTGCAATACCTCAGGAACTCCATATGTTAGTTTAGATAAAAGTGGGGTCGGAAGGATCTGGTCGAAGGCTTCGGCGATATTTAGGCTAACTGCCAAAACCTCGTTTAAACAGAAAGATCACCAGATAAACGGTGGCGGTGGAAGCCCTACTGACGGTGGCTTATCAGCTGGTTTCTTCCAGGTAACTGAGGATCTATAGCTTCACTACGTTAGAGATAATAGATGTTGGATGGGTCTGTTAGATCCTCCTTTTTAGACAAAAGGTAGTGATTCACGAAGAAGGATGTACTTGGTAGAAATACCCACAAATTATGGTTATAATTAAATCATTTCAATAAGAAACCGAATTGGTTCAGGCAATACTTAATTAAGTTTACAGTTTGATCGTTTGGGGACATTATAAAATTATTATATTCGTTTAAAATTCTGTTTGAAAATTATGCAATCTTATTCAATGTTATAATTATAGAGGGCAGAGTATACACGTTCCTACATGACACCCAGTATTGATATTTACGAAGGTTTGGGGTTGCGGGCTGGGCCGGACAGTTGGTGGGTTTGTTTTATTTCCCGTCATCGCCTTCACCGGTGTCAACGTGTCAAATACACGGTATCATAATAAAAACATAATATGTTGCATCCTACGATACCTTTCCCGACTAAAAGGCATACCCACTTAAACAGTAAACCACTCTTTATTTTAAATAATACCCGTTAGAACGGCAGAACTTATAAAACATATATTACTTAACCAGTTAAGTTCGACGTTAAGTAATATATGTTATTAGTTCTTAATCCATTGGATTGCGGTATAAAAAATTACAATTAAATCAATTATTATAGGACGCGCGTCCCTCGCGAGAAACTCCCTGCAAAAATGGTACGACCTCGTAAATCTATATTACGCGTAACACCTAGTGAACATACACACAAATAAACAGACAACCTCTAACCACGAGCGCATATACCTCCTCCGTTACTTCCTCCTCCGTCGTGGGTAAAAAGGATATGACGCGTTGACTATCGGAACTATGTTATAGATTATATGTTAAGTTACAGACGAAGATATTGGAAAAAAAAACAATAATAATATAAAAAGTCATTCTTTTTCTACTAATCAGCCGTAAAAACAGCTTTCAGAACGCGCCCGGTATAGTAAAAAACAGGTAATTCCGTAATTACAGCAAATTACAAATATTATGTTTACGGAAAGAACTTTTTGTAAAGAAAGTAAATTCAAATTCAAATTCAAATTCATTTATTTGCTTAAAATGTGGGTTATTAAGATTTCATTAATTGTACAATATTTAGTTCCAACACATTACCGTTTCCGGCATGCAAAAGAAAGGCACATAATACATTCATATTCATAGAAAACATTAATCCTCTTAAATAGGTGGAATGTCAGATTCTATGTCAAGATAAATAAATTAATTGAATTATTGAATACTAGACTATTAAATTATTAAAATCATTATTTAATTGTTTAATTGGTACTATAATTATTATACGAATCATAAAAACTTGCATACCACATTACATATTAATCTTCTGATTTAAATATTCCTGTATAGAATCGAAACATTTCATAATAAGCCATTTTTTGAGAGTTATTTTAAACCTGCGCCAAGGTAGTATTTTTATTGCATCTGGTAAATTATTGTAGATTTTAACTGACATACAATAACAGTTTCTGGAATATAATTTAGTTTTAGATTTGGGTAATACTAGTTTATTTGGAAATCTAGTACTAAATGAACATATATCCTTTTGACATTGAAACATATTTGGATTCATTTTTATGTTCGTAAGTTCTAATGTTCTCTGTAAGAGTCTCTTAGGGATCGGATATCCAAAACCAGAAGACTATAGGCTCATATCTCCTAGCCTCGTTGTAAAACTCATGAAAAGAGTTTTCAACGAGACTGGGGAGGAGTAAGGTATCTAGGGGACCACAATAGATCCCAATAGGTCGAAGTGTCCGAGCTATTTCTCGGCCCCTCTATAAGATAAGATAAGTTCTAATGTTTCGCTATCATAAAAAGTGCGCGCCGCGTTGCGCCGGATCGTGTCTCGGTATGAACTGACGCTTAGAGTAATATAACAAATTCACGTCTTCAATTTCTAAGGTAACATAATCAAGCAGGATCGCGAGCAACAACGTGTCCTGTTTTAGCGCTCATTTGTAACCAGTACTTCTGAATTTGAGTGTTCATATTTTCTGAGAAGAAATTGCCTTCTCGGCTGTGTATCCGACTTGCTTGTCAGACTTCTGACATAAATGCAAGTACATAAACATAGCTTTTGTAATCCCATCTTATTGCTCGTGACATTTCTATTAAAATAGTAATGTAAAATGAATGTAACTCATACCTACATTGTTTTGTCTTAGATTGAAGTAAGCCACAACACTGGATGATAAAAGGTAAAATGCCTTGTGAGTTAATTCTATGTTAGTTCTGGGCGCAATTGTGTAATGAGTCTATTTATGTTTCTACCTCCTACGCGTGGTGGCAATATGGTTTGTCAGAAACAAATAAGTACATAATATGAACTTTCATTAACATAAAATGACATAAAACAAAATCATTAGATTATATTTAAAAAGGTAATTTTTATTATATTATATTAGCTTATGTTTAACCATAATCTCATCTTGGTAAATTATAATGTGGCCAATGGTGGTAAGCCCACTAAACCAAGAAGGAACTGGCTTTTAAACAAAACTAAAGCTGCTGGATAGTTGGGAAACACCGGTAGGTATTTGGCAATAGATTTTCAACTTGCAACCGCGCCTATTCCTAATATTCTAACATGTCTATGAGCGGTTTGATCGTATATGTCAAAATTAATTAATTTGAATACGATCCCTTTTAATAACGTCACATAAAAGCTCGAATTCACACTTTTTCAACATAAATATCGTCTATTATTATTATCGAATCCATTCATAAAAAGCACAATGCCATTTTGTACATGAATTTTGAAAATATATTATTGATGTTGAAAAGGTTAAAGGGATAACCTTTTTTAGCCTCATACGTCTTCATAATATCCCCGTGGGGGTTCGCTTCACAAAGCGCGCGAATGACGGCCACCTTGTGGATTGGGAATCGCCTTGACAAATAATTGGATATACGAGATGCTATCAATAAAGAACTCGTTTTTGGACGACGAAAATATTGCGATTAAATGATGATTAATGAATAAAACGCACTGTGGAAACAAAACATTGAAAAAGGGAACAAGCTAAAAGTCAAACTCATGCAAATATTTTCATTGGAAAGTTAGCAATTAAGGAGTTTACATTGTATTCTTGACAAAGCAACAAAAAACAAAACAGTCCTGTTTTTTCATTCTTACATAAAAGTTAAAGTAGTATTGGTATTTCATTGAAGTGACCCAAAACTCTCTAAAGTATGCGGAAAAAGGGATACAAACAACAATCGAGATGTCCTATCTCTTTGACAAATCCCGCTTAAGTTTTTAACCAAAGAATTTGTGTAATTTTGTCACTTTAGTCGGTTATCTGCAAGAATTTGAAATAAATTCCTAACGCTTTGTGAACTTTTTGTAGATACTTATTTACTTTGTAAAGGTAATGTAATCCTATCTGTAAGCGCTTAAGATTTTATTTGTTGTCTCGTTTACTTTCGTTGTATAATAGCTTATTTAAAAAAATACTTAGGTGTGATTTCAATTATGATAATGGATTAGGTCGTTTTGCGTGTAGTTATAAACCGATGCGTAGGACCCTAAACGTGTAATAGTGAATTGAAATGCGACTGACATGCATATTTATATGCAAAAGCGATCAAGCTGCAGAAATAGCTTGCATAAAGTAAGACGTCCTCGTCTCCATGTAGTTAAATATAAATAGCTATCTTGATGCAATACGTTTTATACGCTTTTTAATGACATCCTTGTTATATTTTCTTTGCACCGATTCGATCACTAGGTATAGTGAGCTACATAAAATGTTCTCCGTTTTTGCGGAAATAAATCTATACATATAAAATGCTTTGTCCTGAATGACTGACTGACAATCAACGCACAGCCTAAACCGCTGATCGTAGAGACCTGAAACTTGGAGAGTGTGTTCTTTGTATGACGTAGGCATCCGATAAGAAAGGATTTTTCGAAATTCTACCCCTAAGGGGGTGAAAAACGGGGGCAAAGTTTGTATGGGACAACGTGATTCCTTGGTCCGATCTACTTCAAATTTTGCATACACATTCCTTAACAGAATTGATGGAAGACGTGTTTCATATTTTATTGAAACTCATCGCCTAACGGGGTCAAAAAGGGGTAGAAAGTTATTTTAGGGGTGATTTGCATCGAAGTTGATATCAATACTCCTTAGCACTTTTGTTTTAAATTACATTTTATTTTGACACATGTTTGAAAACTCAATCCGATTTTCATAGATTACAAAATAAGGCAGATGGAGCGCCCGAAACACGGGAGTGAGGCCAAAAAAGCAAATACAAATTGTAAAACACATACCTGGCCCCTATTTGACCAAGCTGATAGATGACAGGTGACAATTTACAGGTGACAGATTCTAGGCGACAATTCTACAAATTCGCATTAGATTATTACGGAAATGCGAAAAGTTGTCAAAAAAATCGTTTCATAAACATTTATTGTTTGATATAATGTTTAGATTTATCTACAATTGTAGTTTTACAATGACAGGCATGACAGGCAACTTTTTATGGTATGATACAATGTTATTTTTTACAACTTTACATATTTGTAGATTTGTCGGAAATAATTGACATGAGGTAAGAGCTGTGTCGGCTTCCTCTACTACAATTGTCGTGTTTTTGTTGTGATCATTACAAATTGGCTCTTCGCGAAAGCAGTAAATAGGTAGGTAGTGGTAGCGATAATAGATTCAATGAGATCTCAAACTATAAAGAACGAACATTTAAAGAAAATCAGATTACCTAGCGAATCTTTTTTATTAATTTATCTTTTTGGTTATCCATGATAAATATGATAATTATTATATTTAATTTGAAACGCTTATAGTAAATGCCATGTAATTATTGATGTATTTATTTCACTGTGTAATTTAATTCAAATTAAAAATATGTTCGAGAATAGCCCGTAAAAATAAAATAAAAACAACAAAACATCTATGTAGCAGCAAAAAAATATTATAAGTATGTGTGGAAATTGGTGGTGATCTTATGGCCGATCCCTATAATTTACGGACCGTTATCGTTTAAGATTAAGACTCTTATATCTTTACTAATAATTATGCAAAGACCTCAAAGCTTTGCATAGGAGACCCTCCCATATGGAAGTAGCTATCACAGGTAAAATTAGCTCACGAAATGATCTATATGCCCTGTTTGGCAATAAAAAAACCTACCATTGGTAAGCAAAACGATTCGTTTTTGTTCATAGAAACCGGGCATTAGTTAGACCTACCAAACGGCGAGACGTGATAATTGTAATTTTTCAATACATAACGCCTGTCATCAGCCGACATACCTTCGGATTTTGTTGACATATGGTAGAAGTTTATGAAACAATAATTATCGTGACATATCGGCAATTGCCATATTTTCATGACAATTGTCGCACCTGTCCGTCTGGTGAAATAGGGGCCTGGTATTCACTTTTGAATTTGTATTTGCTTTATTTATAAAACATTATATAATAATATATAATTTATTTAACGAAAATACCTTTCGTTTAAATAAACTTTGTGGTTTTTTGGCCTCACTCCCGTGTTTCGCGCGCTCTATCTGCCTTTTGTTCTGTTATCTGAGCAGATTTTATTCAAAAAACTTGGTGCAATGCAATACTCTTTAAAATTGGAATGTCAAATATAAAAGAATATTTAAATCGGATTAGAATTCGAAACATAATTTTTTTATGTTCTTGAATATTTGAATGAAAAACTTATCTTAGGCGCCGATCCCATAGAGAGAGTTCTAGAGTTCTGCGTTCAGAATTCTGCATTGCGTGTTGACTATTGTGCACACAGCAAGCAGTCTATAGTTCTGCAATATTCGCTACTGATCACAAATCATACACTTTTTTTACTTTCAAAGGCGCCACATAGCTTACATTCAACGCGGAATGCAGAACTCGGAACTCTAGAACTTTTTCTGTGGGATCGGCGCCTGCCTTGATTTTCCTTTGAAAATTCCTTGGAGATCTCTTAGATTACTTACTTAGCAAATATTTTCGATTGCTGTATAGTTTGTTTGGAAGTTCATTTTCACTATTTCATTAGAATATTTTGAGTGTAGTTAATTTAATTTCTTTTTCATTTGTTGTAATAGCAATTAAATAAGTACGTAGTCTGTGCATTGCACCAAGCTTTTATGTGAGTTCAACTTTTTTTTTTTTTATAAAATCGAATTGTTTTTAAACATTTTTGTCTGTCTGTTCAGTTCATAGCTGATGTTAAATGGAGTAACTTAGCTACTTTTATATTTGAAAAATATTTAGTGTTCCGCGGAAAAAAACAAACCGTCGCGGGTGAAACCGCGGGGGTCTGCTAGTTTTGCATAAAACTCGCCTTCTAATGAATTGTCAAGATACAAAAATATGGTATTATTTTAATATTAACTATCCCCCGCGGTTTCAACCGCGTTACCTATAGCATATATATAAAAAGTAGCCTATTTACTTCGCCATACGATAGGCTATTTGTAAAATTTCAATACGAATGGTTCAGTGGTTTAGACGTGAAACAGACAGAGTTACTTTCGCATTTTTAATATTATTATAGATTAAAAATACATATTCCATTATAGAATAATAAAAATAATGTATTATGTACCATTGAAATATCCAAATAGAACCTCGGTTATTTTTCCAGAATTATTTAGATTTAGACTAATCCCGTATAATTGTAGACTACGGAAGAACTCCGGCTATATATTTTTTCATTCGGTCATACAGAATACAATCTGAATCACTATGACAAAATAAAAATACCATTTTTATTTTGTAGAGATGTGTCGTAGCATTTTTATGTTTCGTAGTCAACCAGCTACGAAGCTAGCTACGAAACCAGCTACGAAGCCAGCTACGAAACCAGTTACGAAAAGCAGGTAAAATTACAAATATGTTCTAACTGCACCGTAGCTCGTTACCTAAAAACTTTTTCGCTTTTTTGAACCTAACTGGCAATTTATGCTAGATGATTTACATATACAATAAACTTAGCCGATGTCTCTACTTTTCATCCCACATTAATTTCTTTTTAACATGACCATTAACAGTTAATCATTTATCTTTCGATATACTCTATGGATAATTAATTTAATATAGTGTCAAGAACCAATCCAATGTAGTTTTAATTTAATTCTTAACATAATACACATGAAGGTAAAAATAAATATTGGTAAAAAAAGAACCAATAAACATACTCTTAATGAATCTAACCGAGGATAGTTAAACAGTCTGTAATCAAGGTTTTAATTTATCTAGTTCCTTTGGATTATGCAAATGCGAAGCGGAAATTGCTAGTGACTTAGCTGTTGGTGTTTGTGCGTAGCATTTCCGTCCTTCACTGGCAAACTTGGACACAGCACTGAGAATTCATTACAAACAGTATACGTACCCCATTACATAGTTTATCATTGTAGTAGAAGGCGGTCGGTAATTTCAAAGAAATACCCATCTGATATACAGGGTGTCACAAGAAGTAGTCAATCGGAAGACCAGAGCATCTTTAGGGGTACCCGAATCACTCCCTTATATGATCCGCGTTTTTTTATCGTTTTCGAGTTATGACAATTTTGACTCTCATTGAGCGTAATAGTTTTCAGAACTACAGTTTAAGTTGAAAGGAAAGTAGGGGATAGCAAAAATTATTATATTAAAGAAACCGGATCATGATATATTAAAGAAGAAATCGCTTTAGCGATAAGACCGCCTTTTCTGTATCACTTCTTCTTGTAATATATATGTTCCGTCTTCTACTATATGGTGTACATATAAAGCATATTTATCTTATCGATAGTATTTTGTTCATTACTTTGCGGTGGTTATGAATATCTATATTTGTGCCAAATTTAATAGACCTTATAGTTTACAGGTAAAATGGGTGTGATAAACATACGAATGGACGGATATAGAAAACCAATAAGGGGTTCGTTTAACTACGGAACCATATAAAGCGTTCTATAACTCTGCCTACATCATATTTAATATAAATTAATCAGCCTATACAACAGGAACTCGCTGGATGGCCTCAAACGGTAAGGCGATTTTTTTTATTTCATTAATTTAATTAAGACACATGTACTCGGAACCAAGTCTGAGACACAAAAATAGCGTCAATGGGCCATCTTGAGAATTGTTGAGGCGTCAAGAGATTAACAACAAACTCACTTAGGCATTTAATCTATCTATCTATCCTGGGGCACTCTTCACACACGGCTATCTGATCCCAAAGTCAGCAGAGCTTGTACTATGGAAATTGGAAACCCGACAACTGATATACTACTTTTTGTTGGTAAATACATACTTAATATGGGGCAGGAGCCCCGATTTTGGCCAGTACCCCGGTTGTGGCTACTTGCAATTTTGAAAGTCAATAAATAAGGCGTTGAAGCCTGACTCGTTTATTGTCTATAGTAAATAAAATCTTTGATGATTGTCGCTTTTGACGAGCAATTGTAGTGGTACCGTAAGTGTATAGGAACTTTTTTGTGATACTGTAAAAGGAAAAATAACAATTTCCGTTAATTTCTTAACAGACACGATTAGCGACTCTTGGTAATTAATCTATGAATATCTTGCTAAAATTTTTATTTGTTGCGTGGATTCTTGAATTATACTAAATGAATGTCTAGGAACTTGATTTTGATGTTATTTTGATAGTCAATGAATTCCTCTACTTGGAAACTTAGGTAGAAATAGGTGGCCACAACTGGATCAATAGTGATTTTACACCTTTCTTTTAAAAAAATAACAATAAATAATATATTTGTCTCTCAATACACAAAGCTAAATAAATGACCTACCTACTTTATTAATGTAACTAATCAACACAATATCCATTTTTGAATTAGAGGCGAATTTTTTTATATAAAAATTTCCTTATTGTGGCCAAAGCCTTCTTTCCAGTAGTGATAGTTACACCTAGACTCAGGATATGCAGACATGTTCATGTACCCAAATGCATGTCCTGGGTGGGACTCGAACCCACGTCCTGCGCGTGATAGGTGAAATCTGAACTAACCACGCCAACTGGCCCTTCAAATATATCATCATAGTAATAGGTATAGGATAGCAGTTAACCTAATCCAAAAGTGTTCGTTTAATTAAAATTTCTGAACTACACCAAATAGTTGACTTGTCTTATTCTTAAATTTATTAAAGCTATAGTAGTCAGAAGTGTTAACTTTAAATGGAGTTAAGTAATTTATTGTCATATTTTGAAGGGTTTTAAAATTAAGGGACTGGCTGAGTATACAATAAATATTCATTGAATTGAGTTACGAGTGACAGATCATCCATTTTATTTGCTCATGGCGAGTACAAATAATGTTAACCTATATTTCGTAGTAAAATAGCTGCCTACCGAAGGATACCATTGCGTTAAGTATTCTTTTTACCTAGTGATATAATATAAACATAATTTTAATTAATTTTGACTGTATGGGAAACACCTTAACAAAATATGCTACGGGAATTCTTTCGGGTTTGCTCTTTTTTAGGGTTCCGTACCCAGAGGGTACCAAACAGGACCCTATTCATAAGACTCTGCTGTCCGTCCGTCCGTCCGTCCATCCATCCGTCTCTCTATCAGTAGGCTGTATCTCATTATCCGTAATAGGTAGACACTTGAAATTTTCACAAAATATGTATTTCTATTCCCGCTATGACAAAAAATAATAAAAATGAAAAAAAAATATCAAAAGAAGACGTTTCTTGTCCAATGGGGGGGCCATTTGACAAGAAACGTCTTCTTTTGATATTTTTTTTGCATCATTTATTTCATAGTCAATTTGAGTTAGTTAATATTATTATTATTGTTCGGAACCCTGCGTGTACGAGTCCGACTCGCATTTGGCCGGTTTTTGTTTAGATTTTTTTGTCAAGTGTATTATACCTACTATTTATGTAGTAACATAAATATTTTTACATTCACACGGATCATACCTGCAACTTGTTTTTGTTTACCAAAGATTTTTTTAATTAATTGAACTTTTATTTTTAAATTAAATTAATATTTACCTATCTCTTATTCTGATTTAGGTTTTCCCTATACTATCCCGGTTTAATACATACTATATTCCAAAATTCCAATATAGCTATTTGCTATACCCCGTTTTTTTCTATTTGTCTGTGACATTTACATACCATAATCTACATTTTTATGTCGATAAAGTTTTTGCTCTCTGCTTTTATTGGCTTGTCACTTTTAATTTGTTTTTATCCGAGTAATTTTCCTTTTTATTCGCTTACAATTGAACAACGATATACATTATGAAAAACTACAGAAAATTTCATTATATTTTATGCTTCTGTAAAACTTAAAATGATTTTAAATTTTAAGATGTTTTGTTTTACAAATAAAAGACATTGTTTTTATAGTAGTATAAATAACGAATAATTCTATTCTTGCAAACAGTTAATTAAAATTACAAACCTTCGATAATTTATCAAACAATCTTCTCACGAAAAAAAATATGATGATAGAAAGCGGTCCAAGTTTTAAGTTGTAACAGCGGTAAAGGTGTGAAGTTGCTATCCAGCTTTTTTTAACTTATTACTATTAACATTTATCATTTATGATACTGAATAATACATATTTTTATCGGTGTAAAGAGATAAAAAATAAAAATAAATTTTAATAGTTAATTTAATTGCATTCTGTGATGTTTTATTTATACGTAATTTTATATCAGAAAATTCTATAAAATAATCGTCTGATTTCAATAAGTTCTGTTTAAGACCGTTTATTGATATCTAACAGTTATTGAATAAGCCTGTCAGAATAGTTCTGATTGGTAAAGTAAAAAAATATCTTGTATTGTAAGCCACAATCAACAGGTAGATACCGAACTAAATATCTTGAGGTTAGTAGTTAAAATCAGCAAACAAATAATTGATTGTGTAAGTAAGAACTATAAATTATAGTTTATTAAAAAATAGCTTTTTAAAGTTCGTGATTCAATTGATTAAAGTTATTTTAAAGTACAAATCATATTAGGTATAAAATGCAAGAAATTATTCGAATGATTGTTGAGAAATATTTTTTTCATTTTAAATTGAAATGAATAATAAAAATAAATTAAAAATACTCACCTTGCCTGCGCCTGAATAAAAATTGAAACACGTAAACGTCAGTTGTACTGCGTACTTCAGTTAACGTATGCACTTTATGTATTGACTACTTCCGCTGTCTTCGCCGATGGTTTTCGAAAGCAAATGAGCGGTAGAAGGTGACGGTTCGGCTTATATAGCACAGAGCTTTGCGTTCTGAAGCCTCGTTACGTAGCTGTAGGTGACTATCGCGTACGTTGCTACGACGCTACGCCCGGCTGTACGACTTATAAGGTAATTTGTTTACTTACTTGTGTAATTGATATGTTATAGGGGGATTTAGATCAAGTAAATAAGCAAAAAATAACCGAACAAGTTCATAAATAAACGTTTGATTTAAAAAAGACCCAAATATCATTTTATATATGATTATCAGGAGACTCTCCGATGAGTTTTTAATTAAGGCCAAACTCTCGACTTGACCATGGAAAAAAGGTTGCTTGCATACTCATTTTTAATGTGGACAGTAAGGGAGTGGAACTTTCTTCCGGCTTCTGAGTTTCCTGACACTTACAATCTAGGTACTTTCAAGGCCAGACTAGGATTCTTTTGGGTAAGCGTGCTCGATCTTAGACTTTCTCATCGTCCTTTAGTTTAGTTATTGGCCAAGCGCAAGTTAATATAAAAAAAAAATATAGTAATAGGCATGTTTCCAAGTAAATGGATATTTGTCCGATCATACATCATGCATTATATCAAATTTATCGCTCCTGTGACAAGATATGCTTAAATAACAATTTAGTGTATGAATGGCCAGCACCGATTATGCTTCAGCAAACAGAATCACGATAAAAATGACAAATACATTGCTACATTATTACCCAATGTTAAGCCCTAATCGTTCGCACTCGACCACGTGTTATTATTATTTCCAGGAAAGTCTGTAATATACTTTGTTGTTTATTAACTTCAACGTGTTATTTTAATTCATGGTCTACCTTTCAGCTCGTATTTTTTTATACCATCAAAGTAGCAAACAAACTTACGGCACGGCTTAGAATGTAATTATTATGTAATACATCTACGATTGCTTTGAAAAGAGTAATTACTGAGTTTATTTCCGGGTCTTCTCAGCAAATGCAACCTTTCGAACCGGTATTACAGTATAAGTCTTATTATTCATAAGTAAATAAATGGTTAATTGACACGCCTGATGGTAAACGGCTACCAAGTCTAATAGATGCTTGCAACATCAAGGGTAACACTCGCGAGCTGCCGACCCTTTCTCTACACTGTAAAGGGGTGTTAAAGAAAGTTTGAGAGATTGTCTTTCTTCAGGTAAAGTTCTCTATCTAAATCTATAGTTAAAATTATGATTGTTCTTTGACATGTTATCTTTTCAGACGCATTTTTCCTTGTTAGTGCATTTTTTTCTCTTTCAAAGAATGAATGAAAGAAAAAGAGTGGCAGGCCAACGGCCCCGGTGGACAGACGACAATTCAAGTGGCTGGTGAACAGTGCATGAACACAGCAAACAATCGGGACAACGGAAATTTCTAGAGGCCTTTATCTTCGTCTAACGAGGGCTTCTTGTTAGCCTTGCTTAAATTTTTGCCTAATAAATAATAATATGTATAATAGTATATGTTATTAGATGCGCTGAAGCGCTCGTGATGTAGCATGATTAGCCGTTCTTAATCGATCGGCAAAGTTAAGCTACGCCTGTCGTGGTCAGTACCTGGATGGGTGACCGCCTAGTGGTATTTCAAATCGAGCGTTTCCGTGCTTCGGAAGGCACGTAAAGCCGTTGGTCCCGGTTATCACTTAATTGTGATAGTCGTTAAGCTCGTTGGATGCCTCCTAGGCGGCTTGAAAAATTCCAACAGTAGGTTGACCACTAGCCTACCTCCACCGATCCGCAGTGGGCACGCGTGGTGGAGTATTGCCCATTCCCTTTCACCTTCATTTGTGAAAGGAGGCCTGTGCTCAGCAGTGGGACATTATAGCCTGATGATGATGATGATGATGTATAATAGTTAAAGTAAAAATGTTTATAAATAAGTAAATTATTTTTTATGATATATTACCTACATAGAATATTTGATAAGTAAATTATAACTAAAACACACTTTTTGTTAAATTTTCTAATGATTAACAAGAAAAAGAAAAGAAAAGAAAGTATAAGGCTTTTTTTATTTTAAGTGCATTTTTTACCCCCTTATTCGTAGTAAAGTTATGAAACGTTGAATAGTGTAAATTCCAAAGTCTTTATCTAACACATGACTTATGATGATGGAACGAGTGAGACGGACGACGGAGGACACAGAATTAGTTATAAAGCGATAAGGGGGTTAATGTTTCACTTCCAAAATCATAAAACATATTTATTTTGCTCATTCTTATTTTTTATTGAGCGTCAACAAAACCGAATTTATTTTCAGGTTTGCAATTTAAGAGACTATAAACAAAATTAATATCAGAAGTTGTTTGACAATTTATTACTAATTTCCTGAAAGTCTGGTAGCTGAAAACAATCAATCAAACTTTTCGTTTGTTATATAAAGGTAAAATATTTAATCATCACAATGTTAAAGGGTTATTATTTAGAGGAAAAGTATTGTTGTTTTTCAATTACAAACCTGAAATAATTGCTCATTAAAAAAAAAACACTTTAAAATATATAAATATTATATGAAACAAATAATTAAATAATTTTAAATTAAATATTGGTTTAATTACAAATGAACTATACTTGAAATAATAAAAATATTATCATGTCTATGTTTTGACAAATAAGTGGTTCAGTAAAATACATAAAGAACTCACATACCAAAAATAAGAAAATTCTCAGAAGGAATCGCTTATTTATTGTCATTACAATTTTTTTTTTAACTAGATTATATATATTATATATAGATTATTATTATATATTGTAATTTTTTAAGTGAATTAGTAATTGTGTAAATTTTTTTTTTTTTTGGGTTTTGTTTTTGTGTTTTATTATTATTTTCTTAAATTGTCTCTCCTATGTTCCGAGGTCTCTTCTTTAAAGGACACTTAAGAATACTTTGGCCTTCGCGTTACAGGCTTTGCCTAGTGTGAAGGTCATAAGATAATTCTAAGTCATAAGTAAATACCTCCAGCATTATGCGTATTTCTGTGTATATTTTAAATGTGTAAGTGTTGTGTTTATTTTGCTGAAATAAATATTTTTTTTCATTTTCATTTTCATTTTCAGATTAGACAATATTAAGAAACAATTTATTTAATAATACACGCATTGGGATCCTTGGCGTCGACATTTCTAGCGACGTTTTGTTCCGTAGTCACTTAGAAGACAAGTTCTGCCGCTTGTACAACGGACAGTGTTCTGAAGAATTGCTTAAGAGGAAACGCTGGTGGCGTTTGTTCCATACAAACGTAATCCTCAGTTTCCTCTCTGGATAATGACACTAGAGCAATGATTATTTTACCATGCAATCTGTAGGTACCACTATATTATGTCCCTCGGTTTTGATTTTCTCCATAAATTAATTTTATTATAAGAATTAAGAGCCATCTAAAATTACAAAAACTGACCATTTTTACTGCCCTTATCAGCAAACAAATGTCCTGTCCAGCAAACAAATTTGACGAATATAATAAATAAAAGGACGACATACATAGCCAAAGCCCATCTTATTACTATTCTTGAAAAAAAAAAAAACGATCCAGTATTAGAGGAGGTAACTGGGGATTACGAAATAGCGATTTCGTCTATTTTAAATAGGTATAATCGATCCAAGCTGCAGTTGTCTCTATCGTCCCTCATACATTTATATCCCAGCAACAGCGCGACAGCAATAGATTTGTTAAATACCTATTTTTCAAATTTCTTCCAGCCATCCTTTCCTCTTAAGATGCCCACGGCTACCTTCTACAATCGCAAGTCCCAACATCGACGGGGAGTCCATCCTTACATATCGAAACCAGAATTATTTCGAACTGTGCGGTCTCAAAGGAGCTTCCTTCCGCCGAAGCTCAGATTGTGGAATGAGCTCCCCGCCGTGGTAATGGAGTACATTAGGGGTTCTTCAAAAAGGGTGTAAGAGATTTTGCAAGGTCGGCAACGCGCGAGTATCACCCCTTGCGTCCATAGGCTGCGGTAACCGCTTACCATCAGGCGGGCCGTAAGCTTGTTTGCTACCTAAGTAGTATAAAACAAACGCGGAGTCAACGTCCTTTCCTCTTCTTTCTTCATCTTTTCCTTTACTTATCTCATCAAATACATATAATTAATTTAACTAATTTTCATTTCTTTTATTTATTATAAGTAAAATAATTTAAGTTTTCTTTGTAGTATTTTATTTTTATTGTATATCTCTATATCAACGACTGGTCTCATATATTTATTTATTTATCTTCTTATTCTCATATTTTCCATTTTTATTGTAATTATTCAAGCAATTTCAGGTAGTAGCAATTTTTTTTTGATACAGTAAACGCCCTCCGAAAAGATTTGTGCGAAATTCCTTCACAATCTAATATGCTTCTTAAAGTGTCAAGTCATATGATTACGAAGCATATAGGGTAGCATCTTACAGGTAGAATTATAACAACATATTTTACCTATTAGGTTTACAATTATTATTATTCTTATCTCAATCTAGCTAATTGCTAAGATTTTTTTTTTTACTATTTTGGAATGTACCTTTTTTATACGACGAAGTAGGTAAACTAGTATACTGCCCGCCTGATGGTAAGCGGTTACCGAAGTCATGTGGACGCTTGCAACACACGGTGCATCACTAACGCGTTATCGACTCATCCCCCCTCTCCAATGAGGAACACAACATTAAGTTATTTGGCAGCGGTATTATGAAAGATGGAGGAGAGACTTCTCCAGTCGATCTGCCCTTTGAGCGAATAAACGCTATGCTCTACCTCTCTGAAAATCTTATCTCAATATAACTACCTAATAGATAGCTAAGTAAATATACTTTTTTCCTATCTTGGAATGTCAATTGTTTTTAATAACACGGACTAACACGGTCGGTGTGTTTGAGCGAATAAACGCTACGCTCTACCTCTCTGAAAATCTAATCGCAATATTACTAATAGATAGCTAATTGTTTTTTTTTCTTTCTTGGAATGTCAATTAATTTTAATAACTCGGTGTCGGTCGGTGTGTTTGAGCGAATAAACGCTACGCTCTACCTCTTTTCAGGCTTTTTTCAATATGTTTCAAGGGTTAAAATATGTTTCATAGGTATAGTCTGAAATGAACAAATTAATCAACTGAGTTACGTGTGTATACTGAATTGATAGAAAATAGTTTGGTTACATTTAATAAATTAAGTATAACACGCCTACTACGAGCCTACCAGAATTTGATATCAGCCGAATATGCTTAGTCATACTTTATAATGACAAAACTTATCATTTATGTCGATACTTATACTTGCTTTACCTGTGGTTTTGTTCACTCAAACAGTGTGAGATTGGAAGCTCATCTCTGTCTCATATTTTTTAAATGTTGTTTTATTTGGACTTGCCTTTATTAATGATAGGGTTGTAAGAGTTTTTTTTTATTTGTTATTTACGTAGCTTTTCAATTTGAACTAATTACTGATTGAAATAACTAACTGTTTGGTCACCAATCTTCGGAAAAGCTAAGTCTTCAAAATTACTTATTCAAGTGATTACGATATTGTATACTGGTCTTGTCAGTAACTTGCATCCTAGCAACACGACCAGCACAAGGCGGGCGGCGTGTGAGTACCTCCTTTGAAATACTGCTACAAGAATGTGCTAGTAACTGGTTAGTAATTCGAGCTAGTGATTGATTTTGTTAAAGTGGAGCTATATGTAAGCGAGGCAAACTGTTTTTTTTTTTAATGTGAAGGTACTGTAAGTTGGCCAACTATTTATTTAAATTGCATTAATTCAAATATAAACGCATATTTTATAAGCAATACTTAATATTATGAAAAACCTATATACAAATTTAGGACACAGCGTATGAACACACACATTAGCAAAGAGCATAACCAAATCAAAAGATAAGTATGTCCATCATGAAATGACGATAATGGATGGATAACAATCTGAAAGGGCATGTCAAATAACAACAACAAATAAGAGCATTAATGTATGTTATTATATGTTAAAAGGTTCGAATAAATTAATTTTTAAAGGGTACGCTTTTCATCTTCCTTAATCTAAGGCTGTCCTTTACTTATATTTTCCAAAGAATTCTGGCAAAACTGTTACCCAAATAAAAATTATACGAAAAATACTTTATCATACTTCAAGTAAAAATTCAAGTAATGTAATTTTGATGTAGATTTATGTTTGATGTATTTGAATGTACTTTTATTGTTGAACTGCTTCGATTGGGTATTTATATAGCATAGCCTAAATCAACTTATACTTTTTAAGCTATTTTCAATCATATCTTACTAGAGTAAGTGATAAAGTGGACGACTAGTACTCAAATATATGTCTGTCTCAAATATTTATAGAGTGCCTGTACAGGTACTACTCAGTATTTTAGGAATACCTCCCACAGTTAAGCTACAGCTTGTAAATATATGATTTAAATCATAATTTCTCTGAATTTAATATACATATAATAAACTACCTTCTGACCACAGTTTCACCCGCGTTTCTGGAATAAATAGTAGCCTATGTTACTCTCCTCTCCACAACCTCTATGCAAAAAATCACGTCGATCAGTTCTTGCATTAGAGAAGGAATAAACTCCAACAAACACGCAATTATAATAAATACGAATGGAATACGTACTCATTGTATAAAGTGTAAGAATGTAGTTAACTATGGGACCCATAGTATCAAATATAAATTTTAAATTTCATGGAATTTTACCAGAGTAGTAAGGGAGTCGTGTATTTGCTAATAGTACCAATAAAACTTAACAGTTACACGCAGCCACAGCAATAATTTATAATGGATCCTGAGTGCTTTAAAAGGGTAGCCAAGGGGCAGTTATACTAGTACTTACTATTTGTTATAGAATTGTCACGCTTTATAACTACTTATCGAGATCATGTTGAATTTGATTCAAAGCTAATATATACCTATATAAAACGATCTCTACCGAGTAATTATTATTGTTATATAGATTATAGATAAATCGTGGTGGCTCAATGATGACCGCACCGATCATCGTTTATGAGAGTGAAGGATCAAACCAATGGATTGTATTTCTGACTTGTAAAGTTACGTTAGGAGTCACCGATGGCTTTTCGGTGAAGGAAAATATGCTAACACATGCATATAAGAGTTTTTTCTTCTTTACCAAACCTATGTTAGTATTTTTCTAGGAAAATATAAGCCTTAATAAAATAAACAAGTAAACCAGTGCGAAAAGAAAAAATAGTTGAAAAAAAGGATAATGAACAGGATTCGTTCGTTGGTCTCGTAGCGTGGACAGACTTGCGAGCCCCTAACGAGCATTAGTCTCGCGCTCGACTGTGCTCCGCTCGATTGTCAGTTTTTTCACGAACACAGGGATTCGCATCGCCCGTGCGCATCGCGCTGTAGGCTCGTTGTAACGTCCACACTTGATATCGCGAGCAAAAAATTAATTCTCTTCGTTCGTGGCTCGGCTCATGCTCGGTTCGCGTAGTATGGAGGCACCATTGATATTGTCGTGTCTATATTGAAACTGTAACTGAAGAATTTACTAATCGAGGTTGTCTTCTTTGGCTAACTATTAATTAAATTAATTATTTGAATATATTTGAAGGGTTCTCTTTCAACATTAACTTGTAATAAAGAGCTCAGGGTCAGACAATCGGTGGACCTATATTTTGTCAGAGAGAATAGAACACGTGAATCCCATATTATCAACGCACACACCCTACACGTCGGTCTTATTTACATAATAAAGGCTGGTCTTGAGTAGCACCGACAATTGGACCCAAAAAAGTATTATTATGTGTGCTGTATAAAAATAATATAGAGGATTAATTGTAATTCACCTGAACTGCTTTAATCGCTTGGCTCACGGTTAAAAATATAACAATGACATCAATTGTTATAATAGGACGCGCGTCCCTCGGGAGAACCAATGGGTTAAGGGATGAAAGTACCATAGATGAAATCGTGAAAAGAAAATGGTACATAGACATTGCGAGTTTTGTCATATTTACTAGCAATAGCATTTTTTTGGCTAAAAAAGAACATACATATTTATAAGATCTGTTTCTTTCCTCATTTGCTAGATCTACAAAAATACTCGCAGTTTACACGTACCTACACATTGGCAATAGCATTACGTATCTGTTTCATGCAAATATATACAGGGATATTGGTAAACGCTAACAAACTCTCTACTACATTTACTAACATCATAAGCAACAACTTTTGTTTTATGACTTTTAATAATTCAACAGACTTTCATACAAATATATGAAATAATTTAAATTCAACGCTGTAAATGTTTTGAACTCTACGTGTAGCGAGTGAATGCACGGGGGCGTTGATATAACAAAATACAGAATTGAAATATTTTCGATAGAACAACTAAATCTTGAATTATGATGTTAGTAATAGAGTCCTGCAAGTTTGTTAGCGTTTTACCAAAAACGCCGCATTGCTGGATTGTTTAAACAAAATAGTAAAACTACCTAATTAAATCAAGTTGATCTAATCCTTTAATTTTGATTTTGTTTATTTTTGAACACTCAATTCATATCAATAAAGTATACTTATTTAAACCCCGTCACATCACATTATCAATCAATAGTATGGAACGTATGATATGTTTTCCTCCCATGCTTCTATGAGCCACTGATTGAGTCCATTACAACCCACTTAATATTTACGACTTGTAAAAACGATTCCCTCATCGCTTCATGGCTTTCCTGCGGGATATCATGGTTATATTCCACTTACAACCTTATTGACGACTTTTCTTATTATTCTATATACATACATGAAGGTAGACATGTACTTAATATATGACCAGAACTTATATTATTATCGTAAGTGTTTTAAACTCATATCTCAAAGCAACTTTTTTGAATTGGTTATCTGATTGGTAGGCTTGCGTCGTAATCTTGAATAAAATCTAAAATTCTTCATAATTATTTTAAGCTTAGTTGTTTTGTTATGACTGATAATTGTGGTCATATAAATAAATAAAGGAAAAAAAACATAATAAGATATACCTAATAATGATGCACGATTTTTTATTGCATTTTTTTGTGTAAGTATGTAAAACAAACTATGTACGAAAATAAGAAAATATTCTTTTCATGTACATCAAAAATAAACTGATAATTTATGGGACTAAGATATACTAATTAAATTGTGTTTGACAAATCAACAATTTCATTCAATTACATTTTGTAAGATCCTACCTGAGTAAGTATACCAAATCGAAGTTCCTACAACTGCTCCTACATACTTGGAGGAACTTCCATTGATGAAATTCGATTTTTATGAAAATAAATATGAAGTTACAAACTAATAAAGTATTCACATGAAGAGCGCTAACGTGACATTCAATAAGTGTTCATGTTCCTATATTCACAAAGCACTATCTCATGTACTCCATTTATCAAGCTTTTTTTTTTCTATTAGCAGAATCTTTCCTGTCATGTTAGTATCTTATTGTCATAGGAATATTCCCATGACAATATCAGATACAACTGGGTCAGAAACTACTTTTACTACTCTGAATTTTATTTATATTAAATAAAATATAAGGGAGCTCTTTAATTTGAAATACTATATTTATAAGATACCTGACGTTAACTAATTATATCTAAAGAAAATAAAATAAAAACTAAAATTAAAAGTGGTAAAAATATTTCGGTTGTAACTAGCAACTAGCATGTTTCAGTAGGCCGTATGTAATGGCTTTATCGATGGTCACCACGGATTATGGCCGATAAAAACTAAACGCATGCGACTATAAATCCGATGGAGATGTCAAAACGCACTTCCAATACCGCTTACTTTTTATTATATATATATTTTTTAACAGGTTCAATTTATAACTTTTGATGAAATTTCGTAAAATAAGCGATGCACCTATGTTATTTTTGTTCATTTAACTATTTTGTTCTTGAAATAGTAGTTTACGGAACCGTTCCATAAAAGGGGTTATTAAAACACGAGTGTGAGTTAAAAAATATCACATCAGTGTTAACCCTTAATTTGGCAAGGAAAAAAAAACTATAATTTTTAAATGTTTTTATCTAAAATGGGTTGCTTGGTTAGCTTGATTAGGTACTGTTATTTATTATTTACCCAGTCAAGTTATTATTATAACCATTCCGTTAGACCATCAAGTTTAAAAAAATGTTATGATGTTAGACCATCAAGTTTAAAAAAAAATTATGATACTCGTCATAAAATGTATAATACTAATAAAAAAAATACATAAATGCCTTGGACACATCACAGCTGACTTTCCCCGCGAAATTATTTTTTGTTGTTGTGTCAAAAATAATGTTGAGTGACTTGTTCTTTATTAATGTTACTAGCAGCGAAACCCGGCGTTGCTCGGGTTAAAATACATCGCATGTTTAATGGTATAAAAAATATATAAGGATAATTTTTTTAACATATTATAGATTTCTATTTTCGATATTGAGAGACTTTCCAGAACATTCAAATAGTTTGTTATTTTTTTTACTCGACTGCAATCACAATTGAACTGACGAAAAGTCACTGAATTTCGATTTATACACCGAAATTTCCAGTACCAGATCACTCTAGAATATTTAGATGTGTATATCACTTCGATTTGGTTTTTATAGATCAATAATAACACTCGTACACATTTTGGAACTTTCCAGACCATTCCAAAAATTCTCGATCATAATAAATTGCACTCATTTATGAACTTCCCAGATAATTCGGAAAGTTTCTAGAACGTTCTCGAACATTCTAACTCGATAATAACAGTTTTGGGACATTTTGGAACTTTCTAGATGAAGCCAGAAATTTGTAGAACTTTCTCAAACATTCTATATCGATTATAATAGTTTGCATTCATTCTAGAATTTTCTAGATCATTCCAGATATTTGTTGAACTTTCTAGAACACTCCAGATAAATTATAACCGTTTTACTCATTTTGGAACTTTCTAGATCATTCAAGAAATTTCTCGAACATTCTAAATCGATCATAATCAATTGCACTAATTTTGTAACTTTCCAGATCATTCGGAAAATTTCTAGAACGTTCTTGAACATTCTAACTCGATAATTACAGTTTTGGACATTTTGGAACTTTCTAGATCATTCAAGAAATTTCTCGAACATTCTAAATCGATCATAATCAATTGCACTCATTTTGGAACTTTCCAGATCATTCGGAAAATTTCTAGAACATTCTCGATCATTGTAAATCGATCATAATAAATTGCACTCATTTTGGAACTTTCCAGATCATTCTGGAAATTTCTAGAACGTTCTCGAACATTCTAACTCGATAATAACAGTTTTGGACATTTTGGAACTTTCTAGATGAAGCCAGAAATTTGTAGAACTTTCTCAAAACATGCTATATCGATTATAATAGTTTGCATTAACTCTAGAATTTTCTAGATCATTCCAGATATTTGTTGAACTTTCTAGAACACTCCAGATCGATTATAACCGTTTTACACATTTTGGAACTTTCCATTCCAGAAATTTTGAGATCTTTACAGAAGTCCTCATGCGTTAGAAAAGGACAGCAATATATTTTTTAACATTTTCGCCACTCACAACCACCCTCTTCCACCCACCGCGACCAAACTCCCTTACTACCATCTGGAGACCAAGGGGTATTTACCACCCCAACGGGAAGTTGATTGGGGTTGGTGGTGATTGAGAAAACTGCGTATTTACGTACCCACAAAAGCATTTTATATATATTATTAGATTAAAGATAGTGTTGCAATCTATAAATGTACCTATATTAAATCAACCCTTTTTGTATTTCTTTAACCTAATATTTTCCTAAGTTCATGTATGACCGGATATACAGTGCCAAATTAAGGGTTAAATACCTAATTATGTGCAGTTGAATACACTACTTCATCTAAACTTATGTAATTCCGACGTAAATTGATAAAATCGAAGATAACTTAAAAAGTAAGTTAGCTTTATTTACGTCACTACCGTAACCGAAGATCACACAATCATTATAATGCTACACCTGGCCAAGATACTATAATATATTTACGCACTGCTTCGTCGATCTTGAGATAAAATATTATCGTATCTTCACCGTGTATTGCGCGCTTTTACAAATAAAACAGAAATCTCTATCAGAAATGTCTATTATCTACTCTCTATACCATATTTATCATGATATATTTTTTACGAAACTTAAGTAATTGAAAATGTCATCTCATGTAACCATTTGTTCTAGCAAACAATATTATTGTTTCTGTTTCGGTGCTGTTTCCCCAACGCTACGACGTAGACCTACGCTACGACCGGCTACGAGCCGAGGCTACGAGCGCGTAGCGGAAGAATGGCTCTCGGGAAAAATGTTTAATATCTGTTTAAAAACAAAGGCTTGTTTGTTAAAAACGATTGTTTGTTGTTTACTGTATTGTATTGTGTCTACAGCCTTGTTGAGTCTAATATATGAAAGACATATAAGAAGAATACATTTATATACAAATAAAGGTAGCAGCAAATAACAACATTGCAACAGTGCATATAACTACGTGTAGCTAGACCAGGGTAGAACGAACTGATGTAATAAGATTATTTGATTTTTTATCCTTACTGAATTTTCGAGTGTCGCATTAAAAAAAATACCTCAATATTTTTTAAGTATGTTCAACCTACATACAAATTTAAATTGTAAAGATCTCAGTTATTTTCAGTAATATAGGCACATAGTATTGATTACGTCATAGCTCATCGTATGTAGACATATTTAGTGTTGACATTTGCTTCGCCATGCCGGCGACTTGAAGCATGGTCCACTAGCATAGCTCTAACAGCTTGGCATAGACATACCTACATATAATCACAGAGTTAATAATATACTACGATATAATAATACACCGATATACATAGTTTGGATACGATTAATAAGGGTCATCCATCATATACACTCCTACATTGTACTGCATTTATGTTAACGGGTTGGTTGGCGTGTTTGGTAAGTTCACACCATTGATCGTTTGTTTCTCATAAAATAAATAATATCCTGGGACATTCCTCACATACGGTCATCTGATCCCAAACTAAACAGAATTTGTACTAAGGAAACCGGATAACTGATATACTACATAGGCTACTTTTTATAAAAACTACTAATACTAAATATAATTGTATATGTTAGTCAACTACCTTCTTTTAAGTTATTTTAATATGTTTTATCTCTTCACTTTAGTATTACGTATTACCTTGTTTAAAACGTACTTAGATGCAAGTGGTGTTTACCTTAAATAGATTGTACAATAAGCATAATTACATTTATACTGTAAATTAATTTTAAGATGTAACCATTGTAACAGTCACTGGTAAACCAATAAAACAAAATAAATAAAATAAATAAATACTTAATATACATAATCACACCCAGACTCAGGACATACAGACATGTTCATGAACACAAATGCATGTCCTGGATGGGAATCGAACCCACGACCTGTGGCGCGATAGGTGGAATCTTAACCTACCTCGCCAACTGGCCCGCCTGACATAGGAGAGACACTTTTATGTGCTGATACTTTTTATACTACTAGAGAAGCAAACCGGTTACCGTAGCGTATAGACGGTTGCAACACCAGTTGTATTACTCGCGCGTTGCCTACCTTGCTTAAATCTCGTCCCATTCTGACGCTTTACTTCCATGGGAAAACCAATGCGGGGAGCTCATTCCAGAACCCAAGCGTCCCGATGGCACATTGCCAGACCATTTCGGTTCCAATGTGTGGGGTTGAACTCACCGTCATTGGTAAAACGTAGCTGAATGGTAGAGATGGGGCGTTATAATATATTTAGTAAGAAGTATATGTAAGATATCAATTATCTGTTTTCCATAGTACAAGCTTTGCTTGGTTTTAAGAATGTACCAGGATATTATTTTTATAATTAATGAGTACAACGACGTAATTTATGGCCGTCCCCTAAGTAAACAAATGAGAATAATCAAGGCCTATTGCACAGGGATTTGTAGGCAATTAAGAAATGAAGGTCAAATATCTAAACATTGTAACTTAATTTAAATTTACCAAGCAATATAAGTTTCACAAATTAAACTCCCCGAGGTGTCCAAAAATTAGTATCAAATAGCTGAATAACACTTACAAACTGTTAATTACTATCGTAAATATATCAAATGTGTATCGGCTATGTGACCAGACTTGTAATTCGTTTATCAGTTCACTAGTTTTCGGCCCGCGGTTTTCCCGTACTCCCGAGAGATCTGATATTTACTCGGGATAAAAAGTGGTATTTATACCACTAAGGTGGCAAACAAGCATACGGCCCGCCTGATGGTAAGCGGTTACCGTAGCCTATGGACGCTTGCAACACCAGGGTTATCACTCGCGCGTTGCCGACCCTGAATAAACCTCTTCACACCCTTTTTGAAGAACCCCATGCTGTACTCCTTTGGGAAAACCACTCCTATGTACTTAAATAATAGGTTATGATCTACCTGCGTGCCAAATTTTATCATGATGGTTGTGCTGTTGAGGCGTCAAAAGGTTACATACAAAATCATAATCAGATTAGCCGTTTCCGTGATTTGGTCAATATTAACAGGGTGTCGGGTTGCAGGCGAAGCCAACTGCGGCAGATGCGGAAAATACAAAATTCAAAAAAATACGCATCGTTTGGACCAAATTATCTATTTATGCCGAAGCATGACATTTTGCTCGTACTTTGTCATCAAAATTGATCAAGGCCTCCAGAGACAAGAGGGCGGGGAGCTTTTTCCGCCAACGCATCAGCTTGACTATCCAAAGAGAAACGCTGCCAGCCTGCTGAGAATCTAGTCATTAATCGGTAGCAGCAAATATTTATTTATTATAGTTGTAAATATTTGTTGTAAATAAATATATTGTATGGATTGTAATATATTTGTTGTGTAGAAAGACTATGGACTGTACAGGAGCTGGCGCTGATTCGATAAAGGAACGAAGAGTGTGTACAATAACGTAACCCTTAGCACATACAAGCACTGAAAAACACAAGCTAAGAACCGTTACCGTTCCTCCGGTGATTGTAGTTTCCCAATAGGCTTTCTCGTTTTCAGACGTCACACCGAATTGCTCTTCTTAAATTATATTGTAGATTGGAATGTGCACGGCACCTCGTTATATCATAGATATTTATTATAATTTTTCAATGCAACGAACGTCGTCGTGTCAATGATAGAAGTGAAAAAAAAAAACGTTTTTATCATGGAGGGCGGTTTCATGGCAGTGCCTCTCGCGGCCAAAATTGGTCGAAAATCTCCGTCAGCTCGGAAGCAGTCCTCATACAACCTGCACCCAATAATGCATGCATGGCTCAAATAAAATAAGAAGTATACCTATGTACCGAACAATATTAAACATAATATTATGTATCTATCTAATAGTTGATAATTGTTTAGAGAAGTGAAAATTGATGTTGTGATATGGTAAATAATATTGTATATTAATGATCCTAGTTCGACCAATATCTACCTAAGTAAATCCGAATTAGTTTTAGAGAAGCAAAATATTGATCTTGATTACTTTGAGAAATGTTAGCGGCGCGCACAACATTAAGTTACTCACAACACATTTACCCCCTTATTCATAATCGCTTTTTAACTAAATCAGTTTAATAGTGTGCCCCGTCTCACTCTTTCGATCACCAAATGTCATCTGTCAGATAAAGACTTCGGAATTTTAGCTAATCAACATTTGATAACCTTAGTATGAATAAGGGGGTTAGTTTTTTTTTTTCATATTGTTGTTTACCACATAAATATAAGTTTAGGTACTCGGTCAAGCACTGACATCGATATATATAAACATTCTGTTTGTCTATTATTGTTTGCGATTGCGAAGAAACTTCGCTTGACGAAACTGACGAATGTTTCTAAGCAAAGAAGGAACCGAACCCAAAATCAAAAAAGAGGCGTTGCAAACCACGATGGGCATTAGCAAGTTATAAATGGTCTGCCCCGCGGTGTCAACTGCGTCCCCGAGGGACCTTTGGTTATCCCGAGATAAAAAGTATGCTATGTGTTAATCCAGAAAATATTCTATTTGTGTGCCGAATTTCGTGTAAATCCGTTCAGTAATTTTTGCGTGAAAGAGCAACAAAAATCTTCACAAGTGACAAATCCCATCCTTACATCCATACAAACTTTGACATTTATAATGTTAGTAGGATATAAAATAAATAAATATTATATAATGAAACAAACTGCGTATTGATATTTGTAGGTACCTAATTATTTGTATTTTTACACTGAAGGCAGCAAAGAGCATTTACGTAAGTTAACGAGCAGTCCTTCGTTCAGTGCAAGATACGGTAACCATGATAAACTAAGTAAAATATCATTTAAATACAAATAAATATAACCCGTCTTTTAATATTGTTATGATTTAATATTGTTACTTAATGGAATACAATAATATGGCCCATACATAGATATGCTTCAAAATATTTCAGTTTCATGGTATGAAGACTGAGGCCATGTTGATGCGTGGGAGTAGGCCCTAGTGATAATGCTAGAAATGTCAACACACTTGCAGACAAATAACTCTTGGATATGTTAAATATAAAAAAAAAGTTAAGAAAATAATATAATGATAGAAAATGATTACATTGAGAAATGTAAAATTTACGAAAGCATTCATTTCATGGTTCATATTTTTGAATGACTTAACGGAAGAAACCAGAGAATTATGCAGATTGTTGTTTTTACCTACTCATGTGCTTTCACTGCTACTGTACTTATTTGCTTATGTTAATAGTTTGAGTATGTAATAATAACGTATGACCTAGGACTGCTACTAACGATTTTTTAAAATATTCTATACTTTACGAGATAATTAGATAAGAAGCGCTTAGTTCATTTTTGTTCCGCGAAACTCGCCATCTCCGTCTCATGCAACGCGAAGGTACATAAGTTTGTTTCATCTGACATTGCCATATTTTTCTGGCTTTGTACGCACTCTGAACACATTTATTATAATCTACATTTATTACGATATGCATATTTTCAAGTTTTATATAAAAATAAATGTCCTACAATATAAAGCAGTGTCCACACCGGCGGTGCTCTCACGTTGCCGTGGCTCTGGTGCACGGCGGAGTATCGCTTCTCTCAATCAGCCCCCGACGATCATATGACGAACTGGCGCATCCTTTATAAACTAGATAATTGAAACTGAGCCTTGGCCCTCGATCACATCATTATTATTTATCGATAACATTTTATTTATCTTTGTAAAATATAATTTTATTTAACTTAACAGTTGTTGCGGAAGTGATAATTATTTGATTATAAATATAAAATTCAAAGTCCTGACTGACTGACTGATTGACTGATATATCAACGCACAGCCTAAACCACTGGTCCTAGAGACATGAAATTTAGAGGGTATATTCCTTGTGAAGAGTAGGTATCCACTAAGAGAGGGTTTTTCGAAATTCCACCCCTAAGAGGGTAAAATTCCACCCCTAAGAGGGTAAAATAAGGGATAAAAGTTTGTATGAAAGTCCGTCAGTTTCGAAGTTAGTATCTTCAAATTTTGATTGAGATGAGATTGAGAAGATTTGTTGAAAAGTTGTTTTGCTTTGTTGTTGTAGAGAAATATGTCATTTGTTTCCTGTAGGCCACGCGGGCGAAGCCGCGAGCAGCAGCTATTTTATTATAAATGGATATCAAAAGGCCATAGTTAACAGATGTCAAGGAAACACACAAGCGAGAAAATATACCTACTAGTCTCTGCTAACTCGCTGTCAGTTATTTTGTGCGTGTTCGGACAGGGGACCGAGCGCAACAGCGCAACAGCGACTGTTTTCAATTTGCATGCAACCATGACCCACACAATTAATTCATAAAACTTACTGCAAGCAAACCCTGAAGCTAGTTTGTTGACAATAGATTGTCAAACACAAATACTATAGCTAGTTGTGTAAAATATATCGGTACTTTTTAATCCAACATCCCAGGGTCATTTTGTACATCAGAAAATAAGTAAGGTCTGGTAGTCCTAGGATCTGGCTCTATTTAACCTATCGTTATGTATCGTTTACATAGGATAAGAGACTTACTGCATGGTGTTTCAAGTGTCAATATGCTACGGTAACCGCTTAACATCAGGTGGGTGGGTCGTATGCTTGATTTAGGAGTATAAAATAACTACATCTCCACAAATACTCTTTCGTTACGTTTTATAATTTTTAATTAGAGAACACGACGGATACAATTAAGGTCAATTTTAGTCTTCTTTGTTTTAAGGAAATTAATTTATGCACGAGTACGCGTGGGAACTACGTAACCAAACATTTACGATAATTATACTAATTAGGAGTAAGCCACGTAAATGTTATAATTGTGAAACTTTTACCTACATTTGTCTGTAATTGGTATAGAGATAGAGACTAGAGAAGTTCCCGCATACTATTGAACTTTCATTTATGGCAAAACTTGGTCGAAAGTTAGAAAAACTCTATCAGTTTTATTATTCGCACTATATTTATTATAATTGAAGTCCAACAGAAAGCGTACAGTTATTTGTACGTGTACCTACCTTCAGTTGAAGTTAACTTTGTGTAAAAGGAGGACAGCTGTGCAATATTATCACTGCACAGTCCCAAAGGCGCCTTAATTACAAGCTTTTACTTAGTCTGTAGTTATTTCACTCTCAGAAAAGGAACATTTAAAAGTCTCATTATTTCTTAATATGTGAAAAAGACAAATTTTCATGAACTTGCACATATTATTTTCTTTTGGATTTGAATATCTTGTTGGGATTTTGTTATTTGAAACGGTCCTTTGAACGATGGCAATAATTGTTTACTTCGTCCGTCATTCGTTTGGCTTTGGATTAATCAGTACTAATGCTCCTTCACGATATGTTATTTCACACAGAACAGTTTTAATTATTTTGTGATAAGTCCTATTAATCACTTGTTGTAGCTGCGTAATACAATTATCCCAGCAATTTTCATCTAAATCGGCACACATAGCTTTCATAGTTTCTAAAATAGATTATTAAATCTTTAAAGACTTAGCCGTTTGGTCGTGGCACACCAGTTGCAACTGTATGCAATCGAATATTTTTAATAACGTAAAAACCTTTAAAACTTTTAGATGTAAAAGTGGAACCGGCATCCGTTTGGAGCTTGCCAATTGCTGAGAGACGACACCCGAGTTGGTCCGACCAACATACACCAGAGTTGCCAAATATCTACTCATCAAATCTCATAAAGTGTCCATCATGTATTTCTCTTATGATTTTTTATCATCTAATGAAAATAACTACTTACTATTATTGTGAATTCTTTAATTAACTTGCAATCTTGATGTCGCTACGGCTTCACAAGCAGCAGCAGAGTGCGCCCGGGTGGTTGCCGAGTTCAAACACTCGGCGCATTACTGACACTGCAGTACAAAATACGCGGAACACGCAAATATTTTAAATTTAAAAAAGAACTTCATAAATACTTTCTTTCTATTAAATTTTGCGGTGTTCCTTTTTCTAGCCACATTGAAGTCAAAGCATTCAAGCGTGTCGGAAGCCATCGTGGCGTGATGCAGCTTCGTCCACTATACTGCCAGTACTTTTGTTCGTTTACATAAAGAAACGCCTGTCAATTCATCGAACGGCCTGCCATGGACCGATCCGTTGATACACACGATTCTATTTTCAAGGGTAGGGACGTGTCGTTGTTTCATAAGATTGCTTGATAGATATCATCTTTTACATCAGCTATGTATGAGCCACTTCAACGCATGAAAATAAAAAAGCTAACTAAAAATATTAAACAATACATAGGCGTAGTACAGGTTATTTCAGTGTTCTGTTTATTATTAAAATGGTTTATTCTACGAGGCTGAAAAAGGGGTCTTTAGTACTTTCGGTCCACTCTTTGTTCGGTCCGCGTACCGAAAACCCTAAAATGTTGATATGTCTTAATTTGAAGGGGTAGATTCGGTCCGCAGGAAACAAATGCTCTAAAGGACATTCAAACATAAAAGTTGTGAAATTTTACCCGACTGCGGTAGTGCTAAAAGAGGGCAATATTTTAAAAAGTCTTTTCAACAATTATAGTTTTTGTTTTATATTTCTTTTTTGTAGCGGCATCTATCAGTTACACTAAGATTGTAAGTAAGAACCTACGCAAAAAAAATAGATGGTGCCACAACATTCTGCATCTCACCACCTTGCAACTCCATTTAAAAATACCTACGTAGCCTACATGGCTCTCCAAGCTCCTTTTAGGTTATTCACACTGATTGTAGGTAGCGTTAAAAAACGGACGATTTTGCATGAAGACGGTGATATTGAGATCAGAAGATAGATAGGTAGCCATATTGTCTGTTTTATTTATTAATCAATAGTATACCTACGTAAGTATACACATACATACCACTTACACATAAATAAAATTTAAGTGTCTGTTTGAATTGTAACCAGCTTTTTACTTAATGCATATTACGCTAATTATATCAAAAACTAAGTAATGATTTTTTTGTCTGTCTGTCTGTTTATTCTGGCTAATCTCCGAAACGGCTGGACCTATATTTAAGGGACCTTCACTGGCATATAGCTGTTATGAGGAGTAATTTGAGCTTCTTTTATTTTGGAAAAAGATTAGGGGTCCGCGCAAAAAAATAGATTTCGAAGTAATTTTCGAGTTCTTTGGCGAGAAGTCTACGTCCACCAGTGGATGAACTGGCTGCATTTAGGTGGTGAGATATTATGATTGACTAAACAGAAAGTTGTTAAAAACATGAGATCGTCGAGAAAAGAGAATATTTGAAAGAGTCATATACTTGCAATAGTTAAAGTATTATTTATTCATTTATTTTTTATTATTATTTATTTATTTATTTGCATGTATGGCATTTATGAATCTGACGTATAGGGAGGCACAGGCAAAGCTAATCTCAGATGGCGCCACCCTCACTGGTAACTGTAATTGATGTTGTCTTGATGAATTCTAAAGATTTTCATAAGTTTCAATTAATGAAACGAACCAGTACACCTATAGGATATCCTCATAAAAATCGTAAGGTTTGAAGTGATCACTGCATAATCTTGCCGATGAGCTTGGTTTCTATATTTTTTTTAACTATCAAGGGTCCCACTGAAACTCACAAAATTTCATCAAAATCCTAGAGTCCGATTGCAGCGCCACCTGCCGTTTTCAATTGTAAATCGAAACCAATGAACATTAACATTTTTAACACGCTTTTATTAGCTTCACCTGTATGTATGTAAGTGTGTATGTATGTATGTATGTATGTATGTATGTATGTATGTATGTATGTATGTATGTATGTATGTATGTATGTATGTATGTATGTATGTATGTATGTATGTATGTATGTATGTATGTATGTATGTATGTATGTATGTATGTATGTATGTATGTATGTATGTATGAATGTATGTAAAGGAATCTTCGAACGTCATTTTCATCGACTTCCAGACGTCAGATTAAACTGAAATTTTGCACACTTATCAAGTACCGATGACAATACAATAATTTGACAACCCAATAGAATTTCTAAGCATTATCATTATCATGAAGAAATATCGTAAATTACAAAATGAAAAGCGCCACACACTTTTCATTCAAATATTGAACTTAATTACAAAAATTGCTTACATTTAGGCCCTTACGGGATAGACAGTGAATATATTTAGGTTCAATTTTATAATTATTTAACACTTTTTAGTGCAGGGCTTTTTAAATCGTGTTTTTTTAGTTTTTTTAAACTGTATTCCATATAAGAGTTTTCCAGCTATCGGTTAAAAAAACACTATCGTTATTTAAAAGTTTTGACAGTGGACCGAAACGTCCACTTCAAAAAAAGACGGGGTAGATTCGGCCCGCGGACCGAACGAGGAGCGGACCGAAAGTACTAAACACCCTGAAAAAGTGAGATGTATCAGAAAAAACAAATAAAGAACCCAAGTTACTTCACTGAAAATTGCGAGAAACTTGACAACTAATCTTGCTAATTGATAAAAAAAATTGCAAAAATCGGTAGTTTTGTGTTAGCTATCTACTAACAACTATCTATGAAGTATAAGTAATATAAAATAAATCTAATAATATATATAAAATGCTTTTGTGGGTACGTAAATACGCAGTTTTCTCAATCACCACCAACCCCAATCAACTTCCCAATAGGGTGGTAAATACCCCTTGGTCTCCAGGTGGTAGTAAGGGAGTCTGGTCGCGGTGGGTGGAAGGGGGTGGTTGTGGGTGGCGAAAATGTTAAAACATATATTGCTGTCCTTTTCTAACGCATGAGGACTTCTGAAAAGATCTCAAAATTTCTGGAATGGAAAGTTCCAAAATGTGTAAAACGGTTATAATTGATCTGGAATGTACTAGAAAGTTTAACAAATATCTGGAATGATCTAGAAAATTCTAGAGTGAATGCAAACTATTATAATCGATATAGCATGTTTTGAGAAAGTTCTACAAATTTCTGGCTTCATCTAGAAAGTTCCAAAATGTCCAAAACTGTTATTATCGAGTTAGAATGTTCGAGAACGTTCTAGAAATTTTCAGAGTGATCTGGAAATTTCCAAAATGAGTGCAATTTTTTTTTTTTTTTTTTACTCTTTATAGGTCTGTGTTTGACCGCAATCTCACCATGGTAAGTGATGATGCGGCCGAAGGTGGTAAGCACACAAAGCCTAGAAGGAACTGTCTCTCAAGTGCAGCTATCGGAACACACCGAAAGGTGCTTGGCGACAGATTTCAACATGAGGGTGGTAGCCAGCCAGGCGGATACTACAAAGTACCCTACCACCGTGCTATGGTTTCCTCACGATGTTTTCCTTCACCGAAAGCTCAAGCACATTGTAGGATTCGAACCCGGGACCTTCATCTCGGTATCCGACGTCACTACCACTGAGCTATCATCGCCTTGAAATTATGATCGATTTAGAATGTTCTAGAAATTTTCCGAATGATCTGGAAAGTTCCAAAATGAGTGCAATTGATTATGATCGATTTAGAATGTTCGAGAAATTTCTTGAATGATCTAGAAAGTTCCAAAATGAGTAAAACGGTTATAATTGATCTGGCTTCATCTAGAAAGTTCCAAAATGTCCAAAACTGTTATTATCGAGTTAGAATGTTCAAGAACGTTCTAGAAATTTTCCGAATGATCTGGAAAGTTACAAAACTAGTGCAATTGATTATGATCGATTTAGAATATTGGAGAAATTTCTAGAATGATCTAGAAAGTTCCAAAATGAGTAAAATGGTTATAATTTATCTGGAGTGTTCTAGAAAGTTCAACAAATATCTGGAATGATCTAGAAAATTCTAGAATGAATGCAAACTATTATAATCGATATAGAATGTTTGAGAAAGTTATAAAAATTTCTGGCTTCATCTAGACAGTTCCAAAATGTCCAAAACTGTTATTATCGAGTTAGAATATTCGAGAACGTTCTAGAAATTTCCAGAATGATCTGGAAAGTTCCAAAATGAGTGCAATTGATTATGATCGATTTAGAATGTTCGAGAAATTTCTTGAATGATCTAGAAAGTTCCAAAATGAGTAAAACGGTTATAATTGATCTGGCTTCATCTAGAAAGTTCCAAAATGTCCAAAACTGTTATTATCGAGTTAGAATGTTCAAGAACGTTCTAGAAATTTTCCGAATGATCTGGAAAGTTACAAAATTAGTGCAATTGATTATGATCGATTTAGAATGTTCGAGAAATTTCTTGAATGATCTAGAAAGTTCCAAAATGAGTAAAACGGTTATAATTTATCTGGAGTGTTCTAGAAAATTCTAGAATAAATGCAAACTATTATAATCGATATAGAATATTTGAGAAAGCTCTAAAAATTCTGGTTTCATCTAGAAAGTTCAAAATGTCCCAAAACTGTTATTATCGAGTAAGAATGTTCGAGAACGTTCTAGAAATTTTCCGAATTATCTGGGAAGTTCATAAATGAGTGCAATTTATTATGATCGAGAATTTTTGGATTGGTCTGGAAAGTTCCAAAATGTGTACGAGTGTTATTTTTGATCTATAAAAATCAAATCGAAGTGATGTACATCTAAATATTCTATATCTGATACTGGAAATTTCGGTAAGTACATAAATCGAAATTCAGTGATTTCAAGTTCAAAATGTCCCAAAACTGTTATTATCGAGTAAGAATGTTCGAGAACGTTCTAGAAATTTTCCGAATTATCTGGGAAGTTCATAAATGAGTGCAATTTATTATGATCGAGAATTTTTGGATTGGTCTGGAAAGTTCCAAAATGTGTACGAGTGTTATTTTTGATCTATAAAAATCAAATCGAAGTGATGTACATCTAAATATTCTATATCTGATACTGGAAATTTCGGTAAGTACATAAATCGAAATTCAGTTCACTTTTCGTCATTTCAATTGTGATTGCAGTCGAGTAAAAAAAAGAACAAACTATTTGAATGTTCTGGAAAGTCAATATTGAAAATAGAAATCTATAATATGTTAAAAAATGTATCCTTATATATTTTTTATACCATTAAACATGCGATGTGGTTTAACCCGAGCAACGCCGGGTTTCGCTGCTAGTTAATCAATATAGATTTAGATTGCTGTTGAATAGCTGTATTATAGAAAACATTTAAAAGTAATCTACCACGAAGGGTGATTAGTGTGACCGGTCTGTATGTATGAAGTCTATATTGGCTGTAGTTGCCTTGTAGAGTTATATTTTAGTATATAAAATATAACAAACAAATATTATAATTATTTTGAATTAATGCTCGAAAATAATCTATGATCCGTATTGGGTTCCGTATCAATCAAATGAGGTTTGTACAATTCAGGTGGATTGAGCTTGATGTTTTTAACTTATACGCCCATTTCCTCTTATTAGTAAAAAAAGAAAAACCTTACAATTTTTTAACCAAATTATCAACTACAAAATGTTTATTAAATGAATTATAATCCTGGACTAAATATTTTTTAAAAAGGAGGAGGTTTTATGTTTGACGCGAATGTAATATATTTTTGTATCCATGTTCATAATGCCCTCTGTATATGTCCGTTTGTTACGTTTACCTGTCTAGGTAACCGAGCAGAGTTTGATGAATATTAATGTCCCACAAAAATAGTAAGTACGAAGTAGCATTAACATTTATTTTTGAGACCGTAGCACCATCTAGCTAATCTCAAAGTTTTCACGAAGGCTTAGTCGAGAGACAAGAGTTCTCGCGCTGAAAGGTGTGATACGAAACCTCTTGAGTTGAAGTGTTGTTGACTCCCACTAGATGTCGATTCTGTCGTACTGGTAGTTTCTAATTTAGCTACACAGATAGCGGCTATATCTCTCATAATTATTATTGTATTTCTATTTCTGTAAACGCTCGTTAGCGGCTCCCAAGTCCGTCTATGCTACGCTAATTCGTGTTCCTCGTGTGGTCGGCTCGTGCTCGGTTCGCGTAGCGTAGAGCCACGTTTATCTCGAGCTATGATTATATTTCAGAAACAACTGTATCATCAATCAATTATTACAATAATATTTTTGTTATAATAAATAAATATATATGTTATCATAGCAAAATTCAAAAATTCAAAAAGCATTTATTCAATTTAGGCCCTGTAGTGCAATTCTGTTCTTTTTTGACAGCTGACGACGACGACGTCCGTCGTCGCGGTCTATTCTCTATACATTCGTAGTGCGGTGCTACATTTTTCAATTGGTCAATTAATTAATGTTTAATTTTAGGAAGCTCCTATTAAGGTCGTATTATGTATCCATTATAAAAAAAAACCTGTCACTTTGTGGATCACTTTCATTTATGATAGTTTCTGTGTAATGTTATGATATTTGAAGTAAGTATGTTTTATTACAAATTATTTATTATAAATCCAAGACTGTTCTTTGTCGAAATCAGTCAAAAACAAAGGCCCAGTTCAGCAGAGGACATCTCGTGACAGAATATGATGATGATACTAATTTTATAGTGGTTACAGAGTTGGTATACATATTTCAGATATCTGCAGCTCGGATAAGTCATATTATGGGCATCCTTAAATCAGCCAATGATGAAGATATCTTGGAAAAACGTCGTCAAGCTCAACAGTTGAGACTTTTGGCGAGTAATTCTTTAACTATTCTTGTTGAAATAAACATTGATTAAATTGTGCACAGCACTACAAAGTCAATGCATTTTTATTTACTGGAAATGCTAAAATTCTTCCAAATTCTATATAGAAGTCTTTGATATCTGGCTTATTTTTATTATTCCTTATAAAAAAATACCTCGTCAATTTAGTAGTATGTACTTACATACGAGTATGTTATTAAACATTATTCGTGAAAAAATGTTAATTGTTTCAATATTTTCAAAATATGGGCGCTATATCTAGCTTTCTTTTTGTGAAGTTTAAGTCGTAATATTAAGATAAAGTTAAACCAATGAATAGCCTTCATATTAAACCTTTAAAATTGGTATATTCAGTACATTAAAGTTTTACTAAAATATGAAATAAAATTAGCCTTTATCTAGTTTCCATATCATAAGTTTGCTTAGCTTGGGATTACGACTCAGATACATAAAATAAATGAAATCCACTCGCAGAGCGCAGTTGATGTTTACAATACACCTTCCAGCCCATTTTAATTCTTTTAACCTATTCAAGTATTCAATTGTTTCGACATGCAATAGTCCGGGAGGTACTGATGCATTTTAGGTAGTATTAATACGCCGATCGATGGACATCTTTTTCAATAGATCTTGAATGACTAATATGTGCACCACGCATCAGCGATGCACCCGCGGTGGGTTTAGGATTGGAAGGTTACGGCAGGGGTAAACTTTTTTTTTTACAAATTCATGCGAGCAGCTGACGCGTGTTCCCCCCTCCACCATGCAGCAGACGATTTTTTTCAGCTCAGTATTATGTCAAATACTTATGAAACAAGTTTGAGCCGGCGTACTATGTCTTTTTTTTTACTGGGAGTGGCTGATGACGGATGTAGAAGACTTGAGCACTTACTTGAGCAGACGGTCGGTTCATTTATTAGTCATATAAGATCAACTATACATTTCAACGTCAGCCGGCTTACTATGACTTTTGTGTTTGCAACGCTACCTCCCGGACTAACCGTCACAACGGAGTCGTCGTCGGTTGCTGTCAAAAACGTTTCAGAATACCAAAGCTGATAAGGCACTTATGAACGTTAACAAATGGCTCTACACCGGTTCCAAATACAACTTGAACTGAGAAGACTCCGGCAAGAAACTCAGCAAGTGTTTTTTTTTTTTTTTAAGTATGTAAATAGTAGTATTACAATTACAAAATATATATAACAATAGCCTGCGAAGCGAACAACTCATTCAAATGCATTCTTGTCATCTACAAAATCAGAAACTTTATAGTTTACGTACTTTCGTGCATAACTTCTGTTTAACTATCTTTTTGAATCTATGTATAGGTAGCTCTTGGATTTCTTTGGGTACTTTATTATAGAAACGTATACATTGCCCCTTGAAAGAGTTAAGGACTTTGCTGAGCCGAGTTAAAGGTACAGCAAGTTTGTGCTTATTTCTAGTGTTCAAACTATGAGTGTCACTATTCTTAGGAAAGTTATTTAAGTTTTTCCTCACATGAATAAGATTTTCATATATGTACTGTGACGACACTGTCATTATATTAATAGATTTAAACTTGTCTCTCAAAGAATCTCTAGGCCTTATTTTATATATTGCGCGGACAGCCTTCTTCTGCAGTATAAAAATTCTATTGATGTCGGCAGCACTTTATAGAATCACAATACTATATCGGACATCGGACCGGACATTTCTAGTAGGTACTGTCTAGGTAGTGTTTTTCAAATATTTTATTATTGTGAAAGTTATGAATTATAATGCTGAGGGGCTTTTATAATCGACCGTATAAGCTTAAGCTGTAAGCTACGCATTATGAATACTTCTAGGATTCTTAACCCTACAATGTTTCTGCGTAAAACCTTTTCCTAAAATAAAGTAGGTAATTACGGTTGGAATTATATAGAATGATCTATGAACTCAAATAATTTAACAATTGAGTATTCAACTTACAAGCATTTTTTGTCTAATAGATGTAAAAAGTGTCTAAATAATAATGTAGTAGATGCCACTAGGAAATTTTCTAAATATAGGTTGTATTTTTATATTTTTTCTTAATATGTTTATGTACATAAGTAATAAAAACTAAGTTCAAAAACTAAAACCCGACTACTGAAAAGTATGAAACAAGAAAAAATTCTGATCTGAAATTGTTATGTACACACTAATCAATATTTATCGTGCATTAAATAAACAACATACGCGTAATATATTTAAATGTATTTAATACATATTCGTAGTGATGTTCAGAGTATAGCCGTGGTCATATGCCACTTCGCCCTAAGGCTATGATCGCTTACTACTGTTAGAATGTATTGTTTTGTTAGGGTATGTGGCATATGACCACGGCTATACTCTGAACATCACTACGAATATGTATTAAATACATTTAAATATATTACGCGTATGTTGTTTATTTAATGCACGATAAATATTGATTAGTGTGTACATAACAATTTCAGATCAGAATTTTTTCTTGTTTCATACTTTTCAGTAGTCGGGTTTTAGTTTTTGAACTTAGTTTTTATTTAAATTATTTTGGGGTTATCAGTTCAAATAGGTGTAGGCGTAGGGGTGGCTTTTGCGTTGTGGGTCGAAGCCGTAAGATATTCAAATCTCGATACCAAATTAAGGTGGATATCTTGGCCTCACAGCACTCAAAAAAGAATTTACGCGGCTTCTGGAAAAACACTAATAAAGTAAACGCTAGGCCTGGCCTCCCAGTGAGCTTCGACGGTATGAGCGATCCCAAAGAAATTGCGAACCTATTTAAGGACCATTTTACTGTAAAGTCCCCCCTGGGTCCAGCGCGGAAGGTGCTCACTGCTGAGTTGCCTACAGAGAAGTTTGGGACTAGATTTATGGCAAAGGATGTAGCAACAGCAATACAATCAATATCTAAAGGCAAACCCGGTCACGATGGTCTCAGCATTGAGCATCTTCAGTATGCCGGTCCACACATTTCATGAGTCTTAGCTATGTTCTTTTTTCCATTGGAACTAATGAAAGCTGTCGTAGTATCTATAGTAAAAAACAAAACGGGCGACTTGGCCGATAATTAAAAAAATTATAAATGTAACTATAGACCTATCTCCCTAGCGACAGTAATTGCAATAGTGTTTGACGCCCTGCTCGAGACACAGTTAGATAAATACCTCGTATTGCATGATAATCAGTTTGGTTTTCGACCTTTACTCTCCACCGAAAGTGCAATACTGTGTCTCAAGCATACTGTAAGATATTATACAGCTATAAAGACTCATGTTTATGCCTGTTTCCTTGGTCTGCCTAAGGCTTTGAACCTGGTGTCCTACGATATCTTGTGGGAAAAGCTAGAGGGCATTAACTTACCAGGTGATCTTATTAACATATGCTGGTACTGGTACAGATACCAGGTCAACTGCGTCAGGTGGGCAGGAGCGCTGTCTGAGCCTTATCGGTTAGTGTGTGGGGTGAGACAGGGGGGTTCTCCCGCTCTCTCTTCTACTTATACGTGAACGCTTTGATTATTTATTATTTTATTAATTTTTATTTATTTTCTAAATATTTTCATATATACTTAGTACCTAAAAACCTTCTGGGTTTGTGCAGGTACTGCACATTCGCCTTTACACTCCACAAAAATGTTCGCCATGTCCGGGTTGAACATTTTTTTTTATTCCACTATGGTGGCAATCAAGCATGCGGCTCGCCTGATGGTAAGCAGTTACCGTAGCCTATGGACGCTTGCAACACCAGGAGAATCACTCGCAAAATTTAAATACCTAGGCCATTTACTCCAAACCGACCTCAAGGACAATGCGGATAGAATGGGAGCGGAGGGCCTTGTCGGTACGGGCAAATATGATAGCTCGTAGGTTCGTACGGTGCTAAGGTCATGCTCTTCAGAGCATATTGTACGTCATTTTATACGCTGAAATCTTACAACGCCCTCCACATCCAATACAATAATGCGTTTAGGGCGATGTTGGGGCTGCCCCGGTACTGCAGCGCCTCGGGTATGTTTGCGGAAGCACGAACTGACTGCTTCTATGCGACTATGCGCAAGCGGTGCACGTCTCTGGTCCGTAGGGTGCGGGCCAGCGCCAACACCGTCCTGGCCATGATAGCGGACAGAGTAGACTGTCCGTACATACGTCGTTACTGTGACATACACGTAAATATAATATATTACTTTGATAATACGCATAAATTATGTATAATTTCTTACTAACACGTAGATAATAAGGTGTACCTACTAACAATAATGAGTCAAATTATGTTACTTGAATAAATTAATTTTATTATTATTATTATTTCACGATAACGTTTCTGTTATACTACCGCTACCTCTATGTATTTTGGGTAGGTTTGGAGAGAAAATATGTAAGGCTCACATATGAGGCGTGATTTTAGAAATTATTCCCAATTATCGGGTGCATGCAAGTAAGACCGGGAGCAATAATATGTATATTTATGAAATGTGCTCATTAAGCCCTTTCATTTGATACCAAACACGGCATCATTAAAAATATTTTATTTTATGTTAGTGACTTTTTGTCCTCTAGAGGGCGCCATATCCAATTTCATGTGTTGTCATATAGCCTATAACCAGCGGACAATCAAGACACTTCCGACGATACCTCATTTGTCAATTTGTGATAAGTAATTTAAAAGTTATGAGGGAACAGATGAACATACATACCCACATACATACATACATACATACATACATACCGGTCAAAATCATAACCCTCCTTTTTGCTTCGCCGTAGTCGGGTAAAAACAACAACATGTCTTCTTATCCTGCAAATATCTTTATGTAGATGTTTGTTACTTCACCCTATTATGGTATAATGAATTTAAATGAATATCATAAATAGATTATTCCACCTGGGATAATACAAAGGATGCTTTTTGTCCCGGAAAAATATTAGATCCCTTGCGAACATGGGTGAAACCGGGGTATTGGATTTGAATTATGTTTGACCGGTACAGAAGTGTCCTTTCATGTCGGGAAAACCATAAGTACCTACACTCTGGATTTTGCGTGAAACCGTGGGAATAATTTGAATATCTATAATTTGACTTTGTTTTTTTTCATTTAATTGTAAATCTGTTCTGGCAATAAATATTTATTATATTATATTAACGCTGTCAGCCTTCTGGAACCTTGCTGTCAATCGGAAGCAGTGGCAACTTGAGGAAATTTTCTACATATAGATTGTAATTTGTACATATTTGTTGTAAATAAAAAGCTTTTGGTTTAAAAAAACGTATACATTTTTCAATCTACTTATTGTTAGTCAATGGAGAGGTCATAACCACCCCACATCTCAATCATCACACCAGCTTGATGGTACCATATAATGTGGTACCATCGTATTTTATCACCGGGATTGCCTAAGTTTTCATCCCCTTATTCATAATAAAGTTATCAAACGTTGATTACCTAAAATTCCGAAGTCTTTATCTGACAGGTGACATTTGGTGATCGAAAGAGTGAGACGGGGCACAATATTACACTGATTTAGTTAAAAAGCGATTATGAATAAGGGGTTCAGAGTTTTAAATCAAAGCTACAAGTAGTAGGCGAAGAAAAGTTTGTTGCTAAATCTAACTATGTTACAAGTCAGCTTAAAACTTGTTTAAATAAGAACAAAACGTCTGTTTCTATTATTTCTGCGTTCCTCATTGATTTTAGGAGAAATAGACAACATTTTAGTTACACAGTTTTCCTAATTTTCAAACGTATAATTTCAATTTAATTTTGAAGTTGGTCGTATAAATTAACGAGATTTAGCTAACATTTCACTACACTTTATTATTAATGGAAAAATAATAATAATAATATAAAATCTTACATGACTATATATTATTATTAGTTTTATTACACTATAAGTTGTCCCAGTTTGCACCATGTTATATTTAATGGCCTTCCCTCACCACCTCGGATATAAGTAATGGCCGCTAATAAAGTTTTAATATGAACCCACTACTACATCATCATGAGCTGCTACATATTTATAATTGTTTTAATGGTGCGTCCATGCTTGGCGAACCGAGCACGAGCCGAGCCACAAACGAGCACACTGCGTGCACGATTCGCGTAGCGTGGACGGGCTTGCGAGCCTCGAACGAGCATTCGTAGCGTACTCGACTGCGCTCCGCCCGATTGTCAGTTTTTTCACGAACACAGGGGCATCGCGCTCGTTGTAGGCTCGTTGAAGGCTCGTTAAGTACGTCCACGCTTGAAATCGCGAGCAACGAACGAATCCTATTCGTTCGAGGCTCGGCTCGTGCTCGCTTCGCGTAGCATGGACGCACCATTACAATTTTGTTTTTGGCTAATATTACCTCTTTCAAAATCTCTCAAATTTGCTTTCGGTGAAGGCAAAATATAGTGAGGAGTTCCTTTCTAGGTTTTCTTTACTAAAACCCTTCGGTTACATAATCACAAACTATGGTGAGCATGACATAAGCAAGCCTACCCGAAAAAAAAGGGAAAACAATATTATTAGAAGTGGATTTAACTACTGTTTGTACATCTGCTCGCAACTGAATTATATTGCATGCATATCAAATAATCTATAGTTTTATGTTTGTTACCAATGAGCTCCGTGACCATTGAACGGATTTGAAAAATTGGCTCATAGGTAAATAATACTTGGAATAACATAGGTTACTTTTTATCCAGGGAAAACAGAGATTCTAAGGCGATGATAGCTCAGTGGTAGTGAAATCGGATACCGAGATGAAGGTCCCGGTTTCGAATCCTACAATGAGATTGAGCTTTTGGTGAAGGAAACATCGTGAGGAAACCATTGCACGGTGTTAGGGCACTTTGTAGTACCCAGCTGGCTGGCTACCTTTAAGTTGAAAATCGCCAAACATTTTTGTGTTTCGACAGCAGCACCTGAGCCAGTTCCTTCTAGGCTTTGTGTGCTTACCACCTTCGGCCACATCATCACTTATCATGGTGAGATTGTGCTCAAACACAGGCAAACAAGCTCAAACAAGATCTAAGGCGCCGATCCCGCAGAGTGAGTTCTGGAGTTCCGAGTTCCGTGTTCTGTATTCTGTGTTGACTATTGTGCACACAGCAAGCAGTCTAGAGTTCTGCAATATTCGCTACTGATCGCACATCATTCACTATTTTAACTTCATAGCTTACAGTCAACGCGGAATGCAGAACTCGGAACGCGGAACTCTAGAACTCTTCTCTGTGGGATCGACACCTTATGTTTCTTTTTATATACCTAATACAGCAAACTTTTTGTTCCTTTTCAGCTTTGTCCTTCCATTTCCTTAATTGGTATAAAATATTAAACTTATTTACATGAGATGGTTTAAAGCAAGTCTTGCATTACCCAGGTTTTAAATATGTCATCAATCATGTCATAAGACAGTATTTGTGAACGAACCACCATGACAAGCCTTGGTGAGATTGTGATCAAATACAGTAAAAAAACTGTTGCTGAATTAGCCTCAGAAAATATTATTATCATAATTGTTATAAAATTATACGGTATGTGAACGGAACCTAAGAAAACATTAATAAATAATGGGCACCGTACACTGAATAATTTAAGGAACATAAATTTCGCCGTATGTTTATGTTTACTGCTAATTTATACTAAACTTTAGTATAATTTACAATGTTTGTATTGTATCAAATTATCCTATCAAAAGTAAATGAAACCCCTTTTTATTGCAATATTTTTATTATTTACAGAGTAGAGTATAATTGTTGAGTGTATCTCAAAAGTCGTTTTATATTATTTATACAATAGATGGTTAGGTATAGCTGTAGTAGTAAATATTTAAGTACAGATTATTTATATTTATTCTGTGGTACAGAGCTAATCGTTTTAACATATATTTATACGCACACATACAAGTGTGCAGTCTCACGTTATCGTACACGTGCAGAACAAACATAATTGAAAGAACAATAAGTCTGACATAATATTTTTTATTATTGTAAAATTAGGACGATTTTAATTATAACATACTCCCCTATAAGTACAAATTTAATTTCATAGTATTGAATTACAATATTTATTAACAAGTAAAACATATGTGAATAAATAGGAGGCAATTAACTTGTGTTAGAAACATGTGACTGCGTTGAAATAGCACCGGAGTACCCGGCCCCGGCCTGTGCCTTGCCCGCGTCGCTGTAGCGCGCTCTGGAAGCAACAACATCATTATTTATTTGATTACACAATACTTCATAAACTTTATAACTAAGAGCAGCACAATTCATCGCTTGTTATCAATACTAACGAAGGGTTAAAAAGTACATCGTTTAATATTATCATTATCAATGCACATCTCAAACTGCACAGTCTATTATCATTACATATTTATCTCATACTAGCTGCCCGGCGCAACTTCGTTTGCGTGATATCCTACCCTATAACCTAACCTACCCTAAGCCACCCTACCGTTAAGTTTTCTTAAATTTTCTAAGTTTCTGCGCAATTTTCTTAATATTTGTTTCCGTAAGAACCTTGTACAGAGTATTAGAAAACTACAAAAAAAAAAATAAGCCAAATCGGTCAAGCCGTTTTCATGTTATGTCGTGACAACGGAAAACGGGTTTCATTTTTATATATATAGATTGCAAAATGCACGCAGTGGTTGTCAGTGCGATTAGAATGTAAAGTTATGTAATGAATCTAAGCTTGTTTTGAAAAGAGTAATTGCTGAGTTTATTGCCGGCTCTTCTCAGCAAATGTAACCTTCCGAACCGGTATTAGTCAGACTTTTCATAAGTGCCTGTATATTTGAATAAATGATTTTAATGTTGATATCACACAATTTCACTTTAAAAATATTTCAACGACAAACTTGTAAAAAATGACGCGTTAAAATAATAATGCAGTAAATAGAAAGTAATGGCATAAATAGATAATAACAACTTTTACTAACTTTCTTGACTCTATCGACATTCGACGTCATCGAGTCTCGTAGTACAACATCGCTTCGTAGCACTACGTCTACCAACCTCTACGAACTGCTACGATCATGTGCTACGAGACGCGCTTTGCCGTAGAAACAAAATAAAACTCGGAAAAATCCGCTTAGGAAACCATAGCACGGTGGTAGGGCACTTAAATTTGAAGGATGCACATAGCCAGCCTATAGTTTAGGCTTTTTTAATGCCATTGTCGCGTAGCCTTCGCATTGGCGATCCCCTCGTTTCGCTAATATCCATAGGCAAAGTTGGCCACTTGACATCTCGATATGGCGTCAAGATTTTGTCATTATTATTATTTTTTTTTAGTGAAAAGGCCACATACAACATCGTTAACGTCATCAGCGGCGACGCGCAGAGGCGCGGTGCGCGGCCCGTCGCGGTCGGGACGCACGTAGTGCGGGGGAGCCTCCTCGTGCAACGCCTTCTGCAACGCGATCAGCAACCGATCCAGCACCAGCGCTGCCCTCTTTTGTGGTACTATGTCCTGTTTACAAAACAATGTCCCATCAATATTTCTACATTTGTGTGTTGATTTTATTTAACTAATGAAGATATTAACGTTTTAATTTGTCTGTCTGATGGTTGAACGTCTGTCAGTATTTTTTTCAATCAAATCTGGCTATATATATATATTTCTAATCAACATAATGTATAATTTACGAAGTGGGACGGAAAACGGTATGTATTGAACATTGGAAGGTTCTCTTGGAATTGTCATAGGCCAAGCATATGTATATTAATTGTCGATTGATAACAATAATTGAAAATATTTGCCATGGACTAATAGGGATAATGATACATTAATTTTAAATTAATTTGCGAAATGTGATCATTAATTAGATTAACGAATCATGCAGACAGACCCGACACTATAAGCTAAGAAACGACCGAAATAAATTATTCATACAGAAAATGTTCCTTCTCGTATCATTAGTTACATTAGCAAACATCCAATTTCTTAGTAAATGAGTACCAACCCCACTTAATAAAGAACCTATCTCAGTCTGTAGATGCTGTTCCATTTAACATCGTAATGTATTGCATATGATTTAATGTCGCTTAAAATGTTCTACTTATATTTCCTACTTGTTAGTGACGTCACTAATTATGACGGCGACTGATTTATAGTGATGCAATTCAACATTTCAATGTGTGTATATAAATATATCAATACTAAATAACAAGAAATAGCAGATATAGGAAAATTAAAATAACTGTAGAGAAATAGTAGGTGAATATTTGAGATTAAAATGATTAGTCTGAGCTTGTCTAAAGAGTTCCAAAGACGAAAAGCTTGTAAAGTGAATGGAGGACAAAATGCTTTGAATGAGGCGGGATGCGACGAAGTTCAGGAGATTTATATTTAATATGTTCAGATGGTTCAGAAGGGTGAGATGCTGGGAGCTATGATATTCCAAGTGCTCTTTAACATAAGAAGACTAAGACTTTAATATCTTCTTCTTCTCTGTCGTTTCGCTCTTGGCAGAGCGGTCGTGGTCACGTTGAGGCATGCACATCGGTGATAAAGGCGGACATGGCTCTCCGCATTTAAATATAAGCCACCATAAATCAAAATCAAAAAGTAATTTACTTAGTTTAGGCCCAGGGATGGTACTGATGTCACTTATTAACGTTACAGTTGACTTTACCAACGGTTCGGAATACACTTAAACTGAGCAAGGTATTCGCGAAGCATGGACGCACCATTGTGTATGCTTCTTCCATTCGGCTCTTCTATCATTGACCGCCATACCAGTATTCACCAGTATTCACCCACATCATCTTAAACACAATCCATACATCTCTTTCTCGGTCTTCATCTTCCACTTTCATATTCATAACTGTTTTATTCATGTGACTTTTATTCATCCTCATAACATGTCCAACTTACTGTATAGTCATCGTAGACGGCGGCAGGCGCGGCGAGCGCGCTGGCGAAGGCCAGAAGCAGCAGCGGCACCGAGCTACACATCATCGTGTCGTTAACATCACACACCCGACACCTGGCACAATATACATCACTTATATTCTCCCAATGTATGTTATACGGCGCTGAACAACGGCGTATGTAGTGGAAGCAGGCATATTGTACCTGGACGTACTTAGATGATTGATCTAACGCCGTAAAACTGCTTCGAGCCGATTGTATTTAGTTTCTTTTGGATTATAAAAGAATAAAGCACTGACAATTCAAACTCAAAATAAAATTATTTCATGAAACCATCAAACTAAAACTATAGATATGAAAGTAACTCTGTCGGTCTGTTTGTTACCTTTTCATGACTAAAACTCTGAACCTACCACGATGAATTTTGTCATGCAAATAGATAATGGACAAAAAATTGTGATTATCACAATAAGCTTTATATTATTATTTAGTAGTATCATCGGCATCGGTATTTAGTTTATTGTTATTGATTTTTAGGGTTCCGTACCGAAAGGGTAAAACGGAATAATATTAAAGAAAGAAAGAAAAAAAAAGATTTATTCCAGACAACACACAACATTACATTAACGACACAAAATATTAGAAACAATTGAAAATAAAATTAAAAAACTAGACAATAATGTAAAGTTGCGTGATGACTATTACTAAGACTCCGCTGTCTATCCATCTATCTGTATGTCCGTCTGTCACCAGGTAATAGGTCTCATGAACGGTAATATGTAGACAGCTGAAATTTTCAGAGAATATGTATTTCTATTGCCGCTATAAAAACAAATAATAAAAATTAAATAATATCATTATATTCAAAAAGTTTTTTTTTTTTGGTATTTTGTTTTCATAGCACAATCAGTTAGTTAATATTGTACGAAACCTTCCGTTTGCGAGTCCGACTCGAACTTGGCCGGTTTTTTATTATGTACGGGCAGTAGGTACTTTATTGTGACGATCACAAATATTTATCCACTGAATCAAAACGTTATGCGCATCTTATATAAAACTTGATATAAACACTTGCTGAACTATTTTATACCTAATCAAATATACTACTATAATAGTTCAAAGAAATTGTGGCGCTACGTGACACAATTTCAAAGTGGAGCGCAAAGAAAACGAACGTTGCTTAGTAGGAAAATTGTTTAAGGCAGTAAACATACTTTATTTATAAATCGCGAATCCTCCGGTAATTTACACGCTGCAAAAAGTACGAGTAGATTAAAGAAACAACTATTGTTTGAAAAACAATCCGCTGTGTAGACTTTTAACAAGCTTCCATAAATAAAAACTTTTATTTATATTGACTTATTAGCTGTCCCGCGCGGTTTCACCCGTATTCCCGAGGGATCGTATGTTTTCCCGGGATTCAAAGTATCCTATGTATTAATTCAGAACATATTCTATCTGTGTGCCAAACATCCAAATCCGTTCAGTAGTTTTTGCGTGAAAGAGTAACAAACTCACAAACTTTTATAATATTTGTAGGATATGCTAAAACACTAAGTGCAGTTTTAAGACGTATCGTAAACATAATATGGAAGGATAAAAATAACCTGAAAACCAATTTCATACAGGGTCAAGCAAATCCGGCCGCTAAGCCTTTGTCCCACAGTTAAAGCCACTTTGATAGGAACATGACAAGCTTCTTATTCCTTTTTGAGTGAGGATAATGCCTCTTTTACTATATTTGATCACTCAGTTTACTAATAATGGATCTATTTCACAACATATACTTATTACTGTTTCCCATATGCCGTATATTCTGTGATGTTACAATCAAGGAATCTAATATCTGGTGTCCTTCGTAATTGTAAGTTCATAATGTTAAATTCATAACATATGCACCTACACGCTAAACTATGAGGGTTGTATGAAGGAGGGCTAAACTATGTTATTAATTATATATTAATTGTACATAATATAAATATGATAAGTTATGTTACGTCAGATTATATGTAGGATATCCCTCATATTACTCTTAAACCTCGAAAACCTTTAATTGGTAGGTACCTAAAAAACCGTTAAGTTCATATTTGTTAACTTTTATGTAAACTAACGGTTGGTTTTTATAAATAAATAAAAATAACATAACTATTTTATTTATTAATTATTATTTGTAATATGTGAAAACATGAGATATATGAGAACAAGGAAAATGTTTTGTTAGCAATTAAATTTGTAGTGAAATTTTCTTTTTGTACTTGTTTTTGTTTTCATATGAAATAGTGACAAAAGTCGTACATAATTATTTTTTTAGATTTTTCGGAGATGAGTAGAGTTATTAAAAAAACCGGAACCAGTTAATATTAATCAAACTTTGCAAAAGAAAAAAGCCCTAAAAAAACAGAAAACATTTTTCAATCGTATTTTTAAATAATATCTATGTATATTGAATGTTTAAAATCCTATAAAAATTTAAAATCTACTTACAAAATTAGAACAAAAACTTCACTCGTAGGTAACAACTTTACATAACATTTGTTATATTCACTTCATAAAGTTTCAATCAACAAGTGAGTGTTAGTTATGTGGGTTTTTGTTTAGTGTGTACCGGCGTCTGTAGCGACGCGCGTGAGCTCCACAGATTATATAGGGCGGTTAACGCGCCGCCCTAGCCTTTATAAAGCCGGCCACTAGTTATTATATATACCTATAGAGCTATAGTTACCATATTGATATTTTATGTTATTTTGAAAAAAACTTGTACAAAGATTATCGTCGTAGTCATCTCGGCTAGGGACTGGAGGTCCTGGGTTCGATTCCCGGGACAATGAACTCTAATGTAGGGTAGAGAATGCGACATTTTCATTAACTGTCACGTTGAGACTTACAGATATTTGAAAATTAGCCTTATAAAGTTGAAGTCAAAGTAGATATTATATCAAACGACATATGGGGGAATACACGCTGCCTCCGCGACAGAATCTTTTCAGTCGCTGTCTAGGAGCATCATGTAAATACGCTAAGTAATTCAAGACCATTCATATGATATAGGTACACTATTTATTGTCAATACAATGATTGATTTCGATTTCAAAGAAATGCGTTTGGGCTAAATTCATTTCTCGACATGTACGTGGGCCCATTTTTATATTGAACGAATCGTTTGTAGGTGACACTGTCCTGTCCTTTTTTCACAATGGACATCCATTTACGGACATCGAAGATTTCTGAAAATCTATAATATGAGCTGAATATTAATGCCGAAGTAATAAAACTAGCCTACATGAATACCTAGCCTAGTGGGTAGCAAGGGCGAATCCAGCCAAGAGTCATACTCATATAAATATGCCCTTATGGCCTGGACAGGTTCCAGAATTATAGAATACTACCACGGAACAAAAATGTTAGTATTGTATTTTATTAAATTCAATGGGGCGGTTGGGAATACACCGTGAATACTATCTACTGCCCGCGTCTTCACCAGCGTAGCTTATCACAGCTATACTAGAGTAGGCCTTCTATCAACATTTCCCTCTGGATTCGTGTTTGGTTGTAGAGAATGATTCAAGAGTATTGAATTAATTTCCGGACACGTGCCTCCGAGGATGAAACTTTCTACTTCAATAGAGTCAAAAACGTTTTAGTACTTGCTATGAGTGAAAACTTATGGTTTATGAAAAAAAAATTAAGCAGCGTCTGGAGACATTGTGCTTAGGGACACACACAAAGGGTTAAACCATAAAATGATTCCTTTTATGAAACACATTATAAATGAGCTATTTATTATCTACTACAGTGAAGCAATATTATAAATATAATATAGAGTTTGTGTGGCTGAACGGATTATCTATGAGATTTAGAGCCTAAATAAAATTAAAAATAAAATCAGAATCGCTGGGGGGATGTTGATGAATTTTTAATTATAATTACTTCTATCCAACGTAAGACTGTACAGTATTACCCAACTGATATGGCGCGTCGTGAATCTTCGTTCGCACAGAAAAGAAAGTATAGCCCCGAAGATTAACGAAAGAATGCGTAAAACTTACAATCAACCTTATATCGCTACTATAAGGTTCATAATACACTGCAGCTGTTAGTCCCGTCTCACTCGCAAGTCACTCCTCTCCGCACGGCGCGCGCTAACATGGCGGCAGCTGCCGACCAAAAACGGTTTCCCGTGTTTGAAAATGTATCTTCTGCGCAGGTACATCGGTAAGCCATATTAGTTGGGTACTACTGTACACGCATAACATAACGGATAATTGCGCTCTAAAACTCTCATTGCAATAATATACTAGACTAGAAATAATCTCGTGGGCGGGGGATAAGCTGCCGTCAACTTATCAATCCCCATATTTTATTACTTCAAAAAACAATTACATATAAAGTGTATTTCCCACTATCAAATCCCTGGATTATGGATCGCTATAATCTATCTATATTTCAAGATATAGGTCGAACATCTACTAAACTGTTTATCATTATTACTAGAATATGAGCTACAAAGCCATAAAGACTCGTTATCTGAATAAGCTCAAAACAATCTACTTAACTACCTACGTATATCAACCGTGTGAAGAAACATATTTTTATTGAATTTCTAATAAAATACCTTTTTCTCGTGAGACTGCGACTATATTGTAAGGAAAGGAAGCTTCAGAAAACCTACTGACATTAATTTGCTAAATACCAATCCCCTTATTCATAATAAAGTTATCAAACGTTGATTAGCTAAAATTCTGAAGTCTTTATCTGACACGTCACATTTGATGATGGAAAGTATGAGACGGGGCACACTATTACACTGATTTAGTTAACAAGCGATTATGAATAAGGGGGCAATAGTTTAATTTTAAAAATATTTTGAGTACTAAACGTATATTCCCCCCCGGACCTCGATACGAGTAGACGTACCCAAAATCAGTGCTAATTACAAAACAAATTCATAAATAAAATTTTACCCAAAAATAATCACACGATAAAATAAGAGTGCATAACCAGAAGGAGCTACGAGCGAAACAAACTATCATTAGTTATATGCCTACGCCGGAACACTATTTACTGCGTGTACTTGCGTTTTATGTACGCCTAGTACTTTTCTTCGCGCGCCCGCTCCCGAGCGCCCGCACCGGAGACTTTTGTTACCAAGAAGGTCAGTTGAAACACATTACTACTTGTGCTCTCTGTGCGCCTGGTACCCCCATAATACAAAGGAGTTGCGAGCGAAACAGAATAATTAGCAGTAGAAACTAACGGCATAACGTGTCAATAGCTGTACACCTACGCACTCTGGACGGATTTCACCGGAATACTATTTACTACGCATTCTTGTGTTTTATGTACGCCTAGTACCTTCTTCGCGCGCATGTTACCGAGCGCCAACACCGGAGTCTTTTATTGCCAAGAACGTCAGTGGAAATATACTACTATCTGTGCTCTCTGTGCGCCTGGTACCGCACGATAATTGAGAAACAATTAAATTATCTAACGTTCAAAACTTGTCATTGGAACTGACGGGACACTGTCCACTAAGCAAATAGACATACTACTTTGTCTGTTATACTCTCCTAGTATCCACTGTAAAAATGCCACGCTCACCAACAAAACAATCACCAGAGGGCACTCCTGTACCTACACTCTCGCAGCGCTCAAAACGCATACGTCCAAATAACTCACCTCCCTCACCACCGGCGCTATGCCCAGATAAACAAGAAGAGATAATGTTGACGTTAAACAAGGTACTCTCAGAGGTCACGGAACTCCGTAAATCAAACCTGGAAATCCAAAGATCATTAGAGTTCTATATAGTTACCTGTGAAGAAATGAATGAACGTATATTGGCTCTTGAAGGGGAAAAAATCGTACGTGAAACGCAAATCGGGAATTTAGAAAACCGACTGGACGAGTTGGATAGACACGCTCGGAGCACATGTCTAGAAATACGAGGTGTTCCTTCTAAACCAAGCGAAACTAAGCAGGACTTATGTACCGTTATTGAAACGTTACAGACAAAAATAAAGGCTGATGTCCAACCAAACGTTATCCAAGATGTATACCGCATTAAAGGTAAACCCAACCAAGAACGTCCCATAGTGGTAGACTTTACCACTACTATAATTAAGACTAATATTCTACAGGCGGTCAAACAATATAATGCATCCAATATTACTGACAGATTGAATACCAGCACCTTAGGATTTGGGGGTAAAAAGTCACCCGTGTTTGTGTCTGAATTTTTGACACCGAAGGCGAAACGACTGTATTTCTTAGCACGTGATGTAGCGAAAACCTCCGGATATAACTACTGTTGGTCTACAAATGGAAGAGTTTTCTTGCGCAAAGCTGAAGGCTCAACCCCGATAGTCATTACCAGTGAACAACAACTAGAAAACCTGAAACAAAAAAACTGATAAGTAGATATAGCGACACCATAACTATTACATCTTATTTATTAATAAATTTATATAACTATGAAGTAGATAAGTGCTCACCACAACACTTACACATCATTACACATATACTCATTCACATGCAAAACCTCATCATACATAACTACTCACGCACATACACTCCATATCACACGCATATCATATCTCTCATCCATAGCATACTATTATTAAATATGAGAAAATTCGATACAAATATTTTAATTGATAGTAGGTTCGAAAATCAGCTGCTACCTACAACTAAGAGCACCCATATAACTAATTATACTCATAATGGATAAAAGCCAACAAAATGACTTGTGCAATCTTATTGATGGCATAATGATATCTACAGCTAAGTTGTGTCAACCAGAATCATGCAGTGCTCTTATTCCTAACAACGATAAATCTATTAATATACTCACAATGAATATAAGAAGTATAAATATGAATTTTGTCTCCTTAGAGTTACTTTTACACAGACTGGGCTTCCAATGTGATATAATTATATTAACGGAATGCTGGATCGAAAACGACCGATCATTCCCTGTATTAAACAACTATAACTCTGCATGCACTAAAAACTGTATTAATCAGAACGGTGGTATTGTTGTTTTCTCAAAAACCAGCATGGAGTTGATAGTGGAAGAGCCGAGTTTTCAAGATGCAAACTGCCTTTTAATAAAAATTGCCTGTGATATAGCCATAGTTGCATTATATAGATCTCCTTCATTTTGTAATACAGATCCCTTTCTAAATTCTCTAGATCAGCTTCTTAAATCTTATGAAAATTATCAGACTATATCGGTTCTGGGAGATTTAAACATTGATATCCATCCCGACAATACGGACAGAAAGTCTATTGGTTATTTAGAGTTACTGGCTAGTCATGGACTTTTGCCCAGCCATAATATGGCAACTAGAGAAAATCGATGTCTGGACCATGTGATGCTGAAAAGCAGGTACCAATGCAGAACTATGGTTCTAGACACATTCATAACTGATCATCGTCCAGTAATCCTAAACATCCAGAATAAAACGTCAAATTCAATTCTCCCAGTTAAAGTTGCAAAGAAAACTGACCTAATAAAAGTAGTTAAACAAATAAATTCTCACAATTTCTCTGATGTATTACATTCACTGGATCCAAATATTTCAGCCAATCTTTTAATGGGTACTTTAATGAAAATATTAAAAGACAATACCCGTATATTTAGAGTGCCTCATAACCAGCGTATAATTAAACCTTGGATTACTCAGGGGATTCTTCGCTGCATCCGCAATCGGGACAGAATGCATCTTTGTTTAAAAGAATCACCTAGTAATCAAATTCTGAAATTAACTTATTCAAGATACAGGAATTTTTGTACAAACTTATTAAAAAAATTAAAAATAGACTATCATAAAACAGAATTAAATAAAAACAAAACAAATATTAAAAAGACATGGGAGACAATCAGAAATATTACGCATACTACGAAAAAAATAAAAAGCAATGAAATGCTGTTAAAATCTCAAGCCAATCCCCTTGACTCTATTAATTACGTTAATAATTATTTTGCAAGCGTAGGTACAAATCTTGCCAGTAAAATTGAACAACGCCCGAGTAGTGATAGTGTTAAAAAAATTACTCAACTTCCATCTCAAGTTAACTCTATTGGTTTATTAGAAACTGATGTAAATGAGATTCATAGTTTAATTCTTGGATTAAAAGATGACTGTGCAGTTGGTTTTGATGGTATTTCATCTAAAGTTATTAAAGCATCAGCTCAAACACTGGTTCCTATTATAACCCATATTTGCAATATAAGCCTGTCCTCTGGAACTTTCCCACGGATTTTTAAAACATCGATAATCACGCCTATTCACAAAAGTGGCAACAGAGACAATGTTGAAAACTACAGGCCAATTTCAATATTGCCATCAATATCAAAAATCCTAGAAAAGGTAATTAATAGACGACTTATAACTTATCTAGAAAAATATAGTATTCTTTCGACAGCACAATTTGGTTTCAGAGCTAATCGATCGGCTGCAAATGCAGTATATGATCTTACTAATCTCATTGTCAGTGAACTCGATAAGAAAAATAAAGTCATAGGCATTTTTTTAGATCTCGCTAAAGCCTTCGATACAGTATCTGTTCCTATACTTGTGAAGAAGCTTGAATTGATTGGTATTAGAGACAATACTTTACGTCTTTTAGAGGATTACTTGAAGGGTAGGACTCAGAGGACCAGAATAGGTGATTCAATTAGTAACGATGAAACAATAAACTACGGTGTCCCTCAAGGCAGTGTATTGGGTCCGAGTTTGTTCTTGGTCTATGTGAATGACCTCTGCAATCTAACTTTAGTTAATGGAAGAATCTTTTCATATGCAGATGATACTGCACTAATTTTTGTAGGTAAAGACTGGGAAGAGGTTCGGGCTCATGCTGAACAGGGACTAAAGACTGTTACTGAATGGTTGCGTGACAACTTACTTTCTCTAAATGTCGAAAAAACTAAATTTGTCACTTTTACAAATGCACGGGGTCATTGTCCTATTATTAACATCAAAGCACATTCGAACTGTGAAACAACTGACTGCAGCTGCCCAAAATTACAATGTGTCCCCAGTATCAAGTACTTAGGTGTAATTATTGATAAAAGAATGACTTGGAAATCTCATATTGAGGCCCTCAGTAGTAGAGTTCGAAAGCTGATTTATGTCTTCAGATATCTTCGTGTGGTGGCAGACCGGACATTGATAATCAATGTATATAATGCTCTTTGCAGATCTATTGTGACCTATTGCAACACCTCTTGGGGTGGCGCATGTAGCACTTATATGTTAGTACTGGAGCGTGCCCAAAGAGCATTACTCAAGGTTGCCACCTTCAAACCCTTTAGGTTTCCGACATCAGACCTATACAGGGACTGTGGAATACTGACAATTCGACAGTTGTATATCCAAAACTTGATTCTAACCCAACATAAACAGATAAATGATGTAGAAAAATCAAACGCAAATAGTAGAAGAAGAAAGGATAGAGTCTTTGATATACCAAAATTTAACACAAGGTTAGCCCAACGTCATCAATCTTTTCTGGGGCCATATTTGTACAATAGCGCAGGTAAAATTATAAATAAATTGGTAAAACTTAATAATAGAGAAGCCAAACATGCACTTACCAGCTGGCTGAGCAACCTCAGCTACGATGA